>ML977331.1:131901-146709 GCA_010015825.1 Lophiotrema nucula | reverse complement strand
ACATAGTAGGGCATTATAGCCGCGCTAAAGAGCGAATGGATATGCTCAGTACCACTGGTAAACCGAAAAAGGCCTGTGTCTATCCTGGAGTGCCTCCTCGGTGGGAACTACACGTCGTATGGAGGACAGCTGCTGACATCGACCGCGAACTGGAGAACGGAGAATTGGCCGTCAAGCATCATCAGAGGGAGGTTGCGCGAGGATTGGCAGATAGATCACCCACGGCACCATACGCGATGTCGCCACTACGGAGTCAGTTGCGCACGCAATCCGGTGACCGCAATCCACGCCACTATGAGATCAACATCGAGGCTAGTGTCACCGTCGTCGGTAACCAGAACGTGGTCGCTCATAGACTGCAGGACTTCCTTGACCAGACCGCCGAAGAGATCTTCACTCACAAGCCCGTCCAGAGCCTGCAAAATTCAAGATGTCTCTCGGTGCTGCCGCCAAGAAGGTTGGAGAAGTGTCATCCATCCGCGTTTCGTTTAGACATTGGTGAAAAAGATTAAGCGGCGCAAGGCACCTAGTCGACTGGGTCAGCTCGGCTCAGTTCAACACTGAACATCGCCTGGCGAGGAGTCTGATGCTCCTGGATATGGGCCTTTTCCCAAGGACAATCCCCCCAGTTCAACACTGAACATTACCCCGTTTGCTCCGGAGCAGGAGCCGCCTATGTACGAAACGACCTTCGCAACCTGCCCAATGGCTCTGGAGCAGTACACCGGCAGCAGGTACGGCCTCGGAGTGGCTTTGACCCAGACGGCGCTGAACCAGAGACACTTCTGGTGTGCAGATGTTGAATAAGGAAATTTGGACAGCCAAGTAGAGCAGAGTGTGCTGCTCCTTTGCTGCGAAAAACATCTGTTCTAATCACTCCATCACAGATAACCCACAGCATATCGAGTCCGTCACCAAGTGTTCTCATTTGCATTGCTTTTCGTTGTTTTTGGTGATAGAGTTGGAAGCCGAGAATACTGAGCTGAAAATCAAGAATGCAAAGCTCAGTGGCGAGAACAAGAATCTGAAGGGCTCCCCGGTGGTTAAGATCACAGAGTTGGAGGCCGAGAATGCTGAGCTGAAAATCAAGAATGCAAAGCTCATTGGCAAGAACAAGAATCTGAAGGGCGATGCTGCTGGGGACTACCAACAGTATATCAGAGCCGCGTTCGACAGGATGGTCACCATCAAGGAATAGAAGGCAGTGGCGGCCTAGCGATGGGATATCGGAACTCCAAGCTTGCGACTCTACTAAGAAGGAGACCTGTCAAGAGATTCCTTCTCTGAACATCCTATTCGCAGATTCCCGCGCGTCTGGCTGATCCGATACTGGGATGCCTACGACATATCGAAGAGCCATTTTCCGGCTTTCCGGATGCTGGAGATCACCAACAGTAGTACGGAGCCTGATATGGCGCCGCTGCCTTTGGAGGTCCAGGATATCCCACACAATAGTACGATGGTCCGGCAAGCTCGTATGCTCTTTCCCCTGGCAAGGGCGGTGCTTCTCCTTACCCTCCTATGAGCGCTCCCTCCTTGTTGCGTACCAAAGCGCTCCAACAGCCGCGCCGCTGAGGCTGCGTTCACCTCTGCCGTCAGTACCCTTCAACCGGTGTCCGACGGGCTGAGGCTCACGATGAAGGAGTGGACTGCGGTGGCGGCCTGGCGATGGGACATGCCGGATGACGATGTATGTGGCATGTGTTGATCTCGGTATTGGCCCCGGAACAACCACGAGAAGCCAGTCCCTACAGACGGCAACTGCACTGGCACTGGAGCGCATCTGGACGCGTCTTCTTCACAGTCATTCGCTTGAGGCTAGCCTCCACAAGTGTCCGACAGGTCTACGCACTCGGCGAGACCCCAGCCTGTGAAAGTCGTGATGAACAGCCGCTTCCTTTCTCTCAATCTTCGTCTCGTCCACCAACCAATGCCCAAAGGGCCCTCGCTCGGTACCGGAGCGCACTTGGACCCCTACAAGCGCGGCGAAGTTCCAGCATGCGATGCGTTACGACGGACTGCGACTGCACAGGAACCGGAGCTCACCTCGCTTGAGCCAACGGCATGATGCCGCAACAGAGCAAACATAGTATACGCACTCGGCGAACCAAGAGCTTGTGATGCTACGAAGAAGAAACCCTGTCCGTTCAGACAAAGAACGCTGTTCGAGGAGCAGTCGTCGCCCAGTCCAACCCTGACGGCAAGGGTGTCCTGGTCAACGTCGCTATCACCGGCTTGCCTGCCGAGGGTGGACCATTCAGTACGCCTAATCTGTCCTTCTTTGACACACCTCGGACGCGCCGTTCCCAGGCTCTTTCAGCGTACGCACTGGGCGAAGTCCCAGCCTGCGACGAAGGAGACTTGCCCATTCCAGACAAAGAACGCTGTTCGAGGATCAGTCGTCGCCCAGTCCAACCCAGAGGGCAAGGGTGTCTTAGTGAACGGCGCTATCGCCAGTTTGCCTATGGAGGCGGACCATCTTCCAAGCTCTTTCCAGCGTACGCACTCGGCGAAATCCCCGCATGCGACTCTACTAAGAAGGAGACGTGCCAAGTTGGTGATCTCAGCGGAAAGTGGGGAAATATCAAGGCCCTGGGCAGTCACTCTCTGCTTGATATGTGACTGCGTTAAGGCGCCCAGCGCAGGTTGGGGAAAGACGCCTGGAAACTTTGACCTGAACGATCTACACAATCTCGAAGCCGGACCTTCTGGTTCGCATCTACGGACGATCTGATGTGGAGTTGGCTCTTGAGGATCTCGAACTCGTCGACCGGATGTGCGAGTGCATTGAACTAGGCGCCTCCAGGCCAGGCAGCGAGTGGGTGCGAGACATCTTCGAAAACTGAAGGGGGGCTAGTGGAGGAGAGATGCTTCTCGCCTTTCAGGCTTCGAGATCGTTTGCGAGGAACGGAATCTGTACTCTGGCCGATTGGAGGCACTCAGTGACCTGATGAGAGTCTTGGAAGGGGCTGCTGTGAAGCGCTGATCGAGGGCATGGTCAAGCTAGCCAGCCGTCTCCAAGGTTTTCAAAATTAGATTCGCCAGACGAACGACTTGCTCAAGCGCATCAATGAACTATTCCAGTACGCCTCTCAGGCTTCGAGATCATTTGTGAGGGCATGGTCAAACTGGCCATGTCCATCATCTCCAAGATCCGCCAGAAGAAGCAAGAGAAAGAAGTCCGGTCTGGCTCGCTCTCAGGCGTCGAGATCGTTTGCGAAAGGGCGTGGTCAATCTGGCCATGTCCAGGATCTTCAAGATCCGCCAGAAGAAGCAAGAGAAGTCCCGCTCGCCTCGACGTTACGGTGCAGAGAAGCGAGGGGCGTGCCGCTGGATGTGCTCGTCGAGCTGTGAATGCTCCAGCGCCGCTGCTCTGACGCCAAGCTCGACTCTTCATCGTCCATTCCCACTTCGTCAGAAGGAAGAGAGGCTGCTTCCAGACTTCCCTCCACCGGAAAAGTCAGAACATCGCAGATCGCAACGCAGCGTGGTACAAGCCACGATAGGAAACCACAGCTCAAAGGAGGAACAGGAGGTGGCGGTTCGACGGCCGAGCCAGGATCAGGGCGTCGCGATGAAGCGCAAGCAACTGCTCCATAGCAAGAGACAGTTCGGCCTCAAGGACACGTGGGAGCACTGGGAGAATCGATGTCTCTCGGGAGGGTGATTTAGACTGGTTTAGGTTGGTTTGTTGGAGACAGAACCACGGCGAAAGGAGGCTCTCGCCGGAGGAAGGTTGTCGGATGAAAACGTATTAGGGAGCTGGAGGACGATGGTGAGAACGAGCCAGAGCCGGTGGGCATTGATGATGGCTCCTCAGATGACGTTGATGGCGGACATGTACACTAGTCTTTGATAGAGGAATGCGCTGATGGAAGTAATATTGTTGATAAGGGTAAGTTGATCGGGTGTAGGGCGATACTGCATAAGTGTGCGTCTTGCGTGATGTCTTGTCGTGATTGTCGATACAGATGCATGATTCGCAGGCCTTTCATTCCTAGCTCTTTGAAGACAATATCGCTCCAACACAAGGTGTGAACAGGTGAGTGTTTGTTCGATGTGAGAGGTACTGAGAAGGTAGTAGATAGATAGTAAGAATGGAGGAAAAGACACGAACTGTCGCATATATGAATTGACCCAGGAAGCAAGGTGATTATAGATGGTGGCGGCAGGAAAGTAGAGACGCAAATATAGAAGCCTGAAGATCAAATGAAAGTGCATGCTGAACGAAATGAGTGAGATTGACTTGATGAGATGCCCGGACTTTATGTGCATCTCAGATGCTGGTTGACTTCGCCGCAACCAAGAAGAACTCGTCAATTGCTTCATGCAAAAGAACTCCCAAAGTTCGCGTCAAGCTACGGAAAAGCCCGCGACATCGCCATGACGCCAGTCGGAGAGGGAGGGGACCATGAGGACAGATGGACGTCTTGTTAGCTATCGCAAGCTTCCACGCAATCCTATTCGTGAAGGAAATGAGGTTTGGAGCAGGAGATCTCGATATAGAAGCGACACGCGTTATTGTAAGAGTCACAATGTCTTGGACCAGACATGTGGTTGTCAAATCGAGCGGATACGTTGCCGTCTTCGCCTAGCTTCATTGCTCAGCATCACGTACTCGAACACCCCAGCCCTCGTTCCGGCAGTTCCTATCTTTCCACATGGTGGATTTCTCACTCTCAGGGGCAATTGCAACATCAGAAAGAACACTTTGCAGTTGAGGAAGGAGTCATCGTGCGCGAGGCTGAGCAGGAGTTACGAAGCTACGTCGATCAACACTGAAGCTACCGTGTTCGTCCCGCAGTTTCAGGGTCTCGACTTGGGCCAATCAAGCCACAGCTCCGCCGACCCCACGCACTTGCTGCAGGGATTTGATCCTCTCACCGCTCGCGCCCCTCCAAAATATTGAACACGACTTAAAGACACGACGGCGCTCCCTTCCTTGCGTTCTTTGAGCCCAATTACCTCCAGCAGAGCGAGTTGGACCTTCAGGACTTTAGACCTTCTCTTTCCGTCCCTCAGAACGCGCACACGAAGCTTCAACACCATGGCTGCCGTCGCTGCTATCCTCCCACCGCTCAACGAGCGCCCGATCAAGAACACGGTCGTGCTCTTCGATGTCGATGACACGCTCACGATTCCTCGTAACGTATGCCTAGCTCTCTTCGGGTCTCTTACCTGCTCCAGCACAATTTCCAGCCCTTCTAATGCGCTCCTCCCATACCGTCTTCGCTCGGAACACTAGCTAACGTGAATCTTGAATACCAGCCGGTGAAGCCAGAGATGCTTCAACTTCTCTCCGAACTCCGTCACAAGGTCGCGATTGGCTACGTCGGCGGCTCTGACCTCTCGAAGCAGCAAGAGCAGCTCGGCTCTTCCGAAGTCCCCGTTACCGCGCTCTTCGACTTCTGCTTCCCAGAGAATGGACTGAGTGCGTTTCGCTTGGGTGAGAAGCTCGCGAGTCAGAGTTTCATCGGCTGGATTGGGGAGGAGAAGTACAAAGGCTTGGTCAAGTGGTACGTACAACCGCGGAAGGCACCCTCTCTTGCCCAGCATTTGCTTGGGGAGATGGCGACGCAATTGGAAAGCGCAGCAAGCTAACAGAGTTGTCACAGGATCCTCCACTACATCGCCGATCTCGACCTCCCCTTCAAGCGCGGCACCTTCGTCGAGTTCCGCAACGGCATGATCAATGTCTCCCCCGTCGGCCGCAACGCGTCCAACCCCGAGCGCCTCGCCTTCAACGAATACGACAACGAGCACCACGTCCGCGACAAGATGGTCGAGGACATCAAGAAGGCGTTCCCGGACCTCGGGCTCACATACTCGATTGGCGGACAGATCTCGTTCGACGTCTTCCCCCAGGGCTGGGATAAGCGATACTGCTTGAACCATGTCGAGGCGGAGAAGACGCGACCCGATGGTGTCAATTATACCACGATACACTTTTTTGGGGATAAGGCGTATCCGGGAGGGAATGATTGGGAGATCTATAGTGATGATAGGACCGTGGGGCATAAGGTGAAGAACCCGGAGGATACGTATCAGCAGATCAAGGAACTGTTCTTCTCTTGAATCTCGCGTGATGGAGGAGAGGGAAAAGGAGGCCGGTGGTGCCCAGCGCTGCTGTGAGGAATACCAATGCAGTCAACAGACACGGTAGTCGGACCTTTTTGCGAAGAGAAGGGCCATGGATAACTTCGAGGAGGACACGCCATAGTAAATGGCATCATCTGCATGGAATCGTGTATAGACTACGATCCCCATCATTTCTCAATCAAAATTAAGATCTACTGCACTTTCACCTATATTCCTATACCTTTGCAGTTTGGTCCACTTTGGCGACGTAAGCCCCACCACCGTCTTTGAGAGCCGTTCTCGACCTCCAATATCCAAATCGCAAGCTCCCGAGTCACGTCTCGATGAACACCCAACCGTCAAATCTTGAAAATAACCCAACACAACACAACGTGACGAAACGAACACATATATCCCCCCAGACCCATTCAATACACAACAATATGTAGACAGTAACAAAATCCGTCTCTCAATGATTCAACTGCGGCCTCTTTGCCGAGCTGATGAAAGGTAGCGGAACTTACCCAGCAACCATTTGCAGCATTTGCGACAACCACGATCGGACGCTTTTAGAGATCTAAGAAGTGCTTGAGAGCCGATGATATACTCCAACGCTAGCTTTGACATTGAGGCATCTCTATATGGCATCATGCACGTTATACGATACTTCAATTATTTAGTTCTTAGCATATCGAGGCCCTTGAGTAATATAATACTGCTCTTCTTAATAGCGCTTCATCTCGTTATCAGATATGCATATTTAACCGAATATCTATGGGTAGTATAGGTATTAGCTAAAGTTAGAGATGTTTTGAGATTTGAGAGAAATAACCTAAAGCTAGCCGATCGCTAGTAAAATATTTGAATGGTGGATACTGTCCCTGAATTGCAACAGGTTTACAGAATTCTCAACACTCCTCTACAATACTTAAAAGAATAACAGAGTGCAACCCCGTCTTATCCAACGGATTCTCGCCCCCAACAAGTCTTTCAGCCAACGCATTACTACAGTGCTCAACATGCGCATACCCCCCCTTCCCATCCCATCTCACCTTGCCTTCCCGCGCCCTCTCCAGCCTCCTCAACATATACGCGCAATGCGCCAAATGCTCCTGCTGCGTAGAATACGTTTTAATTCCTACCCTCTCTGCTAATTCTTCCTCGCCAGAGATCCGGTCCGCGGTGTCGTTGGTCCGGAAGAACGGGAATGCGCCGAATTGCAGGGCAGGGTTGGCGAGGAAGGCGCGGAATTCGGAGACGGTTACGTGGTCGTAGCATTCGGGGGGTGTCCAGAGGTAGCCTAGAGGGTCGAAGAGGCAGCCCGCGGCTTTTGCCGTGGCGGTTGTGTTGCCGCAGTTTGTGGATCTGGATCTAGGTGTGGATGGGGAGGTTGGTGAGCGGGACTTTGGAGAGTAGAATAGATTGATGGAGACTAGGAAGACGAGGACGAGTAATAGGATCGTGTTGATGATGCTGAAAAGCCGTATGTATCGATCTCGACTTCTGTAATGTGATTCTTCTTCATGGGTGTCTGAGAAAGACGGTTCCCCGTTGTCGATGTCGTCGCTGGTGGGCACCTTGTCGTAAAATATTGACTTCGACTCCATGTTCACGATTGCGGTACGCGGCTTCGACCGAGTAGCGAAGGGGTATTCACTCCGTCACTTGGTTTCGGGTGGAAGAGATGCGGCTGGATGACTATGCAACATGGTTCTGATGACGCTAAGATTACTTGGGGATGTCATACAATGACACCAGTTTCTGACAATGACGCTGATGTTGGGAAGCTTACTTCAACAACCAACAAATCTTTTTTGCAAAGTACGGTACGATCAATAAGGTAAAGTATGCTTAGCTTCAAAGCTATGGAAAAGCGCTTGTATGACAGTACATTGACTGATGGCCTCGGCATCGAAGTCAATGAGTCATCGATAAGGGGCAACGCTTGCTGTTGTTTCTGGGTACTCATCGAAAGGAGTTTCGTGGTTCTGCATGGTACCACTAGTATGATACTTTGTGTCTGATTATCTGAGAAGTTTGCCTCAAATAGCCGTGGCACGCTGCTTTTCCAGCGTCCTCTGCAACTTCCTCAATTGCCAAGCTGCAGCCAGTGCGGGTACAGCACCCAACCTGATTACGAATGCAAGACTTCCATCAAGGCCCCAGCTTTTGAAGACCAAGAAAATCGGAAAGCAGACTCCTGCGGATATGAGCTGCGCGAGCGAAATCGCCACGTTATGTAGCCCCATTACCGTGCCGGTCTTGAGCGCCTCCCCATCCAAATCTTTCATAGATACGCACTCCTGGCCCAAGATCGCAAAAGGCGCAAATTGCGTGACGGAGAAGGAGATCCCAACGTAGAAGGTGATAATTAGGGAAGCGCGCCATGTCGCTATGAAATACGTAGACAGCAGCGCCATGGCGTAAAGAATCTGTGAGGCAATCCAAATGCTGGCTATTCTCCGCTGTGTTTGAGCAAGGCAAGCATGGAGGATTATGCTTGTTAGAAGCATCGAACAAGACAGGGAGAAGAAGCTCAATGTGCCAAAGCGAGTAGCGGTCTGTTGGACAGCGTGGTAAGCTGAGTTGCCATTGGAGAGCATTTCTTGGTGAGCAACTGTCTTCCGTCAGCCCCTAGGATCGAGGTGAATACGATGCGTTAGCTTACAGAGGTTGGCAATATAGCTCGATCCATAATACAAAAAGGGAAACCAGGCCATCCAAGAGAAGAACTGTATAAGCATGACGTGTCGCATGACATCGTTTAGATGGTAGGACGTGGTGCGAACTCGTTTGAGAACCTGGAATAGTCCAGCAGATACGTGCCTTCCTCTCGTCACTTCGGCTTGCGCTGGAGTCTCTTGGCAAGCTAAACAGCCTACGATAACGGTTGACGTGAGAGCAACTGTTGCGATCAAACAAAGGCACTGGAACTGTGTCCATCGAACAAGTCCAAGTGTGTCGGGCAGAGAAACGAAACCTGAAGCAGCGCCTATCAAGTTTCCGCAACCTACCCAATAGCTCGCACACGCGCTAGCCTGAGGCTGTTGATCTTTCGGAAACAGGTCGACGATGAGGGCACGAACTCCGACCTGTAGGGGCTGGATCCAGAAACTCAAGCTCCATATGAGAAAGAAGGCCGCCGTGCAAGTCGCAAGTCTTTCTGCATTGTCATCCAGGAAAATATTGAGCGACGAGACCAGTTGTTCGACGCATGCGAGGAAAAAGATGCTGAGAACCGTCCCAATGGCCCCTAGCATAATAAAAGGCCGTCTCCGGCCATATCTGCTGCCAAATTTGTCACTCAAGGTACCCATATATGGCTGTACAAATGTTCCACACAAAGGCCCAGCCATCCAGGTGATCGCCGTCACGTGGCTCGGCATGCCGAGGGTGAGGAGGTAGGCTGTTCCATTTGAGAGGACGACCGACCACACAACTTGAAGCCTGCAGAGCGTTAATGTCTGTACTTGGAAGGCGAGAGTGTGCGCTTTTTTACCCTCCGCAAATACTCGCAACGGCATGAAGGGTCCAAATGCTAGGTGAACTCTTGAACCGAGGTAAGTCAAGATCCATGGCAGGCTTTGCTGTTTGGTTGGGAGTGTGTGCGTCGGCCAACAAAGCTGAAGTGAGGGCACCGGCTCGTGGTAACAGTCCTGTTTTCGAATATCTGACTTTGCTGACAAACGATCCCGCCAACTGTTGAATTAGAGGACTTCTTCTTCATGACCTTGCTGACATTCGTCGGATGTATTTTCTGACATGTTCCGGCAAGAGAGGGCTGCACATTGTACCCAGTCAAAAGTGTAAAGGCTGTCCATCAAGCTTGCAACCTCGATCGAACTACCGAGCTATCTTCCACGCCAAGAAACCGACGTAAGATTTGGCCCGTGTATCCCCTCATGAAGCTTCCTTAATACTCCTTTTAAAATCGATTTGCAGTGGATCGCGTGCCTCGCTACAGCCAGAATGTTACCTCAGCTTCTGTTCTTCACCGCTTCCCATGGCCTAGGTTTCGCCCTTGCACAGAACCAACCCCAAACGCCAATGCTTCAACATAACGATCAGACCATTCTTCAGATCCTTCGACGTAGCCTCCGTTTCTCTCGGTATTCTGAGCTCCTGCATAACCAACCTAAGATGGAAGAGATCCTCGACAATAGACACCAGAACTTGACGCTATTTCTTCCCACCGATGTTGCCCTGGAACAGGTTCGCGACCGTCTCGATTCGAGAGCTGCCCAGCAAATCGAGGACATAGTTCGTTATCACATCGTCCCTTGGCCGATAGCAACGATCGAACTTGTATGCACGCCCACGCTCCCTACACTTCTTCTCCCCGACCATCTCAATGGACCACAGCGGCTCAAGGTTGCACTGCAGCCCGATGGTCTATTTGTTGACGGACATGCACATGTCGAATTGGAGAGCATCAGGGCGGTCAATGGATATATACATGTCATCGACGCACTGCTGCAGCCACCGCAAGATACAGCGATGGACTTGATGATGGCTCTTCCTCCTTCTGAATTCGGTATAGCTCAATACGCGTTTTCAAGCTCAGGAATTGTCACCGAGCTTCTTGGACTAGCATTCATAGGGGCTACAATCTTCGTACCGTCTAACCGAGCATTCCTCCAACTCGGCAACGAGCGTCTCCGACATCTGCTCTCAACGTATGGCCGAGATGAACTCCGGTCTCTCCTCGGCGCGCACATAACCTTGAATCAAACCCTGTATTCCAATGCGTACTACGAACGCGAACGCACACTGCAATTAGGTTTCGGAGGCCGAACAAACAACCTATGTCCGAGCGGGATCCGCTGGTTTCGGCTCCACACGCTACGATCTAATGTATCGCATCAGGTGCAGGTGTTCAGATTGGCGCGGTTGATTGAGATTTTTGTGGACGGTTACGTGCCCATCATTCAACGAGACATCGTGGCCAAGGACGGGGTTGTGCAAACAACCCAGTTCCTCCTTGCAGGCTAATGCATTTTTGACAAGAATCTAAAAGCAAGGGTGCATATGCACATCAGATGTATGTCAGCACGGATTCCAGATCAGAGCAGGCGGGTCCGTCGAATGCATCGTAGGGTTCGGTACGAGCACCCCAACACAACACGACGGAGGACGCCTGGGGTATGATCCTTCAGGTGGTCTACCGACTTGGCTTATTCAAAGCTTACATTGATTGAGACTATTCCTAGATGGGTAAATAAGCGAGATTTCCTTGAGCTTAAATGAGATAGGCTTGGCTTGGCTTCGGCGCCCTCGAAATCTCCAAAAACTCGGAGACCACTTTGTCAGTTATTCAGCAGTTAGCTGTTAGACCTTGGTTCTACCTCTCCTTATCACGACTGGTAGGACAATTGGCGCTTTTCTTAGAATTATACAAGTTTGAATCAGACACAAACATCCCTATTGAGAGGAGAACTGTAAGTTGATTACTTAGATTCTCGCGTTATACTACCGAAAGAGACTAAAGCGTGTTTTGCTAAGTATCCCAGTGGAGTGGTACAACCTCCTCCCTTGCTTGGTATCATACAGAACTGGGTAGTAGCGCTGGGTTCATTGCTGCTAACTATCTGGTCGCTTTCATTACCGCATTCTTTCGGCTCAGCTTACATGCGCCCCCAAACTGTCTTACATTTATCAACGTTGTTTTGCGCACTTCCGGGCACCAACAGGCTGGCAGGCCGGTAGATTCTCGCCACTACTGGCTGGGTATCCAAGCACACAGTAAACTCCAGACAAGTTTCCCTTCTCTTCGGCTTCCAGGATTGCTCGACTTGTTTGCTTGTATACAATATGTATACGATGGACGCTGTAGAGTGGCGCGACATTAGCGACTCAAAAGACAGAAAGAAAATGCAAAATCGTCTGGCACAGCGAAGAAAGCGTGAGTGCACGTACGGATTGTCCGTGTGGACAAGTCTAACAACTGTTCATAGGTGAGCGGGAGCGGACTAAAAAGTCCGAGGGTAGTGTGCAGAGTCGGACGATAAGTGTTGATAGGGACAATGCAACCACCGAACTCATAGAGCTATCTCCAACACAGGAGCGATCGAGCGATTATCCTGCACCGCATGAGCTGAACTTCGATTTTAATGTAGACACAAACTTTTTCGGGGGCGATTCGGTGAGCACGTTCGACCGACCTGGAAACAATCCTACGGCCACCACAGATCTGAATCAAACTTTCGAACTTGTGCCACCGAGGACGCCGATTTCACCCGATATTGGTTGGAGTCCCCTGCCCTCTCTGGACGAAAGCGGAAACACGAGTTTTCAGGATGCTCAGCAGCGCATTTCAAGACTGCGGCGGACAGTACCCAGTCTTGAGACACGCTTGAAGGACGCAGACAACGACGATATCCGATTTAGTCACATTTTCAAAGCTATGAGCGCAGTCGGATTTTCTACGTTCGATCAGATGGCCATCAGATATTATACCGCTGGCTTTGCCCCATTGTCAGCTGCTTACGACAGTCAACGCCAAAGTCGTGTGCGGAATCTGCGCTGTTTCTTGTCTGAGGTCACTTCGGCTACACGTTCATGGGGTGTGAGGGAGCGTCGAGGATGGGCAGAAGGCATTGTACATGCAGCAGAAGAGATACATGCAGCAGAAGTCCAAGACCTGCTAAAGAAGCTAAAGGACGGCGCGTTGCGCAACAATTCAACTGACATGGACGATACGGCAGCTCAAAAGGCTTTTTTCCAGGAACAGTTACCAGACCTCTGGGCGCTGTTCAATCGTATTGTGACGGCATCAGGTCTCGAGCAATCGCATTCGTCAAGAATAGTCTTGTCCGCATTGCAGGCTCTCGTGGGTTGTGCACAAGACACCTAAATCATTGTTAAGGTAGACTTGCAGGTAGCTCAAGATCTATGCTAAACTCGGCTAAAGCATGAAAGGAGACACACTTCAATAGAGACTAATGATTATCGGTTAAGAACTCGTATGACCCATGTTCTCTCCTTGAAGAGTTCTCAGCAAATATTGAATGATTGTCCATTGCTTCTCAGATTCGGATTCTGACAGTCAAATATGACTGTCATCCACTGTCATGTCGGATGTACCCCTTGCATGATATTCTGACACTGTGATGCAGGCGTAATCGCGTATGTATACATTTTCGGCTAATGCTGCTCTGAGAAAAACCAAAAAATCTCTTCCCTACTCTTGACTGCATTTCCTCGCAACTTCACAATGGGGTCTTTTCGTTCATCTTCGCCAGCTTACCTTCCGCTGGATCGAATGGACGCTGTGCCCATATCCACCAGAGCATCACGAACGAAAATTTTGATTAGCAGCATATGCTCTCTAGTTGCATTGATCTTGATATTTTTACTGGGAAGAAGAAGCGTGTACGACCAGAACCCGCATTACTCCATACAGCGTCAGTCACTCTTATTTCTAATTGCGCAGTTCGCCCTATTGACCTAATCCAAGTTCCTACAATCACGAAAACTATGGAGTGGACAGGCGAGTTTGCAACTCGACCATCCAACGCGTCCGAAGCCGCTTGGGAGTCCATATACCCACGCGGCGGCACATTCTTCTCTCATACACCCGAGGTCCCGCTGCGGTCTACATTATCCGTCTTCCATCAATTGCATTGCCTTGATGCTATCCGCCAGGCTTACTTTTTGGCTTACGACGCTGCAATAGCTGGAAAAAGGCTCGAAACCGCTGGTATTCCGGAAATGACTTCGGAAAAGCATGTCACGCACTGTGTAGAGTTGTTGCGGCAAAGCTTAATGTGCGCCAGTGATCGTACAGTAGAGGTCAAAAATGCAGTAGGCGGAGTGACGGGCTTTGGGACAGAGCACAAATGTGCCGATTACGGAGCTTTAGTGAGCAGGATCGAAGTTTGGAAAATGGAGATTGGGGACGACATGGAGCATCAGAGCGGGCATACGCATCATAAACACCACTAGCGAGTGACAGTCGTACGTAGATTGACTTAAATAGATGTAAGCGTCGCATTGTATGACTTCGTTGGAACCTGCCCTTTGCGTTCACTCTGATGATGCCATCGCTGATGACTTGCATGTACTTATGGTGTAGCCTGTCCAGTTTCCTAGGAAAACGGCATACCAGAGAAGACCCATCTACCGAATATCTGGCTTATACCAATTTCTTATTTTACAATACTCGTGATGGCCTCTAACACGGCAATCTAGTGCTCATTACCGATCTTGCTTGAATAAAAAGGTTTTGCCTAGTTCAGGCTCTGTTCGAATCATGACCTGTCTATGTAAAGGCCAACAACCCAAAAGAATTCGATTCAAACAGTAGGAACATCTTGGAATTCGATCACAGAATGATATGGTTGACTTTCTGAGGGTCTGAGGACGGTGACCGCAGTGATGATGAGCTTAGCAGCTTCGCAAACAATCAAATCACAACAAGCCAATCAGCACCTCAAGCGATTCGAATGGAACTGGAAGATGTCGATTTATAGGGTTTGTATCTACTGAATATGGCCGGGTCGGCATTTTCCCGCGACTTGATCCGACAATCTTCCCAAACAGCGATCCAACCAGCTGAAGCCGTCCTTCATTGTGCATTTGTCTTAGTTTTCCATTGTCGCCAGAGCCGAATACCTGACAATCAATTCCACTGATGGTGCACGTTTGAGACGCACTCGAAAGAGCCGGCACTTAGGCGTCGGTGCGTTTGTCCCAGTATTGAACTGGGGGAGCAGCTTCCTCGCGCTTCTT
>ML977331.1:83078-131756 GCA_010015825.1 Lophiotrema nucula | reverse complement strand
CAGTACTGAACGGGAGGGGCAGCTTCTTCGCGTTTCTTGTCCCAGTATTGAACGGGAGGCGCAGCTTCTTCGCGCTTCTTGTCCCAGTATTGAACGGGAGGGGCTGCTTCTTCACGCTTGTCCCAGTACTGAACAGGGGGGGCTGCCTCCTCGCGCTTGTCAATGGGAGCGGCGGTAACAGTGAGAGCGGCGCCGAGGATGGCGGAAAGGGTGAGGAGATACTTCATCTTGAAGGTGGAGTTGCCGTTGGGAGTCGTTCAGACGGTTAAGGGCCGAGGAAATAGAAGACTGGGAAGACTGCGAAGACTGGAGAGAGGATGAGAGCCGGGTGATTTTCACTGAGAACTTAAGGTTGCTATATATTCAAGATGGTGGAGGAGACTTGACCCAATCTGCACCGCGAATAGCTTGATAAAGTGACTGTCATCCTCGAGTATACTTTTGTCAGGACTATACTTTCGTCAATACTTTGCACGTTTTGCTAAGTACTTGGAGACCAATGTCAGCATCTACTGTGACATTTCACTATTTGAAAAAGTTGTGTCAGCTGAGGGAAGTGTGTCATGCTCCGCATATGTTGAACTTCGTCAGATACTCATAGGAGGCTGAGACCCGAGTCTGTCATGGTATAGCGTGTCAGACATAGTGTATGTGCAATACCGAACATTGGCTCAATATCACCCTTCGAGCTTCTCGTCATTGTTACCCGAATCTCGAAAGTGGTGTTTGGAATGAGAATTTTCGGGCGTAATAGACATGAGGGCACGTTTACTGTAACACCAAAGAGCCCGTGAAAGAAACAATAACTTGAAGGGCTCGTAATAGCAACTTTTCTCACGTAGAGCTGCATGGTATCTCTACATGACCAATGCCTGTATATTTCGCTCCAAACCCCTTAACTCTCATGAAACCCTTCACACCCAAGCAGTCCGTGATCTTGCCAGCAAGATCACAAACTTATGAACCGTAATGGCACCTTATCTACCACGATGATCCCGACAAAGGTTCTCCTCTGCACGTCCAAGCAGACTCTCACGGAGGAAATTCGCCCAGCTCAGCTTCGGTGCCCTTTTTCTTGATAGCGCGATGCACTGGCTTCGCAAAACTTTGCGCCCAATCCAGAACCTGCTCAGCATCTCTGCATTTATGCGCCGTACTAAAATAAGGCGTCGGCGTTTCCGTACGTTTAGTCCAATGCGACACAACCAAGCTAGTATCCGACGTACACATGAGAACCTGGCGCAGCATATCAATACAATGATCTGCGTGCTCTCTCTGATGAAATTTGTTTCCCTCTCGCCAAAAGTGATCGATACGTTTGTAGTAATCGATGTAGGTCCACTTGCGCAGGTAGTTTAGACAATGCAGCTGGTGGAACATTTCTAGTGATGCCATGTAACCTGAACCGCCGTTGTCGGGCTCTAATTCGACGGCGGTAGATTGCGAGAAGTCGTTCCTGGAGCGATGGAGCTCTGCGGGTGTGACGCCGAGGATTAGAGGGGTGCCGGACGCCCATTCTGCCTGGGAGTTTAGCTGCGTCCTCAAAGACTCTGCTTCTTCAAGGAGAGAGACTTGCCGTGGTCGGTGAATCGATCCCACTCAAAGTCAATTTCTGGACTTGGCTCGCCTCTGTATTTGTTTTGAGAGTATAATGATCCGTTGAAGCGTGTCCATGTGGTAGATAAGTTGTTGATGTCGTCACCTTGATTCGACATGTTAGCGTCAAGCGCAATTACAATCCTTCGCTTCCAGCAGGTACCTACGCCATACTGGGGATGTCGCCACGTTGTCGTCTCCTTCATAGTGAGCATTGGTTTGCAAGAGCTCGACATGCCATCGCAGGAATACCACTGCCGTTGCAATTCCCGTCAGAAGACCAAGCACAAACGCAGAGGTAAAGATGGCGAGACAATGATAACTCAGTCTTTGTCTAGGTCGTATCTGGTGGATGTCATGCAATGTTTCACCGCTTTCGTTCTCTGTCCATTTGGTGTCTGAGTCGGGAAGCGAAGCGTAACCAGAACCTGAAAGCGGTTTCATCGCGTCAAATTGGAATTAATGGGATCATGGAAGGATGTTCACTGTAGAACCCAAATTGATTTACTGCGCAATTGGGGAAGCAGGTAGGCTAGTTGCCGGGCAGGCTAACCTCCCGAAATGACCTGTGCTATGTCAGAATGTCATTCTGCCCACGCACGGACGTTGTGGTACTTAACAGGGGCTGACTTTCTGAGCCAGGCAAGCCGTCTTACGCATCTTGACTAGTGCAATCCTCACTACTTGGGATCCAGTTTACACATACAATGCTTCGTTCAAAAGCACCTAATCGGATGAATATCAAGGTACGATCAGGATAAGATTACTCTTCAGACGAACACGACTTAGAGAGACGCGGGGCGTGCAATTCCATCAATCATGATCCTACTGAATAGATTGCACAGTACAGAAGTTCCAAGCCCAATTCCATCTCTCAATAATAACCACATTTGGTGAAGCCTTGCGTGACCTTTACCCTCTCGCATCTGCCCAGATTACAGTCCTCGATTTCAGACAGCCAGCTCTGTAACAAGACCTCGCTACAATGAATTGTGTGCTCCCATTGCATGACTTTGTCATCCAACGGTAAATGATTGCTCAGTGCTTCATGCATCTTACTGAGAAGAAACGCGCAATGCACAGGATGCTGTTCCTTGGTCGACCAAGCCCACGGCCAGTTCCCCGCATAAATATCTTCCTGCGGAATGCGCGTTTCGAGCGTGAGATCGTGAGAGGTATAATAAGTGATATTGCTTCGGTCGCGGAAAGACTGAAGGAGTTCGGGATGATGACAAGCGGGCTGGACCCAGACGTAGGACAGATTGTCAAAGATGCATCCCTTTGCCTTTGCTTCATCTATGGTCGATCCACAGTCACCGTATTCTGCATGGTCTGGTGCGATTCGTAGGGCTGATGAGATGCCGTATGCCGCGAACGCGGCCGTGGCAAGACCGAGAGCTGCGAGGCCGGCGATAATTTGTCTGCGTCGGATAGACCATCTTGTCGTCAGAACTCGTGAGGAGTCTTCTTTTTGCTTTTCGCGGAGAAGGGTTGTATCGCAGCGATGATCAAGATCGTCAGATAAGGCATGCGAATAGTCGGACGGCGAGGCCATTTTTGGAACGAAACGTTTCCCCAGGAGATTTGTATGAGTTGAGGTGGAAGATGCAGAGCTGGTGATGCTGCCAAAATCAGATGTTCATAGGTGGTGCATGGCGCTAGTGTGTTACGGTCGGGTGGATTATGACGGTCAGGTTTCTGACGCTCGTCAGTAACAGATGATGCCCGCAGGGATTGCCAACACAGTCCCGCCCCCATGACATTTCTGGCATTTCAAGTTGTTCCCGCCTTGAGACCACATAGCAAGCCCTACGATGGCGACCCAGACTCAACGCAACTCTTCTACGGCTGATGCTTGGTCCTCCCGGTCGAGCGAGGAAGACAGCTTGAGCAAAGAACATGTAGAATTACTGGCTTCCGAAAAGCTGTCTTTTCCTATCCGGATACCGCAACAACAGCCGTCTAGAAGGCTGCTCATCATAAATCTATTGTTGTTTGGCTCATCGTTACTACTTCTCTTCGCGGCCTTGCTCGTCAACCGCATCATCGCGCCCTCATGTCGGTACGAAATTGCATGGTCCCCAGTCCTCGATGAAGTTCCCGTCCAAACAGTCAAATTCAACGAGACATTCGGGTTTCCATCGGTACATCCGTCCAAATTCCAGGGCCCGCCGAGCAAAGAAGTCGACGATACTTGGGCTCGTTTCTCACAGCATCCAATGATGGACGGAAGATCCGGTCGGATGAGCGTACCCTTCTCTGCAATCGCAAAGATGGACAAAGCAACAAATGGCGACTGGGCAGCGAGTGCAGTCAAACTGGGCGATGACAAGTACATGGCCAACCTCGACCTCTTCCACAACGCACATTGTTTGAACATGTTTCGCAAGATGATGTACCCGGAACATTACAGGCCATACGGAGAGTCGGAGAGGGGCCACTTAGAGCATTGCATGGAGACGCTTAGGCAAGCGATATTTTGCAATAGTGGAACCGGTCTCGTGACGTTCCATTGGGTTGAAGGTATCGAGGAACCCTACCCGGATTACAACGTCGCGCATCAGTGCAGAGATCCGGAGGCAATGCTGGATTGGGCGCTTCGAAATGCCGTGCGTACACCGGTGGAAGGTGTACGAAGGAAGGGTGGGGAGAGGGAGCTGCGGAAGCACCCAGAGTAGCCTGCCCAGTTAGTGGTGTCTAGAATCTCAGATGTTACTTCGTCCATGTCAAATAATTCACATCCGAGACTGCGTGCGTTCTCTACTGCGTGCCGAGCATCTACAGGGACAAGAGGCCGTCTGATTGATGGCAAGATGCGCATGCGAGAATCTGGTTATTGAGGGACGAGGGTCAACGCGCAAACTGGCGTAACGCGATAGACATTCCTATACTAAGGATACAGAGCGCTTGAACACCAGCAACCTTATAAGTACGAATATGATCTAACCTAGACGAGGAGGTGTATCTCTTAGCACTTGTCCACAAAAAACCAGCGAGGACGTCCAGCTGATCGACTTCAATATCAGCCAAAGACCTCACGATGAGCGTGGACGCACGTGTGTAAGATGTATCAATGTTCTCCCCATTTGCCAGCCGGAGCAGTGTCTAGAAACAGAGCAGAGCAGAAGACCGCCCGCTAAAGGCTATGCTGCGCAAAGCGTAACTGTGAAAGCATTCCCGAACGACCTGTATAAGGTGGGAATACCCTAAAACTATGCCGTATCTATGCCACGCTGAAAGCAGATGAATGTGAATCTCGAGAGAGAATGAACCATGAGAACCATCTGTCCGAACGCCTTGTATCTGGTCCTCTGAAGATTGATGTGAAGATCATGAGTCTAGCATGGGACGAGAAGACATTAAGTGTTCCTCTCCTGTACCTCCCAGTTGCGACCACCGGGCGGTCCGGTGAAGACGATGGGAGGAATATGACTGATTGCATTCGATCGACGATGCGGTGGTGAATGGAGAGATACGCCAGAGTCTCGACGCGGCTGTGGGACAGCGACAACCGGAGGCGGAAGAGGAGGGGTGAGAGGAGCGACTGGAGTCGACAGCCGAACTGGGAGAACGGGTGGCGTCGAAGGTAGAGCGAGAGGCACATATGAATGCCCAACATGGACAGGTGGAGGAGGCGCTGGACGACGAGGTACGAGCCTGACAGTGCGGGGATCATTACGAATGGCCTTTGATAGGTGGTAGCTGGCTGACGCTTGAACTGCCGTTGACACCATTGGGCCTACACACACAAGCGTTAGTCTTCGTTGCCCCATCGATCCAACGCAAGCAACTCTTTCCAAACAGGTCAATAGGGTAACAAAAGGGCAGTTCAAGGGTTCAAGTTCTGTTGGTGCACAGTGTAGTGCTAGTTACCTTTGCCTTGAAGCTTAGCCCTGTTAGCCTCTAGAGCACCTGCGAGTCCGAACTGTGTGTTGACGCCCTCGATACGGTGATTCGAGTTCAGGTTCTTGACGAGAGTGATCTGGAAGCAGTTTGCGGTGCCTTGGCGTGAGGCGATAGATGAAATGGCAAGGAAGTACTCCCAAATCTGTTAAAATGTTAGAGTGATGTAGAGCTTAGGGTACGAGAGGAAAGTCTTACCCTAAACCACCGATCTCCGTACTTGGCGACGACCTTCTCCTTGTTGCCAAGCCAGTTGCGATACCAACGCCAAAGGGTTGCCGAGTAGTGGACACCGACTGTGTCAATCATTTTGACCTCAAAGCCGGCACCCTCGAGCTGATCAACAACCCAACCGAGAGGAGTGGAGGCGTCGGCACCAGGGAAGATGTACTTGTTCATGAACAAGCCCCAGGTGAAGTCCTCGAACTGCCAGGCCTTGCGGAGACCAGCAATTTGGAGGAAGAAGACGCCGTCGTCATCAAGCATCTCGTAGACCTGACGAGCGAATCCCTTGAAGTGGCGGACACCGACATGCTCAGCCATCTCGAGACAGGTAATCTTGTTGTAGCCACCCTGGGGAACAGGTATGTCGCGGTAGTCCATGCAGAGGATCTTGGACTGCTCTTCTTGGATCTTGGCATCGCGAAGCCCCTTGTTTCCCCACTTTGTCTGATTGCGACCGAGAGTGACACCAGTGACATGGGCGCCGTAGTTGACAGAGGCATACTTAGCGAGAGTGCCCCAACCGCAGCCAATGTCGAGCATGCTCTCGCCGTCCTTGAGACCGATCTTCTCGCAGACGATGCCAAGCTTGTTATCCTGGAGCTGCTCGAGGGTCTCCTCTTTGTTGATGTCGGAGATGATGCCGGACGTGTAGATCATGCGAGGACCGAGGAAGCAGCTGTAGAAGTCGTCGCCGCGGTCGTAGTGGTCACGAACTTGCTCCTCGTCTAAGAGAGATGTCAGCTGCCGTACAAGGTGTGATGTGAAGGTGGAAAACATACCCTGCGAGCGAGTGTGCATGATCATCTCAGGAATCATGCCAGTGAGGAAGTACCAGATGTTGCCGAAAGTGAAACGGAAATTCATCCAGTCATGGCGCCATTCCAGAACAGAGAGGCAGTCGCCGTTGAAGGAGACGTCACCGTCGAAGTACATCTCCTGGAAAGTCTGCATGGGGATTGTCTTCTTGCCATAGTACTTCTCCCTGTCTTCTTGCTTCCTGAAGGTGACATAGTGCTCGATGGGCTTGCCAGGGAGCCTCGCTTTCTCATTCTTGCGGGGTGCAATCTCGGAGGTGATCCACCAGAAAGCTGCGAGGATCGGGAGGTCGACGAGTAGGGCGAAGAAGACCCAGGTCTTGAAGCCACCACTGAGCTTAAAGGTGATGTAGGCAGGAACGCCGATGAGGAGCGAGATGAGCAGAGGATTGGAGAACTGCTCGGCAGAGGGGCCATCAGCTGGAAGAGGAGGGTTGTTGATGGCTGGGTACTATTGTGCGTCAGATGAAAGCTCTCATACTGCGTGGTTGAGGCTCAATGGCTGGCGGGGCATCTTTTGCATGCTCCCGAAATTACTTACCGAAGTCGGCTTGACACCGCAGTTGAACTCTGAGGCCACTGGAGAAGGAGCAGGTGGCGTCTCGATGAAGACAATGTCGCTGTCGCTGTCTCCGCTCTCCATGGTGGCTGTCGATTTGGGGAATTTTAGAGGGAAGGAGAACGACGGTGGGAAGGTTGTGGTGGAAGCTGCCAAGCAGGAACGGTGTGTGAAAACGCGCGGAAGCTGTGATGCGTAAGCGAACCTAGCTTTGGGCAGGGACGCGACCGGTACCTGGCGAAGCCACAATAGGCTAGGGTCAAACGATCGGCAGGTGAAAGATAAGTGGACAATCTGATGAGGTTTTGAGCAAGAGCGGTGTAGAAGAATAGAGTTTTTATCATGCTAGCAGAATATCTTTGACCCGTTGTTGCATCTCCCGATCGACGCCTGCAGCTTCCAGATAGCTTTCCACGCCGCCGTACTTGGTCTGGATATGCTGATGCACAACCTGGACAAGATCTTGAGGGCAGCTGGCAAACTGCTCAGACAGGCCAATGCTTGCAATCTCCTTGATACGACCCTCCCTCTCTGGCTCCAACTCTGGCCCTGAGAGCAGATAGTCCTCTTCCACGGGTTCTACCTCGATGCCACAGAGAAACAGTGCTAGCATGACCGTCAAACCTGTCCTGTCCTTGCCTTGAGTGCAGTGAATGAGCAAAGGCCAACTGCTCTCGTCTGCGTACACTTCGAAAACCTCCTTCACCTCTGCCTTACACACGTCCAAAGATGCAGTTGCCAGTCCTTGCAGTCCCATGGACTCCATGTGTGGAGCCAGAATTCTGATGCCTTGGACCCGATAGCCAAACATCATCAACCCGATGAGGCGGAAAAACTCCATCCATGTCAGCTTCGATATGAGCATGCGAGAAAATGCTGAGCCGTTGAAGTTGATCTCATGATAGTTGATGCCCGGTATCTTGAGCGGTTCTGCGACATCGTTGTTGGATTGAGGGATCGCTGCCGAAGCTTTGATGTTGGCGTCTCGCTTCTGTGCCTGCTCGATGTGCTCGGTCTTCGTCCGAAGGTCGACTATGCTCTTGATTTTGTATTCGTTGACGAGGCGTTGCCTATCTTGAAAAGACGCCTCGTCTGGTCGTGCGCCTCGATACAAAAGCCCTGTCTTCAACCGATTCGAGCCTGTGGCATTGTTGATGAACGCCCCGACATCGCGGAAGTTGGGTACACTTTTCAGTGGTGAGGACGGTGTGTTCATGTCTGCAGAGGTGTGCAAAACTAAGTGCGATAGAAACAAATTTCTAAATAATTGGTTTGCACGATGGATTTACCCTGGTTTATTGCCGCCAACGCTGACGTCGGTACTGGCGCTAGCCGCATGAGAAACACTTGACCACATTGTTGGAAGCGAAGCAGAACGCCGGACGGAAAGAACATGGTTGAAGCATGCAAGAATGATTCGTGGGGATTATAAGTCACCTACTGTAACTTACTGGACCGATAGCAACAGTGCACTTGTGTCTTCGCGGTGCTCAGTATCCACAGCCATCTGATAATACGATGCCTTGTCCAGTTCACGCTCGTAGAAAGGGTTCTTGAGGTCGAATTCGAGATTTCCGTTGCGACTTCACACGTGGTCAAGGCCCGGCAGTCGCAACCTGGTCGTCGAGAAGGAGTTGATGGGTAAGTACCAAGTGGATTTGGTTCATGACAGTGCCCACCTGGTCGGACCTGAACGAGCACGACGGTAGCTGGAATCGGACAGCTAATATACCTGCGTACCGCTTCGGACACCATGGCAGCCAATAGGGCCCAGGTTGAAGTTGAATTCATCTCACGATCTCCAAGTCGCCGATCACTTTGCCTAGAACGAGCAAGGGCGAATGTGATGCTGGCGCGAACACAGGCGATCCTTCGACGCACGCGCAGTGACATCATGGGGCCTCGAGCAGCCTAGTCAACTCACCTCCTCCATCATTATTAGCCATGTCTCCTCCTTGGGTTGTAGCTGTTGCACATTCTCGTCACCTGAAGAAGTTCAATATCGTCTTTCTTCGCCCTGCGAAACCCACAGTGAACGGTGCAGCTCAGGACACTTGCCTTACTCCCGTGAGCTCCATCGCGTCATGGCCACCCAACTCCAGAGCGCGCCAAATGGTGCTAATGGTAGATCCCTGAAGGACGACGAGTCGACCGCAGTAAACGGAACGTCGACCGCATCTTCCATGCCATGTCCGGATCCCTCGGCTCACAACAAGACAAAGAAGAGTACCCTACAAGATCACGCGTCCGCCGCAGCCCTATACAGCACCAATCCCGTCAAGGCAACAAACAACCACAGCCGCGACGTCCATCTTCTGGGGCCTGACGGAAAGCTCTCGTCAGCCAGTAAGTAGGCCGTTACAGTCCATTCCACCTCTTTGGTATCTTGTTACTAACACAGCGAACGCAGGCGCCGCTACGAGCCTGAAATACGCCCGCGCCCAAGACCTCCCTAGCTATCCTATCGTCGGCATCGAGACCCAGAACTCAGGACTGACTGCAGCAAGCCTCGCGCACGCCAATCAGAAGAGCCCCTCGTACCCCAAGGTGGAGTCATCGTCTGCTGCAGGTAAAGCTGCGCTCCTTGCCGCCGGCTACAAGATGGATCCCCTCTGGCAGCCCGAGGCCAGTGCAGCCGGGTCCAAAGCAGCACTGTTGGCACATAGAGATGGAGCCAAGGTGAATCTATGGAAGCCTGAAGCAAGTGCTGACGGAAACTCGGCAGCGACCATTGCCATGAAGAAGCAAGGCTTGAGCCCGCAGGTTGACTACGGACACACTGACGACGGCCGAAAGAGAGCTCTCGTGGCAGCAACAGGAGCAGTGTCCACATCGAACCGACGACGAGCGCAATCGACACCCGCACACCCTCCCTTGTACCCCGATTCCGAGAACTCCGCACGCAACGCCCTCAACGCTGCCACGCTCGTTCATGCCAGCTCGATGAGAAAGAAAGCCCAGCCTGCACCAGCCGCTCGAGACTCAAATCGACTGGGATCAGGTGCAATGGAGGCTGCAAGGATACAACACGCGAAGAGCATTTCGAGGGACATGTATACTGAACACCCTCCCATTCGCTGGGATGTAGAAGAGAAGCAGCACCAGGCTGCTCTTCGGGCGTCAGCAATTTCAATGGCAAACCAGATGATCGAAGTACAGAAGAAGCACCCTGAACTTACCGGCCCATCTCAAGCTCAGTCTGGTGCTTCAGTGGCTCACGGTCAACATCAAGGCATTACTAGCGAGGAGGATCTACGGGAGCAAGCTAAGCGCTACATTGGCATCCAAGAGGCTGCACAAAAGCTTGCAGCAGAGCGTTTGGCGAAGATTGGATATGATGAGAATGCTGCTTATCGAAGCTACTACGGCTACGGCAACGAGAAGCCCTCTTCTCGCTCCAAACTATCCATGCGACGCGGCCGCCGACGAGCCTCAAGCAACCCTGAACCCCAGGACTCCTCATCTGATGACGAGTTCCGATCCAGACGCATTCGAACGCAGATGTCTCAACTGAATAAGTCCCTAGCAGACGTCGATGCGAAGCGTGCCAACGACCAGAAGGGTCTGATGGCTGCGGCGCAACGCAAAGTTCAAGCGCAAATGCAAGGCATGGACAAGAAGATCTTCGATGAGACGGGCAAAATGTCTCCTGCCATGATCGAGGAATGGGATGCAAAGGCTAGGGCCAGGGCTACTGCTGCCAGTGAAGCTCGCATGGAGAACCATGGCAGGATACACCTTGGTAATGGTAAATACATGGATCAAGCGGACATTGATGCCGTTGCTCTGGCAAGGATCCAGCCCACCTTGGACGAGATCAACGAGAAGACTGAGAAACGGAGAGCTGAAGAGGAGGAGCGCCGCATTGAAATGGAAGCTCAGAAGCGAGAGCAGCTGAAAGAAAAGGAGCGCGCAGCTGAGATCAAAGCCGAGGAGAAGCGGGCCAAGGGTAAGCTTCCGTTGTTGCTTCACTTCCACATATTGCTGACTAGCCGTTGTAGATGAAGAGCGAAGAGTTGCCAAAACCCAGTCCTCCGAAGAGAAGGCCGCCAAAAGACAAGAAAAGGAGGCCGAGAAGGAGAAGAAAGCCGAAGAGAAGCGCATGGCAAAGGAAGAGAAACGCAAGTCTCGTGAGGCGCCCAAACCTATCATATCTGCTCCGATCCCCACTTCGATTGAAGACGGCACGACATCCCCTACGTCGCATGAAGAAGCCCTCGCAGCCGCAGGTGCTGAAGTCGAGAATGGTAACGACGACCTCTACCGCGATCCGACTCCTGCGGCTCGGCATTCTACAGACGATGCAGCCGCCGAGCCTACCTCTGCTACCTCTCCCACCTCCCCAGCGTCGCCGACGTCGCCAACAGCAGATGCTACTTCGCCGAAGGAGGGCTCAAAAGGCTTTAAGGGCTTCTTGAGCAAGTTCAAGCGTCGCTCAAAGCACTCTGGTGACCACCAACCAGGGTTCATCGGTGGCGCCTCCCTGCGCGCAAGCTCAGGCCCAACGTCCAAGGACGAAGCACCCACGTCTCCTCGTGCTACAGATGGCCCTCTTACTTCGAATCCTTTGCCTTCTTCATCCACGCGTCCCTCTGACTCGCGCAGATACTCAGACGTCTCTTCCCTCTCCTCTGGCCCCGCAAGCCGAGGACGAAGTCCAGAGAGGATTGAGACCAAGGACACCAAGATTAGCGGCGGGTCTGCTGGTACCGAGTTCGAGGAGGCGAGAGACGACTTTGATGAGAAGCTTGCGCCTCCACCAAGCTTCACCAGCGAATCCAATGCTGGCAGAAAGGGAAGCCCGAATCGCGATTCGAGGTTCCATGAAGTCGGCATCTAGGTCTGGTATATTGCAGGTGGAAGATGGGAAAGGTACAAGGACGGGATTTGATGGGTAGAGCAGGTCGGCGCACCCAGAATCGAAGACCCAAGGTTCAGGTTCTCTTCCTTGCGCGGAGTTTCGGAACTCTTTAGCACATTGTGCAATTATTTTCTTCTTCATGACGGGACTACCCATGGCTCTTGGAATCTTGGTGGATAAGCGGCTCAATTGGTATATATGGGCTCATGGACGAATGACACGGTTCTGGCATTTCCTCTGATGGGTGTAATGAATTTGATTGGGCGGTTCTTCTTAGACCACACCATAATAAAACTGCTTCATCTCAACAACTTCAATGTTGGATTATGATACCACGGCGATGAATTTCGTCTATTGCGGCGTTGAGATGGCATCGCCCTCCTCCGCGTCACGCATCGTGGCTGTTCGCTTTCGCATTGCCATCTTGCGCAGCCTTAAGCTAGAACGATTCACCGAAGTCAGTCAAAACCATCAAAGGTCTAGACATGTCTATGATTTGTGCTTTCGCACGCAGTAGCTCGTAACGGCAGCACATGAACACATCCACCGCATCAGCGCAACTGTGTGATGCCGTATGTGCAGCCAATCAAGCAGCATTCTGGATTCCAGCTCGATGGGAAGCAATCGTGCCGCGGTGGGGTCGGCGCGTATTGAGTTCGAGTCATTCACAGTTTTCCTCATTGAATTCCATCAACAAGACATTGATGACATTGAATAGGAGTCTTCATATTGTTGGTACAAGTGAGAGAGGTTCGAGGGACGCAGTTACCGTGCTTCGTAGTCCCCTGCTCCTTCTGCGGCCGGACCACTGCCACGCTGACGTGCCTGCACCGCCATTTCTTCCCGAGCCCACCACCCATTCAGGCTAGATACCGGTCCCACATCCTTGCGAGATCTTCAGACCAAGGCCAAGGAGCGTATGCAGCCTGCCTTTACACGTCAGAAACACTTGCATAACACCACCACGCACCTCTCCCCCGCCCTCGGCCGTACCCTCAGTCCACGATTCCGATTCCAGAACACTCTTCCAGATACAACGGAGCCACTATGAGTGGTAGGCTGGCTCGCTGACCGTACAACTCTGGCAGTTGGGTCGGAAGCTGTGCCTTGACTTCGCACATGGGTCTTGGAAGCACACGCCCAAGAGTGATTACGACACAGACCAAGTAAAGGTGGATGCGCAGTTGGAGTAGGACAGATCTGGGCACTGCGCGCACAGGAGAAAATGTTGGGCTCCTCGGAGAACCGCCGTCGCAAGAAGGACACCGATCGAGACCGTACCAGCCCGAAAGACAAGGACAGGGACAGAGAGGACAAGAAGGAGCGGTATAAGAGTGGTGCTTCGAAGAGATCGAGTCGCAAACCAAGCTCCGCGACGTCGGACCAGGGCGAGAAAGAGGAGAGGCGAGAGAAGCGTCGTGAACGGCCGGAGAAGGACAGAACGAGGACGCCGTCGAAGTCGCATACGCCCACGCAGGACAGGATGGCTGCGGTACCGGAGATGGAGCGTAGAGGATCGCTTGGGTCGCCGAATGCCTCCAAGACGAGCCTACCGTACCCGACGTACTCGAAAAACCACAGTAAGGAGAACATCTATTCGAAAGAGGAGGCGCCTGACAGGAAGAGGTCGCCATTCACACCAGAAGCGACGGATGTTGGCGATGCAGCACAGCATAAGGAGAGGGTTGGCCCCCGGAGTGGCTCGATGCCTGAGCCGGCCAGGGCTCCACCAAGTCCGCCATTGACGGCGACAACGGGGGCAGATCTGAGGAAGACCGCGAGTGCGAACAGCATGAGACGGAAGCATGCTGATGTGGTGCATGAGGAGACGAAAGCTGGCCGACGCAGTGTTGATAGCGGCACTCGCTTGACGCCGGAGCCGCGTTTCGCTGCATCACGTTCGAGCGTCAGAGATGAGGACAAGCTAGATGCGGAAGGAACAGAAATTACCTCTACTACTACAAGCCAGCCGAGCACTGTCAGACAGAAGTCTTCGAATCCCACTTTGTCTGTACCGAAAGTACGGTCTGGGAGTCCGTCCAAGTTACGCCCGCCAGGAAAGGAAGGGACGGGAACCAAGCCAACTTCACGCGTGCCTTCCGAGTTTACGCGTTCAACCGTTTCCACCGCGACATCAGTGCCGGGCGCGTGGCCACAGCATGATCACTCACCCACAAACTCGGAGTCTTCACCCGCTTCGGTTGTTGATTCTTCACCTCGCACGCCAACTCAGGCTTCTGTCCTCCCTTCTGTTCTCTCTGTTCAGAAGGAGAGACCACCAACCGTTGAAGTCTTCACTGACGGTGACTCTCGAGCTCAGTCCGTGGATCCAGACTACAGCAACAACCCTCTCACTCCTCCGCCGCCACCACCTCCCCCAGCTCTTCTCGACCCGCCAAGAGTGGATTATCTGCTACAGAACGGTGGGCTGAGTCGGCCAGTACCCCGAAGTATCCTTGCTGCAATAGACGGTACCCCTGCAGCAGCTTACAACACCTATATGTCGCCACGCGTGAACGGGCCGCAGGCCCACGACGTCCAGAGTTTGTTCGCCCCGCTTCAACGCATTCTGGACGAATACGGCATCGTAATGGACCGTAACGGCTCACTGGCAGTTGCCACTGGCTACCGCTCAATTGCACGCCGCCTTCTCGACCGCATTGAGGCCGTGTTCGCTCGTAGCATCGAGCATGAGATCTGTGACTGCTTCATGTGTTTCGGCAAACCAGTCCAACAAGTCTGGCATGAGCGCCCTTACATGGAAGTTCGTCTGGAGGAGCAAGGCGTCAACTGGGGTGAAATCCTCGAACTCGTCTCTGGTAGGCGCGAACTCCCGAGTTGGCCACCGATTAATCGCATTACCGGCGAGGGCCTTGGCATCACCGAATCTTCACTTGAGCCTCCGTGCCAGAACATCGATGTCGATGTCCCTGAGCAGTATCGAGACCACTATGCTCGCCAATCTCAGAAGACGAAGGTCGTTGTTCAGTCTTGGCTCTCCAACCAACAAGACTCTGCTCCTGACGAGGCTGACGATGACACTCTCAACTTCGCCATGCTCACTCGCCTTGATCCAGCTCAGCGTACCCTATACCATGCTCTTCTGAACGGACAGAAGAAGTACTCCACTGGCCGTATCACACAGCCTCCGCCCGAGAGCGGTACTCCTCCCACCATTGCGAAGGCAGCTTTGGCGATCCAGCGTCTCTACCGCCTGTACGCCCCGCCGCGCAACCAGCTTGTGGTGATGTACATGATCGCCAATCCGGACATCCACACCCACCTGGCAACCCTCGCCGCTGTCTCCAAGCACGAGTGGGAGATCCTCACCTCAGGACGCTTCGATGGCTTCTTGTGGTCTGGCGCAGAGAACCCACCCAACGTCATGTCCCCTCCGCCAGGCGGCATCCCATCTCGCGGCCCATCCCGCGGTCCTTCTGGCACTCACGACTACTCTCCCGCCGGAACGACCAACGTCGGCACTAACCCGCTGAGCGGCACCACTTTTGCTCCCAGCACGACTTTTACTCCCGGCGCCAGCACCGCTACCTCAACTGGGTTCCCCATCCCCAGGACCCCACACAACACCTGGGTCTCCTCATCTTCGCGCCCCGGATCCACCCGCCCTGGTTCCGTTCGCCCTGGCGGCCCTCAACCCGTCCAACTCGACGAAGACACGGAAATCGCCGTCATCGCTGAGATCGAACGCGAGATCTACCTCGGCATGGAAGCTCTCGAGGACCAATTCGAGCTCATGCACCAACGCGCCGAGGCGATCCGCGCTCGGCTCCGCGAACGCGGCGCTGCTCTATCCATGTTCGCGCAAGCTAGACGTGGCGGTGCGCTTGGAGGCGGTGTCGAGGTTAGGATGGATACACCGGCTTCTGGTGTTGGTGTGGCTTTTGGTCGGGACCTCGATGAGGCACTTCAGGAGTTGCAGAGCGAGATTGGTCCTGATGATTCTGCTTCTAACGTTAGTCATAATAGGCGTCGTAGGGGTCATAGGGCTAAGGAGAGAAGGACTCCGGCGCCGGTCGAGGAGGAAGATGAGAGTGAGACTGCGGGGCTTGTGGAGAGGCTTAGGCGGAGGCTTTAGGTGCTGGGTGGAGCGCTTTTAGTGCGTTTTCTGAGCGTGTATGTGTAGGCGTTAGCTTGGCTACTTAGGTAGTCTAGTCTGATTATGGGATGAGTTTTGCATGGTGGGTGAGTGGGCATTAGCATAAGTAACGGTCGAATATGGATACCCAGACAGTAATGAAATGAAACAGCTTCTCTTTTTGGTATATGTGGTTTTGGATTGTGTCTCCTGAAGTGTGTTGATGTGTAAGAACGGGATAGTTGGAGTGGTGTTGTCGGTGTTGAAGCGCTTTTGTGGTGTGATACGGAGGTGCTGGGGTGGATGTTTGAAGGGTTTTTGGGATCGAATGGCGTCGAAATGCATGGGAAATGGATAGAGAAGTGGCTGGTCGGGATCAGGCTGGGCTGCGTCGGACGAGGTCGACTACGTCCATTTCAATGGATTATTGGTCAGTATATCTTTGATGCTTCCCTCGTATCCTACACCTGAAGCGTCACAGCGTATAAAAACGGGTCCGATAGAGCGTCAGGAAGAGGGTTAAAGTACTTCAGCCCGTGTGATGCCGAGGTGATATTATGTAGTATGATAGGACTTTAAGATAACATATCACATAAATGCGTTGGGAATGGGTAGACTGGTTTGGATGTACCGGTTTGGGTTGGAGGACGTTGAATGCGTGTATCTCACCAGGTTTGGCCGTTGGGTTCTTGATATCGGCCTCGCATCTTGCACTTGGAGCGTTTCGATGGGTAAGAAGAACAGAGTTAGGGCGGTATATTAGGTGTTGAAGCACTTCGGCTAGTGTGTTACGGAGACGATGTTGTAGCGTCTTCGACTTAAAACGGGGCTCGAATGGGTCGACCGGTGTCCGAATTTGATGGGCTTGAGATAGTTGGACTTGCTATCTCGACCGGACAAGGGCTCGGCCTACCCGTTCGATGAGGGGTTTGATGTGTCCATCGCAGTATATTTACATCACTTCATCTGTCCCGGTACGCCTGTAACTTGAAGCGTCACAGCGTGTAAAAACGGGCTATTTAGAGCATTGGATTAGGTGCTGAAGGACTACAGGTAGAGCATTACAGAGAGGATGTTGTAGTACTCTCGACTCAACCCAGGCTTGAGTAGGTCGTCCAGCATCGAAAGTGAGCCGTTTGGTTTGGGCGGCCGCTATGCTGGACTGGACATGTGCTCGTTTTGGACCTTGATTCAGACAGTTCAGACATCTTGCACAGCGCATTTTTCGTGGAATATACTGGATTCCACGCACGTATCACGTATAAGAAGCACATTGACGTCCGAAAATTGGCTTACTGGGGCGTTGAAACGGGTGCTGAGGCACTGCAGCAAGTTTAGTACGGAGATGATGTTATGTTAGCAGGGGGTGGTTTAGGGTAATATGTGGACGTTGGATGGTAGGTCAGTGTCTAGAGATAAAGGCAAGGGTGAAGTAGGTAGGTTTGGCTATTGGACACGGGATTGTTTTGGACCTTGATCTAGAGGGTGTAGATGTCCAATACAGCGCTGTCTGGTTAGGGCAGCCTATATTTCATGGTAGTATCACAGATGAGAAGCGCGTTGAAGTCTGAAATTGGGACAATTACAGTGCTGTTTTGGGTGCTGAAGTACTTTAGGAAGTATGATACGGAGGTGTCTTACAGGACGAGATAGAGATTTTGGGTCATGAGTGGCGTTGAGAGGGTCGCATGGCGTCCAAATTTGAAGGATAAGCCTGAATTGTTATCATTAGTTAGTGTCTATTAGTACGCACCTTATTTAGTTTAGTATACGTAGTATGGTTGTGTCCTGCTTCTAAAGCATTGCGATAGTCTCAATTCGTTCAGTTACAGCACTGTGGTAGGTGCAGAAGCGCTCTTTTGGTGTGTCACGGAGATAAATAAACAGGTATACATAGCATTTCGAGTTCAATGCCACATCGATCCCGTTGACTAGCATTTATGTCTGAAGGGAGTTGATCAGGCCGCTCGCTATGTAGGACGGAACTCAGGCTGGATGGCGCAAGCACAGCTACGTTAGTTGCAAAATATTTCGGTCTACAAAGCTACCGAAATACGCCTACATCCTTTATCTGAAGCGTTCTGATGATCAGGAATGGGAAAGATGCAGTACTGTTTTAGGTGTGGAAGCGCTTTTTGGATGATTTGCAAAGCTGAACGTAAGAAGCTAGGTAGAATCAATGAAACTTACGCAATAGAGGATAGTATCACTCTATCAGTGTCTCATTCGAAGGAGTAACCCTTGTGGTGACGACGTGTGACTCGCGAGGCGTTGATAGGGCTTAAAGTATATCTTCGGAACGTCCAGTGGTGAAGAAAAGTGCACAGCCATAACAGCAGGTTTGAGACCTTTATGCTTGGTGTTCATGAAAGTGACTCGCAAAGGTATAAAGTGGGTGCGGGTGCATACATAGGCTATCGTCCATCTACTTGGAGTCTCGTACACACATTCTTGATGGAGCGATGCCGCCTCTGGATGCTGGTCCAATCATACGTTAATATCTAACAATAGATGTAGCGTCTTGCCACGCAGCCTCTGCGAGGAACACGCTCTCGCTTGTGCAGTATTGTTCGAATGCGCCCTGAGTTCATGACCGGGGGCAAAACCAACCTATCAAAGCCTGCCACGAATTCCACAGGTCCTGCGTCCATCTTGCAGTTCGTATCTGTAATGAGTATGATACAGTCATGAGCAGAATCAGTTTCGGGTCTCGCACTTCGAATTGACCTCGCCGCACGGACAGATTAGCACGCGCTTAGCGGCTCGCAGGGGTTGAATTATCCTGCAAGGCCAACCGGTGAATCGGCTGTGCAGCTACTTCACGGACTGGCCGGTCTACTATATCCACTCTAAACTATCCTTCCAGTGAATGAACGCATGCAGATGACAAAGCAGAAAGACTTGCGCATTGTCTTACAAACTCAAATTCCGGTGCTCACCACTCTGATTCTTAGTCTACAGTTTATTTTCATCAGGGGCCAGCGCAAGCAATGTTCGATTGGCGACGGCAGAAAGTATTGGACGAGTGCAGGTGGACACCTGGAGTAGGGCGGCTTCGATATATCGAAGCCCGGACTTTTGCAGATACAGGTAAGCTTACCAAACATAATCTCAAAATTACTTTGAATCTACCATTAAATTAACAATAGAGACTGCAGTAAATGAATTGACATCCAACACTTATCAGGAGGGAGATCTGAGCGACCTTGATGTAGATGACTGGCTACACCACAGAGGCCGCTTCGTCCGACCAACTGATTCTCGTCTCAGAAAGGAAGAATGCAGCATTAGACTGCTCATTTGTGAGCGATTCGGTTTCCATCCCCTCGAGTTCGGCTTAAGCAAGGCCTCGTTGAGGGCTATTGAAGACGAATTTGGTTTACCGGTTGAAATGCTTCCATTTTTCAAGTTTAATGGAGGAAGCCATTCCTACCACTTTCGTCCTTCGGCTCCTCATGATCAAACACCAGAACAGCTCGGTAAGCCCGAAGTATCACGACTTTCATACTCAAGACGTGTGACGTGAAATTAGTAATCACAATAAAGGTTCCATAAATGTACCAGGTTGCAAATTACGGCCTCTGCGTAACGCACTCCTTCAAAACACGCGTTACATTTGGCTTCATGTTCGGCTGGAATATGATCAATGACGAGAATTGGAAAAGATGCATGAATACAGAGCGTCCCAGACATCTAGAACCGCATGGTCCCCGGATTAGCGAGCTCATCAAATCGGCAATTTCTCATTGGAGGCATCCATTGCTGTTACCGGTAATTCTACTCGAAGACCACGTTTACAATGCGGATAGATACAAAGGATTTGATCTATCTCCTAGAACAATAAATCTGGAAAGGCAACTTGGAGCAACGAAAGCCGGACGCAACGTCGGCTCTTCAAAATCATTGGATTTTGGAGCACTGAGTCGAAACATGACGGCTAAGAAACGATTCGAGATCATGACTGATATCAACACTACTGTTACCGATGTAGTCACCTTCACTAGCAACTTAAAATGGGATAACAGGTACTGTCAGTTCCTCCGAGATCTCTCTAAAGACATCCGAGAGTTCACCGAATCGACGCAAGGTAGGGAGCCAAAGCTGGAGAATACTATCGAGACCTTGGCCACACTTGTTGCCTCAACTTCGGAACACGGGGAGGCAATGAAGGCCAGACTGGATATACAACTCAATGTGGTAAGAGTCTTGATGCCGTTCAACAACGGATTCAAGTTTTAACCGGCTGCTGTAGCTGTACAATCTGGTTGCCCAAGTGGACAGCAACGTCAGTTCCACAATCGCGGCAACCACGGGGCTGGATAGTGTTGCAATGAAAGCACTTGCTTTTGTGACCACTCTCTTCTTACCTCCAACATTCATAGCGGTACGTATAATCCATCTTAGCCAAAGGAAAAAAAAATTGGTGGCTAACGAATCTGTTTACCAAAAAGACACTGTTCAGTATGTCAATGTTTGATTGGCAGACTGATGGTAAAGCGCATTCATCAAATCTAGATGAAGGAACTAAGATTGTCTCTCGACGTTTCTGGATATACTGGGCAATCAGTGTACCTTTGACCATTGCAGTGCTACTGACTTGGCGTACATGGTACCATCGGGAGAAGAACCATTATCGACAGAAATACCCTCATGTCAGGCTGGATAGCACTGCCCCAGATATAGGCTCGAATGGCTTCAATAGATTGCCCAAAATGATGAGGAAACGAGAAATATCGGAGGACGTCGAAGTAAACTAGGCCAATGTGTTAGTACATTTGATTACTCGATCACGAAGATGCATCTGCACGATACATAAGGGGCCAAAAATCTTCTACGTTCCAGAAATGAGTAATTCCCCTCTGGCTCTTAGCGACATTGAGTCCTAAAAATCGCTCTCAATTGCACCGACATCCAGGTCAATCGGTTTAATATGCAAGGCACCGCAAGTAGACGGTGATGGAGAGCCACAGCAATTTGCACTTCAACAGGTACGCGCTATAGGAGGGCTCCACATGATCCCTCCAGCACGCTAACACGCAGCAGGAAATACCCTTGTCGAAAAGGACGGGCGGTGAGAACAAATCGCAGTGCAACAACCAGAAACCGATTGGGCTCGCGACTGTACAACACATCGATATCGTAAGGCAGCAGTAGGCCTTGCAGCCACATGCGAGCTGGGTAAGACAATTGCATGGGCGAAGGGCAATAGCCCTATTTCAAATGGGCCGGCGTAGATTGGAAGCAGCATAGCCTCGCTCGCAGCCAAATTGAGCACTCCATATGCGCGGGATCTGATTTCACCACACAGCAAGAATCAAAAAGACGCCCGCGATGGACCGGTTGTCCATAACACATGGTGCAATATCTGGGTCGCGCCTACTCTGTAAATATCAAGTTCGTGGCGTTGCTGGGCCTCTGGGGACGGTGTCCAATTTCGCATTTCGCGAAAGCGTAATGTCTAAACAATGCGCCTTCGAAGTTTCTGCGTCGTCCCTCTTGGCCTCTTTTATGCGCCGCATGTTTCTGGACTAATCGCGCGTTAATGTCTGAACATGCCGCTGGACGTGGTGGGCGAGCGTGTGTTGTGCGCGCGGCAGCGAATCGTGTCGTCCGAACTGCGGCAAGCCGAAACGGAAGCTACCCCTCCATGCCACGGCATCGCGCACAATTCGTTGTGTGACAGGAGGCATTGGCGATCGAGGAGTGCATTGATGGACGCATGAAGGTGTCGAACAGTCCTCAATAAGCTTGTCAAGGTACTGTGAGAGAGACGGCGACGCGGACGTGAAAAGCACACCGTCACCCCGCCGAACCCCTGTCCGCTCTCTTGACGCGCCGGCATGCCAGCCTATCCATGACAACGGAGGAGTAAACAGGCCGTGCCCAAGCTGGCAGCTCTTCGACAGTCGCCCGGCCAGCCGCGAGCAACAACTCACACCCTCAGCTATCCATACGCGCCAGTCAGACAGAGAAGCATTGCGATGCCGTGATCTGCCCTTGCGCTGAGCGCCACTTTTGTCCAGCGTGTTTACCCAGTTCGCGGCCGACAACACCACGGTTGCAGCTGCTCCTTGCGCCCTGTCAGCGTCATCGCGACCAGAGAATCACGAACCCGAACTGCGGAGCGACGACACGGGCCACGAACAGTACTTTTGCGAGTACAGGCAGCTTCGGCGCAGTGTGAGTGAGAGAAATGATGGCACGATGCTGGGACTGATAGCGGACAGCTTCTTTTACCTCGACTCCACAGCGCAGCGTTCCTGTACGAGTGCCGCCCGCCTTCACTTGGGCTGGCCCGGAGCGCGATCCTTTCCAACCCTTTAGAGTCCACGATTTCGTCGTTCTTCCTCGTGCATACGATCGAGTCTCGCTACCTTCGACCGTCTTCGCCGCTTCTCGAGTCACCTATCCGTGCGTTGAGACACGGCCCGCAGGTTGTCCTCTGGAACATACACGCATTGTCCACGCGAAGAACAAGAGAAGATGTCGGGCGTCTTTGTGAGCGGGTCAATTGATCCGTCCACGCTGTACACGAAGCAGGAGTGCATAGGTATGGAATACGCTCAGATTATACGGGACGGGATGCTGACAGAATATTTCAGGCGGCGGCAGCTTCGGCAAGGTCTACAAAGGGTACAGCATGTTCGAATCATTTTAGAGAGGACACGTCTGACTGAGGCAGAATCGACCGACGAACCGGCCAGCTGGTGGCGATCAAGGTCATCGATGTGGAGAACGCCGAAGACGAGGTCGACGACATCATCGGCGAGATCTCGATCCTGTCCGGTCTGAACTCGCCCTATGTCACGAGATATCACGGCTCATACCTCCACGGCTCGGACCTCTGGATCGTCATGGAGTTCTGCTCTGGTGGCAGTTGCGCCGACTTGCTGAAGCCGGGGCCTCTGAACGAGAGCGAGATCGCCATCATTCTGAAGGAGCTCCTGATGGGCTTGGTGTATCTGCACGACGACAACAAGCTCCATCGCGACATCAAGGGTGAGCGTGCATCCTCTACTTACATCTTATCTGCTAATGGGCGACAGCTGCGAACGTGCTGGTCAGCGCCAACGGCCAGGTCAAGCTAGCCGACTTTGGCGTCTCCGGACAGCTCTCTGCGACCATGACGAAGAAAAACACATTCGTGGGCACTCCATTCTGGATGGCGCCGGAGGTCATCAAGCAGTCCGGCTACGACCACAAGGCCGATATCTGGTCTCTGGGAATTACGGCACTCGAGTTAGCCAACAGCGAGCCACCTTATGCGGACATCCACCCCATGAAGGTCCTCTTTCTGATCCCTCGCAATCCACCGCCAACCCTGAGCGGCAACTTCTCGCAAAACTTCAAGGATTTCATCGACCTCTGCGTACGGAAGCACCCCCATGAGCGGCCATCTGCCCGTCAGCTTCTCGCAACGCCCTTCATTCGCAAAGCCGGCAAGCCTGGTCGTCTGCAGGAACTCATTGCACGATATCACGAGTGGAAGGTCAAGCACCCGAAAGATGGTGATGAGTCTTCTGATGAAGCTACTCCTCAGAAGAAGGCCCCGGTTAATGAAGATCTGTGGGACTTTGGCACAGTGCGGCCTGCAGGTGGAGCTAGGGGTCAAGGACTGAAGCCCATGACGGATGCTGGAGCCAACGCTCGCAACGCATCGCCATCGAGGAAGCCGATGCCGCCTCCACATAGAGGGATTGAGAACGAGTTCGGGTCTGAGGACACTGTGCGCCACGCAAGCCCGCCGCCATCACCTACGAAACGACTCGCACCTCTGCAGAAGCCCATATCCATCGGTGCAGCTGCAAACGTTCCCCTCCCACAATCGCCCGAGAAGTCGAGCGGCTCGCAATTCAACTTCCCACCGCCAGTCGTCCAAGAGACGCCTCGCAAGTCGCCTGTTCCAGCACTCTTCTCGCCGCATCCTCCAACCCGAGGACTGCAAACTCCAACGAAGCAGACACCTCTGCCTCAGCCGCGACGGCAGACACCGCTTGCTCGTGACTATGATGACTACATCCAGCGTTCTATAGCACAGGACATGGATAATCTCGATATTACATCCCCGCAACGCAACGCAACGCCCACCCGCGCATCCGTCCTCCCCAAGATCGACATCCCAGAGATACCACCGTTCCGAGGAGGACCGAACTCAAGGTCGGCTAGTGCAAGCTCCCACTCTCCAAACTCATCTGCCAGGCTGAAGCGAACGACGGAGCCATCGAATGTCGGCGTAGCGAGGTCACCGGTCGCACAACAGCAGCCTCTCCCAGCACTCCCAGGTCAGAAACCCCTACCACCGCTTACAACGCAGCAGCCTCTATACCCACCATCGCAGAAGCCGCTCCCAACCTTCGACCCCAAGGCCGTCTCCCCGCCAAGCTCGCACTCAAGTTCGAGTTCCCGCCCAACATCCTCATCAACAAACGATCCCTTCGGCGGCCCCTTTCCCAGTGACGCAGCTCTCGAGAGACAGAAACAGCAACAGCAGAAACTCGCTCAGCCCTCAACATCTAATATCCGCAACGGCAACCCTCTCCCTCCTTCCTCTTCGACATCACAGCAATCCCCCGCCCCAGCCCTACGCAACTCCTTCGGCCGTCCCAAAAAACCTACCCAACAACAACAACCCACATCTCCCACATCCCCCACCTCCCCATCTCCACCACCGGAAATCACAGCCCTGTCAGGCGTCATTCTCCCCGCACTCGACGCCGCCCTCCAGCGTAGAACATACAACCTCTCGCTCAAAAACAAGGAGGAATCCGCAACCGCATTCCGCGACCCGTCGCTTTTCATGGAGAGAAGGAAGGAGAGGGCGATGCAGCATGAAGCTGTGAAGAGGCTTGTGGGCGAGATTGCTGGTCGGTTCAGGGAGCTGGATCGGGTGGATGAGGAGGGGTTGCAGGCGGGTGGGGAAGTTGTGGGTGGAGTAAGCGTAGATGGGGTTGGGGCAGGGATGGGTGGTGGTGTTTCCGGGTTCCTGGAGGGGTTCTTGGAAGAAGTGCTTGTTAGGGTGGAGGCGTGCGATGATTACTGAGTCTCGTCAAGGTTGGCTTCCAGGCTGCGAGAGAGTCAAGGAGGGTGATGATGTCTCCGTGGTGGTAGCTTTTGAGCTTTCTTTCGCCTCTTACACTGCGAGGAACGGACGAAGTCAGGAGCGATGAGGAGTAATTGGTGGGCTGGGCTGGTTTGACATGGCGTGGCGTCTTGGTGCATGGATGCAATCTTTCGGTGTCTTCCTTCCTTTCCTTTCGTCTCTTCTGGTACGTTTCCTTTGTCTTTCGAGAAGGGTCGAGAATCCTGAATGAGAGCAAGCAAATAAGGAGGCAGAGGCAGTGGCAGTGGAAACGAGATGAAATGACATGAGAAGAGTCGAGTGTTTATGAAGAGAATTCGATCGCTGATGAAGTGTCTTGTGTAAGGCTGAGATGGCCACGTATAAGGCTGTATCGTCAACACGGTCGGTGGTGGGAGTTGGAGACCCAAATCGGGCAATGTACTGCAATACTTAGCGCGGACGAGCGGTCCTTGGTGGCTGATGGCAGGATTGGGAGGGTGCGTGTGATTGGGTATCGGGGACAGTGGCTGCATGTGCATCTCCGGTGAGTCCCTGCTCTGCCGGTCAAGACCTCTAAACGTCTTGTGATTCAACCTTGTGTGAGATTTGCACTGCAATACTTAGCGCGGGAGAGGAGTTGGGAAGGCTGGAGAAGGGAAGTGAGGCGTCTTCACTGCAATACTTAGCGCGGGAGAGGAGTTGAGAGAAGGCTGACGGTAGGGTAGGGAGGCTGTAGTTAGGTCCGAGGAGGCTGACTACATTTGCATATGCATATATATGGATGTGTTACTAATAGATTGAGAGTATACGGCTAGGGGGGGAAGCTGATTGGGTCTAAGGGGTGTGGCTGCATACCCTCTACGACTGAAACCATCACTGCAATCTCTAGCGCGGGAGAGGAGTTGAGAAGGCTGTGTAAGACCGAAGTGCCAAATGTGGGGGTTTCCAAAGATGGGAAAAAGTTTTCGCATTGCAGGTTTTCACTGTAATTTCTAGCGCGGACGAGCAGTCGAACGGTCTTTAGTACCTAAAAAAGAAGTGTCTAGTTCGCCGCTACCACCCTGTATCTCTACCCTTTCTTGAAAAGTTTCAAGGTTGGCATTTTTAGGGGTCCTTTGCACTGCAATACTTAGCGCGGGAGAGGAGTTGAGAAGGCTGGTCTTCGACTGATCAGGCAATAGTGAGGTAAGGATCTGGTAGAGGCCGCGTGTCGGGGCACCCGCCATTGGCGAATAGTTCGTTCTAGTGTCTGCCTTTGGCTAGCTTCAGTTTCCCCATCGGTGCGACTTTGCGAGTTCACTGCAATACTTAGCGCGGACGAGCGGTCTCTCATGCTTGATCGCCTGATATGAAGGCCGGTGAAGCTTAGCGTTGCTAATCAGTCTGTGCTCGATGAAGATGATTGGCAGCTTCTAAGTGGAGGATCTTTGCGAGCCCATGGCCATCCTTGCCGGTCACAGCCGGGTCTGTGTGCCTGTTTTTCACTGCAATCCCTAGCGTAGGCGAGCAGTTAGGCCTTTATGCCTGGCATGATACAAAGACCGGTGAAGCTCAGCGTTGCTATCAGGCTGTGGTTGATGAAGATGATTGGTCGCTTTTGGGGTTGAGGATGGGGGCCGGATTCAAGGCTGCAGAACATGAAGTGCAATGCCTAGCGCGGAAGAGGAGGTGGCGAGGCTGAGGCGTCCCTCTTTCTAGCTTGTTACACTGCGCTGTAGTACCGTATCAAAGGTTCAAGAGAACTGGGTAACGGGCCGTTCCTCTAGATTCACTACAATATTTAGCCAAGAGAAGGGCCGACGAGGCTGAATCATTAGTACCGACTAAGGCCATGCTGCCGAGACCGGAGGTTTTGGATCGAGATGACCGAGAGGGAGTAGGATTATTTTCACTGCAATCTTTAGCGCGGGAGAGACACTCCAATAGCAAGTCCTTCGAATCGAAGTCCATTGATAAAGCTGCAGGCCCCACGTACCCAGGTCCAAAAATCTGCCTCTAGCGTCCTGTATCTTTTGTGCTCACCGGAGCGGGGCAACCTAGCGATATTTCTAACCAATAACAACCTTGAAACTCACAAGCTACCGACCATATTCCCCGGTCCTCCAGCATCCCAAGGCTCTTCACCGGCTGCATAGGAAGCTCGTGTACTAAGCTTCCTTTCCTTTCGGAGGACGCTAACAATCTCCGCCCTTCACTGTATTCTCTAGCGCCAAAGAGTCGTCTGGGCTTGGTTGAGGGTACAGAGTATGAGCTGCGAAGCTGATGGGGGACTATCCCGCGGGAACGAAGGAAGGCCTCGCTACAATGCCTTGCGTAGAGACGGAGAACTAGAATACTCATACCATCAGCCTGGGACCTAAACTTTGAGAACCGTAGATCTGAACGGCTTCTGCATCTGATCATGCTCGTTGATCACTCTCGGTCGGATTCAAATGCGGATCATTTGCGGGCTGCAAATTTGATCGCGAACGAGATGTTGATCAGGCTAGAATGTACGTATTAGTGTCGTGAGAGATCTCTCAAGGCTCCTTCTATACCCAATGAAGAGCAGATCTCAGCTTCTGAGAGCGGCTCTTGTGCGCTAGGGATGGCGGTGCACCTTGGACCGGATTGGTAGCATTCCTCTACTCTAGCTTGCGCGACTTCTCATTCGCCAGAATGCTTCACCCGTATGCTTGGCGTAGCATGACTGCAGCGACTTGCATGAGACTGCTATCGGGGATTGTTCCTAAGGACACTGAAAACTTCAGTCCAAAGATCACTTCCCTAAAACAGTTTTGACAGTCGTAGATGATGTCGTCCCTTCACGCATCAGGAAAAGGCGTTGCGATGTGTCGTATCTCTGGCTACTTCCCGATTGAGATGTTGAATCATCTGCAACCAATGGCCTTGGGTTGCCACGTGTAGCTGATGTCCTCTCAAATTAAGCTCACCGAAGATTCGCTTCTGGTTATGAATTGCATCCGGTTCCATCAAACGAGAAGCAGTCATTAACTTATACTTAGCTCCCCCAAGCTGGTCTTCTGCGCTAGATATTGCAGTTAAAACCTTTGAAGCCACCCGCTAGACTTAGATCGGAGTAAGACACGAGGGAATTTTCCCGCAGCGTCTAGTGCGCAGTAAACCTTTTCCCCAGGCCGGACGTCGATATGTGATTTGAGGAAATCTTGAAGGAACTTTCCTGCGGGAATGAAGGAAGATTTCACTGCAATATCTAGCGCGCAAGAGCAGTTGCGTACGACTCTCACTGGTCGTTTTGATCTGCAGGACACCGAGGGGAGCTTCATGCGGTCCGATCAATATGGAAGTGGGCGGTAAGTATACAAAACCAAGTTGAAAGGATGATCCTTCAATCTGAGCAACGTCTTGGCTGCATGAAGGATGTGATTTCAGGCTGGAAGCACTTCGGGTTCAGCTTAGCGCAATTTCAAACGAGCCGGATCGTGTGATATCAAGATCTGAATCTCCTTGACCAAGTTTGTCTGTCCCGGCTTATGTACCTTGAAGCGAGTTGTCGTCGACCAACGACGGAGTCAAGTTTCCCATGACGAGAACAGAGTTCTTGGGTACATAGCATTGTGTATACATTGCAAGTGAAAGTAATAAAGACCAGTAGATGATGTAGACCCGTATTTGATCTGGCCAGGAATTGTCGACGTGGATAGAGAAATAAAGCAGCTTCCGGAGCTTCCGGAGCTTCCCAGGAGTGAGTGCACCAGAATCTGGGATAACGTGGAAGCATAGAAGCGCATCTGACGTGAATTTTCGAACGGATAGTGCAATACATGAGCTAATAGCATATTCCTGTCTCGCAAGAACAGCTCAGCTTCCTTAATCTGTTCTAGCAATTGTTCATTGGTGTTGGCCGATTAGCTGATTCCGCATGTCTAGATTCTCTTGCTCGAAAGTATAGCTAGCTCTGCATCAGCGCCTGGTGGCCTTGCGCATCTGTCGTGATATGTAGGCGCAATTTGCTTCGAGTTAATTCGGCCTTAGCAGGAGCCCAAGATGAAGAAGTATCACATATATCCAAAGGTTGATATGCTTTCAAAGAAGCATCGATGTGTAGTTACAAGACTATGAACGCCAACATAAGTCCTGTCATGATGTTCTTTACTTATGGTTACAACGCCTGCTTAATCCTCCAGCATACCTCATTCATGAAGTCATTATTAACATAATACTCAATATTTCGTGCCTCATCTACGGCATCACTTCGTCTGATCCGGCTTCAGCGGACACCCCGCATTCTCAAAAATCGGGTTCAACTTCCCCACACTCCAATTCAACACAGCATCCGTCAAATCAGTCAGCGTGCTCAAACTACTCGGCACGCTCTGCGTTCCCAACTGGTACAGCAAACACAGCACCTGCGCCGCGGTAACATCATCCGGCAACTTTCCATCAGCAATGATTCCGAACGGCGTCCGCAGCGCGTCGAAATTGTTTGTGCCGACGTTACCACCGAAGAGCTTAGGGTACGCGAGGTACTGTGCCACAATCTCAAGCGTGACATCAGTATTGGTGTACGGTGCACGCCTGTTAAACCAGTTCTCAGGGATCTGCTCGCCAACGTGAGCCCAGCCGCCTGGGGCAGAAGAGTCTGCTTTAGCGCCGAAGAAGGAGGATATAGTGTCGAGATCAGGAGTACCCTCAGGACCGTACGAAGGGAAGAGTTCGTAGAGGAACGAAGCAGCACCGTACAGCAGAAGAGAGAACGGGCCGTAGTAGAAGTCGGGATTTTGCTGGACTGACTCGTCGTAGCGCTGGCTTCTGTACGCAGAAAGTGCATTGCGATCGAAGTTGCCGCCAGAGACGCTGTCAGCGACTGCTTTCATCTCGGCGAAGAGCGTGCCGTTGAATGAGTAGTCATCCCCGTTGCCGAGGAAGTAGTCATCGCGGGTGAGCGAAGTGTCGCTCTCGAATTTGTTGTGGCCGTTGAGTCCGGGCTGGCTACCGAGGAGTGGGAGAGCAGCAGTCCTTGATGTAGCGTCGCATCCGATGCTGAGCTTGCCGGTTACAACATCTCCGTCGTTCTCGATTCCAAGAACGGCTAACAGAACGGCGAGGTCGTAGCCGACATTGTACACATTCTGCTGTGCATCGACAAGCTCAGTGAAGGTTGTGATACCGTCATGCGAGAGGAAGTTGTGGTTCGCAGCGGCGTTCAAGCCAGGGCATGGGCCTCTGATGTCATTGGGGCCCGGTGCTGTGAAGGCATGTGCGGTATCACCATCGGCGGGGACTTTGATACCGCCAACTCCTGTTCCGGGCAGTCCATTCTTCGCGCCAGTGTATGGATACTCGTCTGTGTAAGATGCTGCTCCCTGGTGATTTGCGTTGAAGGGACAGGACGCCTGCCTCTTCTGCGGTTGGTGTGGCCTGTTGAGAAGTGCAGAGTCGACCCCTGCTTGACTAGCAACCCAAGGGTATGACCAGGCAGTGGATGCATAAAGGAGAAGGAGCGACAGTGCTTGCATATTGAAGATATGTCGGCCAGCCAAAGAAAACGTTGTAAGGTCTTGGTAAAGCTACAGGTGTAGAAGATGCTGGCGAAGATGCTGTAAGTTTAGATGCTCCTGACCTAAAATGGCCCCTTTACTTATACACTCAGCTATCCACTCCTCTTCTTTGTAGCATCTGCCGAGGCAAGTTCTCCATATTGCAGTCGTTCACAATCTCACCGTCAACGCCACCATAGCTTCTATGTTGAGTCCACACCTCTTCATTGGACGTTTGGGAAAATAAGGAGTCGATCACCCGGGATTAAGCGGGTGATCGACGTAAAGCTGGGGAAGATCAGCATCCCACACACCCACGTCCAGGAACATGTATAGGCACAAGAACAGGGAATCTTCCTAAGAACAGAAATTTGTATAGCTGATATATAGAGCTAACGTTGTGCCTCGGAGGTTGTGGTGAGGGCACATCAGAGACTGGCTCAGAAGTCGTCGGAAACGGTTGCATCCGTGCGCGCTAGCTCAGCCATCTTGCCGCTTTGAGAGTTCTCGATAGTCACGCACAGCGACCTCCTTCCACATACAGTATTCTTATTACCGGACAGGCGTTTCGCGGGGAAGCATCTGCTTAGGATACCCAATGGCGCGTGACGCATTTCTACTGAGCAGAATCGCTTTTGGGAACTGATTGACATGATTGATGCAAGTACCAGGATCCTGCAGCGGGTGAATAGCTCACTGGTGACGGAAGAATCCAGGAAACGGGACGAAGGTTGTGCCCAGCGTCAGCGGTTTTGCGAATGCGATCGGGCAAAAGGCGAGATGGAATGAACCTGCAAGGTTGAGTTCTCACGTGACGCTCGCTGCCGCCACTAAGTCGTCTTAGACCGGGTCTTTTGAACTCTTTCTCACCACAGCTTCGTCGGATGTCGTTGGCTTGGTGGAGAAATATCATGTGTGATCGACAGAAGACCTTACCAAACTCCGCATTGGCGATATCCTGAGAGACGTCACGACGGGCCTCACCAACAGTACTTGCATATAGCGACTTGGTGATGCGGGGAATATCAGAGCGTCCAAGAAAGTCCTCAAGACGAGTGATGCACATCAGCGTGAGCGCTCGACAGGAGTCTTAGCAATTATTGATCAAGAACCAAGATTGGGACTGCATTTTATCAGAACCCAACTTCTGGAGCTGTCTGTGAAATTGCACGGTGAGGTCTGGAACGTTATAGTTTCCGTGATCGGTGCGACATCAGCTGTGAAGGGACGGGGCACGGAAGACGTCAGGAAAGCCGGTATCATTTGTCGCCGTCCCAACGAGCTGAACCAAGCTCAGGAGAATTCCGACAGTGCGAGCGGCTTTGGTGGATTCGATATTCCCGTTAGCCTTCGATACAGAGTGACCCAATAAAGGAGCATGAACGAATTGCTTTTTGCGAAGACTGTTAACCTCGTCCAAGAAATTGCGGAGTGTAATGAGCTTACACCCTTACATATCGGTCAGAGAGGCAAATATGGCCCCAACATCGCGTTCCACTGAATCTTTTCTCGAAAGATAAATTGTTACGCCGATATTCACGTCTTTGAATATCTCATTGGCGTTCTGGACGTCGAGACACCTTGAGGTGATCAGACAACTTGTTCCAGGAATTTGTGATAACTTCGATGTCGTTTCTTGCCCCGATAGTTGAATGAAGATATCTATGCCAGCGGGAATGTGGAGGGGAAAGCCATTGAACGCACCACGCTTTGGCTTGCCTACCTCATCGTTTGCTGGATAAGTTCCCATTCTGCAACTGAGACGATTAAATAAGTGATAGAGTGTCAATTGAGATGCGAAGGTTCGTGAAGCTCGAGCTTGGAAAATCATTCTTTGTACACTTGGCTTAGTTTGATTCCGCAAAGCAGGCCTACAATATTGAACAGCAAAAAAGAGTGGAACCGTTGCTTTCACTGAGGAAGAAAAACAATATTAAAGGCCGCATCGCATCATGTCCATGCACTTGAGATATCTACCTATGTCAGATCCACCCGACTAAGTCGTTCATGTGTATGGTCCTTATTGTATCTCTGTATGGTAGATGACGGGCATTTGGTGAGCAGTATTGCGTATGCAAAGCTCAGAAAAGCAAACAGCGTAGCGGAGATGACCATATCCAGCTGAAGGATTGTGACTTTCGCTGCTCCTTGCGAGTGTCCTCGGTTCGCCGCCATCTCGACCGATCAGCGGCACCACAAATCGTAATTGCGACCTTCCCCATTTTTGGTCGAAAGCCCTCTGGTTCAGGTTGACGAAGACGGTCTAGTAATATTAGATGTGTAAAGTGGAGTTGCCGATTCTGTGCTGCGATGCACTAATTGGAAGAGCAGCTGATTGGTTGCGAAGCCCAGCGGACATCACAGCTCCAAGATCTTGAATCCAAGTGAACCGCAATTTGTAGGGTCACAGAGCCCACTCGTAAGGATGAAAGAAGAGAGTTTTGAACGACACCTTGAACATGGCGTCGATGCTTGACTGGGAGTGGAAGAAAGCATCGTCGGCGATGACGATAGGCTGGATGGCACGTGGAGGTTAGTGCCCCGCAACTTTTTCTCGCTTGGATGTCTGTCGTCCTTTATTGTTCCTCTTTCCATCAACATCCATCGACCAGATCATCACAAGTGATCCCTTTATCGCATTTCAATTTTGTTTCGTCGCCATCGTATGCCGTGCCTCGTCAGACGCATCATCTACGGTGTCGAGGTCCGTGAAGGGCCCATTCAACCACGGCAACAAGCACAACTTCTCCTGGGTCCCGTTTGCTCGCATTTTGTATCTTGGAATGTCCTCACACCCAAACGATGCTTCTCGTCATGCGCGTCATCTATGGTGACGAAACTCGTGAAGAGGCCATCATCCATGGAGACATTCAAGTAAAAACATCTAGTGCGCAACAACCTTCGGTAGTGACTAGTCACCACAGACATACTTGAGTAAAAGGCGCGAGCAAATCGTTACGATCCCTGAAGAGTACACTGGGGATTTCCGAGGAATACTGGCACTATACTTCTCTTGGAGCACTGGTATACTGCGAGCTTAAAGAGCATGCCCATGTAAGACTGTTCCGATTTTCGCGACATTCAGTAATTCTCACTATCGCCATTCGCTCGCCTTTCGCATTGTTATTGCGCATTCAATTTTCTTAACCAGAAATGCTCCTTCAAAATCAACTGAAGAGTTGAATGTCAAGCTTTCTGTTTGCGCGTCTACGAGATGCAGTTGCTCTTTCAACCTCCTACACTCTCTTATATCAAACTGTCTTCCATCAACAGCGCGCACACATGCTTTCCTTTACTTGCATCAAATCCAAACCTCTATGCTTCAGCATTTATCTTTGGCCGCGCAGAGCTGAGCAGCCGATGAACGGTTGCAATGCCCTGCGTATACCGTCCCTAGAGATCTCCAATAGTGCATTGAGCTTGAAGAGAATGCAATTTGAGAGCGAGAAGAGCAGCAGTAACGTCGCGACACCTCGGATTGCTCCGGGACTGGCTTTTCTTTCGCGTACTCTGTCGTTGAAGTTCTTGCCTTGTCTCAATTTTGTCAAGTGTGCGTTCAAGTCTCGCAGCTAGCATAACCCTTCCAAATCACGTTCCTCCGCCACGTTCAAGCGCACAGAACAGTAAACACGCCCTGGCCAATTAGAACTCACCCAAATAATCCGCCCGCGTCACCGTCTCTCACTTGTAGGCACCCGCGCCAAATTAAACTCACATGTTCTCGCTTATTTTATCGTCTATATATTTGCTGTAATTCGAAGACCTTGCATCGAGAACATACCGCCGTCAGGCGAAGACCACTTGGCCTAGTGGTAGCAGGGATATAGTATGGTCGGGGACCAGGTCAGTTCGATGAACTGTAAGTTAATCCCCATGAGTGATACTGCACATTCTGCCCATACCTTGCCTTGTAACAGAAAGAGATCTTGAATCCGACTTTCTACATACCTGCAAAGGATTGGTGTTTCAGCTTTTTTTTCTTTATCTTTTTGGTGTTGAGGTTTTTAGGTGGTTTGGGGTAGAGGTTCAAGTACGCTTCTATTCACTCTCTGTACGCTGTCGAGGCGGGTTTTGTGATCTTTTTTGCGTCTTGGCTTTCTTTTTTACTCCCCGGGATCCTTTGGGGTCAACACAAGGACTGCACGCATCATAGGAGGGCTACAGTGCCTCAGAATTTCTCGCAAGGCTATACTACGAGTGCCTTATGATTCAGCACACTTTGCAGGTATCTGCAGCGTTCTCGTTGTGTTGTTGCGGGCTTCAAATGCTGAAGCTGCTGGCCTTGGTGGTGCTGCTGTGCGGCCGAACTTTGCACACTTCCCTCCTCACTTCTCTCTCCCGGCTCAGTGTTACCTATCTCAGAATTTTCAAACATCAATATACTTTGCGCCGGTTCGGCTGTAAAACTAGCAACCTTTCTATGAATGCAACAAACTAAGGACATGGTTGCGCTGAGTCTCGAGGCGCCCTGAGTACTGTTTGCCGTTTGATTTGCTATCTCGACAAGCACACTGTGCTTTCTCCAAGGCTTGAAAGTAATAATAAAGGTCTCTCTCGGCATCCTCTGCTCTACCTTCTATCTATAATGCACTTTTCATAAGAGTGTGCAGGACTCGCGGCTCGGCTCCAAGCCGTGGCCTCGTGACCTTAGCAGGTGAATCTCCCACACTTCGTTGCCCCCTGCGCGACCTGCTTCCGGGAGACCGCCCTGGCTAGCCGGCTGACACACCCCGCGAGACTCGGAGCACTTACACACACGCAAGGCGCCCCGAAAACTCCCCACCAACGTGCAACGACCACTTCTCGCACGTGCTATATAGCAAGACAAAGCGAACATTATATACCTCATCACACCCCTTCTGCATCTGTGCAACGCTCCCACAGCACCCATTCGACCTCGAGTCTCACCGACGACATGGACGAGACTGGCAGTTCAGCAGGCAGCGCTACTCGGCAGGAGAGCGCTTCATTCCAAATGGCCTCTGCTGCTGGCGCTTCAGTGCAAGAGACCTCCACTGCTGGAGATACTCTTGCCTCTCGGCACACCTCAACCTTCCACAAGACGCCCGCCGGTGCGACTGTCCACCTCTCTGGTTCCGGCATGCGCCCACGCCTGGAGAATATCGTTGACGCATTAGACTCCGGCGCGATGTCCGCGCTTCAGATGCCGCCGCCGGGTCTCGACAACTTCACAGTTGAGATCACCTTCCTCGAGTCAACAGCAGCTGCAGCATTCGCCGGCAAGTATCCTCGCAGCGTCGCGACGATTGACGGAATCGAGCTCCACGTGACTTGCGATGTTGAACAGAGCGACGCCGACGCTGAGGTGGCTATCTACAACCGAGCTTTGTCGAGGGCCTTCATCGTTTGGAGGCCCAAAGAGGTGACGATAACTGGCACCATCAAAGATGCTAGAGATGGCTGGCCTTTGCCTCAGGGTACGACGATCTTCCTTCATGAAGCGCGCGATTGAGCTTGACTGACACTTACCAGGACCAACCAGCGATAGGGATTATCCGAACAAGCTGTACTTGTGGAAAGACGGCTTCTCGACGAATGACGGTTCTCTCCTCTCCTACGATACCGACGAGCGACTTATTGCGGCAATGCACACTGGTCAGGCCCCGGCACAACTCTTCGGGTTGCAGGAAGGCGAACATGTCAAGGTCGAGGTTCGCGTCTTCAAAGACTTGAACTATATATCGTCAGATCTTCGTGAGCGCCGAGTCACTGGTTACACATCTAAGGCCGAGAAGAGCATGGCCTTGAGGCTCTTCGGTATCCGAACCCTCGACCCAGCCACCACCGTTCGCATTCGATTCCTCGAGGAAGATCAGCACAAAGGTCTGTTCGGACTATACGTTGAGTGCACTGGCATCGTCGAAGCCGCGGAGCTCATCGACTCCCTGTTGGTGCCGAGCAGCGTTAACGTTCCAAACCGAACCTTCGAATTCGTCCAAGATCCCTCATCGGCTGGATACGGAGGCCTTCAGTTCCACGGTCCGTTGCCGCCTCAACCTAAGATTCAGGTTGCTGCGAAGCGATATGCGCCTATCAAGCCAGTGCCACAAACTCTCGAAGTTCCGCTGAATGCAATCACATACAGAATCCTGACCGAGCAGGAGCTGATTACACATCCTCTCTTCTGGGAGATGGCACAAGACTGCATCACCATGCAGAAGAGGTGTACTAAGAAGAATAATGAGCACAAGACGTGGAAGGCTGACCAGAAGGCTGCCGGGCAGGCCATCAGTGAGGAGGATGAGAAAAAGGGTTGGCGACCTACAGATTGGATCTGCTGGCGTGAAGGATGCGAGGGCGTCAATTACTCGTACATCATCGAGTGCTACCACTGCCACAACAGCACGCGTTGGGAGAAGGTTATGGCTGACAACCAGGAGAAGTATCTGGCTGCGATGGGAGATCTTCCTATCGCAGTTCACGAGGTTGTTAATGCTAGGACAGAGATTGCTGAGGCTTCGAGTACTGAACTAGAGGGTGCCGAGATCGACCCTGCTGAGACCAGTACAGCCGACACCAAATATGCTGAGCCGGAGTCGGTTGGGATCATCACTACGAAAGCAGAGACGATTGGTCCCGACAGTGCCGAGGCCTCATCCTCTCAGACTGAGATCATCGACACTGAAACTATAAAGACACCAGCTGCAGAGACCAAGAAGCCTCAGCGATCCTTCATAAACGCAGAGACCGTAAACTCGAGAACATACCGCGAAGTCAATGGTATCCCACTCGTAGATCCAGACATTGAAGCTCGGGAGGCTGAGCGTATCGCCAAAGAGGAGAAGGGTCCTTACTTTGAGCGCAACCTCGTCTTCCTTCGACGTCCGACCCCTCAGAAGGTGGAACTGCCGAAGCACCTCGCGGAATTGTTCAAGACACCGATGACGGCTACGGAGGAGGTGGAAGCCATTCAGCAATAGTGGTACTCGAAGCTTTCTTTCGGTTCCAACTTCGATCAAGTAAGCCTCGGGGCTTAGACAATAATCGTCTCGAGCACCTTCATCACGAGCACATCATTGGTTTCCCTTCCCTACACACATCCTATGTCTTCATTCTAATATGAGAACTTTTGCAACAAAGCTCATCGGACTATGACTTGTTCTGGTATGTCTATTGAACCCTGAAATGTGTAGTGAAGCCAATGCCCCATGTATCCTCTCAAGCACTAGATGGGAACCCCAAGAAGTCCGTCCTTCTTTATCTGGATTATGCCAAATCGGCGTTCTATCTACAATCATTACAGATCCTAGCATCCGATACCTGTCTCTAACCCCAAGAATCCATTTGTCCACTACGAACAATGTCCTAGGCATCGAACTCCATGAATTGTTTCAGTATTTTTTTTTTTCTGTTTTTTCTAAGACTAAAAGGGTATAGTACAGAATAAAGGAGTTTGCCTAAAACAGGTACCTGTGCTACGTAAACTAAAAAGCGGAGGAAAGTATAGTATAATAGAATAAATTAGGGCTAATCCGCGCTAAGTAATCCTTAGTATATATATAAAAGTCTACAAAGGTCTAAAGATATTTAAAGTATATATACTAGCCTATAGGCAGGCAGGCTAATACTTATAGTTTATAATATAAAACTATAGGATAAGAGGAGCAGGCAGTAACTTATTATAATAATAATAAAGATACTACTTAGCTTAACTAACGCAACTAACGTAAGTATAATAATAAGATACTTACTATTATTTCTTAATAGTATCCTTATATTATAATAAGGTATATATCCTTAGAGTCTTACTTTTATTAACTTATATCTAATTAGTTTAAACTTATTATATCTTTACGACAAAACGATAGCCGTAGAATAAAGCCTTAACTACTACCTTATTAATCTCTTAGAAGAGTTAATCTCTTTAGACTCTTTATACTTCCCCTAGCTAAATAGTATAGTATGTCTTTAAGTATTAGGTACTAATACCTAGCTAACTATTAAGTAACTTATTTCTAATGTCTACTTCTAAATTATTATAACCTATAGCCTTAACTAGATTAAAGTTATATATAGTAACAGCTACTAGAATATACGTTTTATAGAGATAAATATAGTTTAGGTTATCCTTAGAAGTTAGATAATACTTAAAGTAATACAGCCTTAAGTAAGTATAACTATAGGTTAAAGTAGTTACTTTAACTAAATAGCTTACTACTAGAATTTATTAGGAGCTCTTAGTAATACTCTTACTTCTAAGTAAACTGCCTTTATTAATACTCTTTAGTAGGTTAGTAGTATTAACTATACCTAAGTTGTACTTAAGGCGTTCTTAGCTAGTTTAATAGACAACTAAGCATCTAAAAGTCTACGTAGGAGATTATATAGTAATATCTTCTATTAGTATCTAGTTAGTCTAGTAGTCTAGTTAGCTAGTATAGGTAATGTTTAATATAGACAATAAATAGAGTTAATTACTAAAAAGATCAACGTCGTCGTGAAGTGACAGCGCGACCATTGTTTCAGTATTGTACAGTCGAAGAATCCAACAAATTTGCAAATCGAACTGCCTTCATCTTCAGATTGATGTATATAGGGATAAAGTGTTCCTTTGCGGACGCTCCGACAAGGCTGCAGTCAGCCTTATGATCTCCTCGGAGCTTGCAGGAAAATCCGTCTACACCTGACGGGAAGGGCATGCTGCAAGTGAGCCCAACGGCTGCTGACACGCAGAACACTTGCCCAGGGTCGCGCAAATGCACGTTCGCTTCTCGACACTTCGACAAGGCTGACTTCAGCCTTGTGCTCTTCTCTCCCGCGCTAGAGATTGCAGTGAAAAAAATTCCTTCCCGCCCTCGAAACAGTAGGCTGCGCAGCTCACAATATGGTCAAGCATTCATTGGCCAGCACAACCAGGTAGCCTCTCTCGTACGCTAAGGGTTGTAGCACACTTGCAGGATCATGCCCGCACGGCGCAAAGCGAAAGACTACGACTGGCTCTCATATTGACACATCACTTCCACATCTGGACGCAGCATGCACCCAGTCCACACCGGAATCTTCATATGATTGCGCACCCCCAGTAAGCAACTCCCGACTTCCACAACGTTATAAGTTGCATTTCGGTGACGTTACGTTTTCCAATGTAGCTGTAATAGAAGATGTTAGATACCGGGCGTCACATAATTTATCAGGGTTGAGAAGGTTTGCGGTTCGAGGGTCGCTGCTCGCTCGCTAAAGAATGCAGTGAAGCTGTCAACATCTGCAGTCTGCCGTGCCTCATACCAGGATTGACCAATCGGGCCAAGGCCTGAAGGCAAAAGAAAGGGACACGCCCAGCTGACTGAGTGTGCATAAGAGGCTGCCGAGCGCCTTAGTGAGAGCCACGCAAACAAACCAAGATTCGGCAAACAAACTTGTAGTAACAACTCTCCATTCTACATTCTTAGTTTCAAGCTATTTACAGAAGCGATCGATGAGCGAGCGACTGCGTTCAGTGATTTTACGAGACACCTAGCTCTACAACCCGTAATTCGCTTAACCAAAAGTCGAGTTCAGCGGGCCAAGCTTGATGTTCGAGTACGTAACCGACGCGCTCGCGCTCTTGCTCTCCACATCAGCAGGGACACCGGACGTCGTCTCACACTCGCCGCGACCGATTCCTGGCACACTCGCGTCCTTGTCAGTTGGGTATGTCGAATCCAGCCACAACATGTTGGAGTAGTGATCGTCCCATAGCGACATGACCAGCACCATACCGCCCTCGAGCGCCTTCGCCATGTTGGCCATTCCGCCCTTGTCCTTGAACGTGTAGGTGTCGCCGAAGACCTGCTTCTGCTGGTCACAGAACTTGGTCGTGATGGAGTTGCCGTCCACGCCTGCGATCTGCGAGTTCGAGTTGGCGATCGTCTTGCCGCCCTGGACGTAGAAGCGCTTGATCTCGAGCGCGTCGCCGGTGCCGATAAACTGGGTGACGACGGTGAATTTCTTGGACGTATCGACCGTCTTGCCCTTGCCGTAGAAGGTCTTGTCGCCCATGCGGTACGAGTTATAATCGCAGCCATCGGGATCGCAGAGCCCGGCGTAGCGGTCGCCGGAGTAGGTTCCACCGCAGGAGTCGCCGTCGCAGCGCGTCTGGCCGATCGTGCTGCATGCGTGGGGAGTGACTGCTGTGGATACGGAGTTGGCCTCCCAAATGTCCATTTCGGCGCAGCAAGAGCCATGACCACCAACACCAGCATTTGGGTCGTTCGAAGACGGCGTCCATCCCTCGACGTTACCCTATCACACTGTTAGCCATGGTTCACGGTTTCCTCTTGCAAACCAACTAACCTCTCCGTTAATGAATTTCAGATCACGCGGGCACTGAGCATCGCAGTAGCCAGTTCCGTACTTGGCACCAGCCTTGTTGGTGGAGTACTTCTTGAGACCGCCGTCAGAGTCCATGGAGACGAAGTACAGGGCACCGTTCAAGCCGCAAGGCAAGTTCGACAAGTCGACGTCAAACGTGAACTCTACGTTGGGACCCAGCTTGAACATCTCGTATGTCGAATCGTCCCTCATCATGTAGGTACGCGAGCCGATATTCGTCGAGTATGAACCCTTTGTAACGAACTTGAGTTGAAGGGAGTTTCCACTGGCGGTGATACCGTAGGTGCCCGTGTAATCGGCTCCATCGACGGCACAGTTGGCTGCGCAAGCCTTATTGTCAGTGCACAGAGTCGTGTTCCAATTGTTGTCAGTGTAGCAGTTGGTGTAACTAATGTCTGTTAGATATGTCGGGGAGGACACCTTGACCTGTGACTAACCCAGTCTTGGTGTGAAGCCAGCGCCAGTTGGCGTCAATCACGACCTTTCCGTTCTTTGACGTGCAGCTACCCTTAGCCGTGCATTGCTGCCATGTCATGCCAGGGTGAGTCTCAGTCTGCTGGGTGCCGACCAGCTGACCTTGGGCCACGGCAAGGAGGGAAGAAGCGACAGTGAGTGCTCGGTACATCATGGTGGTCGTGTCACTGGTTGCGTGATGTAGAAGAAGTGTCCGAGGACATCTAGATCTTATATGAGATCTGGTAGTCGTGCAGCGCCCTGGAAACCCTTCCCTTCTCAGCGCGGAATGGGCAGCGCCACCAGTGAGGAGCCCCAGTATGAAGCGTCGGAAGGACGGGAGGTGGTAGCAATTAGGAATTAACCCTAGGAGAAGACTTCAAAGTAGATCGTGGGCAACTTCCGTAGTTGCTTGATTGCCCAAGATTGGCAGAAAAGGCTCGGATATTGTGGGCCAATTCTGCGAGACTGATCTCGACCGGAATCAAAGTGGTCGATGCCGACAGGATCTGCAACATCCAAATGAACTAGAAGAAGCAGTAGAAGCGCCGTAGAATCTGCTCGATGCACCTCCTCGGGACGTATGACAGTTCCTCCCAGGCGTTTCAACTTCGTGGCTGGGCATGGTAGCTGATTGGGACAATGAAGGACTCGTGATTGAAAGCAATCAAGTGAAGATGGCGCAGACGACGCTCGATGGCCCGAGATTTGCTGATCGGCATGGTGATTGGTTCTGTTTCCACTATCAGGAGGTGGAGATCAAGCTCGACGGGGGTGCCGGGTAAGATGGGCGAAGACTCCATGCCATGGGCTCAGCTGGCCAGGCTGGCTAGCACCCCGGTGAGTAGGTCTCCACAAGCAGTGGTCATTCACATACTTCGCATTGGTAGCAGTGTATGGGCCTATGAGCAGCGTGTTAGCACGGTGACACACTGAGGACCAGCTCTTCACATTGTGCTGTGGAGATCGAGACAGCTTCAAGACCTATTGATCCTCCATCCATGCATTCCGTTGAGGTTTATGGTGGATCATTCGGCCTTGTGCAGCCTGACCTTTAGGAGGACAAGGCCACAGTCGGCCCTTGCATGAGGTCGTCTTCTAGAAAGCGTGGAACCATTTCCCGCGCAGCGAAGGCGAGTGTAATTGGCGAGGCCTGAGACGACGTTGGAAACGATAGATGATGGTTGTGATGACCCTGAGCAAGTTAATCTGGGTTGAACAAGGCAGGCTTGAAGTTCATTTAGACTCACCCTGGGCACTCTATAGAATGGAGATTGCAGGGGTTCTCCGCAATGTGTCTATCGGTACTCGTTCCCCGCATTCCCCAGATCGAACAAACTGCCGTGAACTGGCGAGCGGGCAGAGGCACCGCACCCGCCGTTTCTCCAATAGGAAGCTAGAGGATTACCCATTGATTCGACTCGACTGCGTCTGGTTGGTCGTTGTTGTGTGATTTTGCTGCTAAAGCAAATGCCGAGTGGAATGAACAAACGTTGGAAGGGATTGGTGGACGCAAATTGTGCGTATTGAAACTTCCATCAGGTCATGAAGTACTCCCATATACCTCCAATCGTGGAATCGATCAGGGTGCAATCAAATGGGGTTACACAAGCAGGCCTTCGGCCTTGAATGCGGTATAATGGCCAGCGAGACATCTTAACCGACCAATTGATGGCTTGTCGCGGTGGTCATGTTCCAGGCTTCCTTGCTCTCAAGAGACATCAACTGTGATCGAGTGACACAGAATCTAGTGCGAAAACCTTGAACAGAAGAGGGGTTCGGAGGAAAGTCGTGCGATAAGGAGGTCGCCCCTGCGCATGGGAGAATATTGCTGGTTCGCGATCCGGGTTTCGACAGCGTTGTGGGACGTTGCGGCTCAAGGAGGCTGAAAGGAGGCTCAAGAGAGGAAAAGAACGTCTCGAACCGTACCTTAAGTACGAAGACTGTGTACGAAGAAGCCACCGTTCTTCTCGCGTCATTCGCGGAGAGATGGAGCGGATAAAGGTATATCACTGGGCAGCCAAGCTGACCGAGCACAGATCGCTATGGCTTTGCAGTCTTGACAGAGTCAGGAGCCTCGAGAGGCTGTGCAAGATAGTAGAGAAACCTAGGTACTGGTTTCAGAATAGATGACAGGGAAGCCATAGTATGGTGTTGCGGCTCTACGATCACTCATAGCTCAGCTGTATTAAGGCGATCGCGGCCTTGGTCACCTACCATGAAGTGAGAACAATTTCCACGCGTTTGTCGCAGCCAAACAGTCGTCGTCGAGATATTCAAAATCTCAGCGATAGTGTTCAGCTGCAGCGCCTGAATAGAGCGGGCTTTTGGAGCAGCCAGGGATTATGGGATGATGTTCCGGCTAAGTGTCTGAAGCGCAGCTGACTATACAAGACATGTGAGAGTCGCGGTTTCGCTCTCCACGACTGCGATAAGAGAGGGATTGGCGGCCATGAGTCGTCAATGTGGAGCATTCGTGGGGATCTCCGGTTAAAGAAGGGAGCCAATTGACGCGCGACGCGTGAATGTTGAAGTTGGGGCGCTTGGGGCGCTCCAATGGTGGCGCTAGATAGGGTATTCGAGATTTTCCAGACGGTTGCGGTTAGGAGTTTTGGGATTGAGCGATGATGCGAGAGGACGCTGTGGTTGGAAACTGTAGCCTCTAGTTGGGACGTAATGGAAGGCGCTGACTCAGCGATCACGTGCTGTCTCCTCAGTCGAGTAGGTATCGCCCACGCATTTCGCTACTTTAAGACATGCTTTCGAAACAAGCGAAGATGTTGAGTCTTCAAGCCAGGACACTATGATCTTTTGTGTTTTCAAGAAGTGAATTGACGGTGCATGGACGCCAAGCTCAACGAGCCATTCCACTCTCCACTTGGAACGAACTTACCACAGTAGGAACGAAGCAACAACGCATAGAAAAGCTGAAAGTCATCACAGCGGCCTGCCCAACAAGCTTACAGAATAGGAGTCTCATCAACGAACCACTTCAGCATCTCGCACGGGTTAGTAAGCAGACGCGTGTCGCGTGCAAATGTGCTCTGGGACAGGATGGGCCCACAATCCTTCGGCTGAGCTCGGACGCCGCGTCGTATCCGCGCCTCAACCCCGACAATACTTCAACATCGCGACCCATTCCATCATCTCCATCATCCATCTCCGAGTTGTCCGGTCATTTCTTAATTGCTTTCGGCGCGCTGGTCTCGTGATGTCTACCCGGAGCGCAGAGTCGCGCTCTCATTCGCCAGATGGCGACGCAGAGCAGCGAACGAGCAAGAAGCGGAAGGTCTTGTCGTGCTATGCTTGTCGCAACCGGAAGATGAAATGCGATCGCGTCTACCCGGTCTGTGGGCGATGCCAAAGGACTGGACGGGCGGACCAATGCACCTACGACCCGCGGTTGATTGAGGACTTGCAGATAAACGGCGACACACATCTGGACGGCGCAACAAGCTTTGCTCAACCAGATCATGCGCCAAACGGTAACTTTGGGTCTTTCCAAGGACAGGTATGTATTCTGGGATCGCATTCCTTTGACGGCATGAAGTGCCAATCGCGCTCAAGCAAAGCATTGCCCTGCGCAACTGCTTCTTGACTACCGTTGCGCTTCTGAACGCAATGCGAAGTCGAAGATTATCACTGCAACGGCGCTAATTCTGCGCCATCTTATAGAACGACTCTTTGACATGGAAGTTAAGAATCCAAGAACGCCGGCTTGAACTGCTTGAGAGGAAGCTAGTCGGTCCGGACCACGGCAGAGAGTCAACGTTCAACACTCCATCGCGCCTGGACGCCTTCACGGACGAAGGAGCTGAGCCCAAGTTCGCGGAACAAATGTTGTTCAGAGGGAAGTCGTACAAGACCCATTTCTATGGGTCTACGAGTCCAATGACTTTGATCAGTCAGATAGAGGTACAGTCAGACATCGATCGTACAGACCCATGCAGCAATCGTACTTCTAGTCCACTTTCGTCGGGGCCAGGTAGACGAGCTCCATTAGATCACCAAGGCCAGTCAATGGCTATGGAAAAACCTCTAAAGGCTGCTTCGTCTAAGGACTAGAAGTGTGGCTGCTGGATCTGCAATACCCTCCAAGAGATGCGAGCTGATTTGAATACTAGTTCAACGAGCTGCAAGCGTTTACGCGCGAGGCAATGTCCGTCGACAGCTCAATGCATCGCATCCGCTGCGACTTCAAATCTTTCCGAAACAGGCGAAAGGCAATGATCAAGGAGAAGGGGCTAGAAGCCCAGGGAACAGACATGGAGATTCTAGGACTCGTCCCAGATAGAGGCGTGCTCGATCCTGTAGTGACGCTCTATTTTGATACGATCGAAACGTCATTTCGGATCCTTCATGAGCCAACCTTTAGGGCCGAATACAGCGACTTTTGGCAGCCAAAGCAGAACGAGAATACTCCCCTTGCGATGGCTGTCGCTCTGGTCTACATCACTGCCATTATGAAATGTCTCTCTGTGGGCGGAGAGAACATGTTCATTGGCGACAGTTCTTCAGATCGCGAAGCTGCATTAAGAATGATTGAATCCTGCGACCTATGGCTACTGCGTCAATCTTCAAAGCACCCTATGATCAGCTTCTTCCAGCTCAAGTGTCTCTCACTTTTGGCAAAACGAGTTAATTGCGTCAAAATAAAGCAGGACTGGACTAATTCAGGCGAATTGATACGGTTGGCAATTGCCTCCGGTCTTCATCGCAACCCAGAGCTCATTGCAGGGAAAAAGAAGTTGTCCGAATTCGACAAAGAAATGCGACGACGACTGTGGGTCACTATTGCTGAGCTGGAACTTCAATCCTCGATTGACTGTGGCTTGCCCTCATCGCTGGGTGGGCTGTACTTCGATGTACAAGCTCCTTCGAATCTGCCTGATGAAGCGCTGTCAGGCGAGATGAAAGAAGTCCCTGCTGGCCGGCCACTGGACTCATTCACACCAACTTCTTACCTAATCCTGAGTCTTAGATCTCTACCTCTACGCGTACATCTGATGCAGCTACTCAACAACCCCACCACCAACCTCCAGTATTCAGATGTCGTGCATTACGACACTCGAATCACCTCCCTCCTATCCGCATTGCCATCGTGGAACGATCCTCGCGCTGGCCTACCGCTGGCTCTCCTCAGCATCCAACTCCACCAGTACCTCATCATGCTCCATCTGCCGTACGCCAAAATCGCATCAACGAACCCCCGCTTCACCTTCTCGCTCACATCCTGCGTCAACGCAACAAGCTCGCTCGTCTCGCTGCACGACGACCTCGTCAGCAAAGGCAGCTACCTGCTCAATCACCTCCGCAACGACGCCTTCCGCGCGGGCATGTCGTTAGCTCAACTCGCATACCACAACTGCCCGTTTACTACGCACCAACCTGATCCATCGAATCTAGCCCCAACGCCCGCGAGCACGAACGCATCACACCATCTCGCGAAACACATGCATCCGGACCAGCAGCATACCACGAAGGCACCATGTGCGCGACAAGGCCCGCCACCAGGAGCACTACGTATCCCGCACTTCCCAACGAAGAACCTGATGCTGAAGACAATGGTAACGACATCTATCGAAGTCATCGAGAAAGCGATCACAGTCTTCGAAGCGAAGGTCATGCGTCTCGGGACGGGGTATATGGAGTACTGGCTGCTCTCCGCCGGGACAGGGATTATGCCTACGTCGGATGTGTCTGCAACGTATGGGAATGCTGATGATCTGCGCGCGAGGGGCAAGAAGGCGATTGATCGAATCACGAGGCTGTGTTTTCGGGTGCTGGCTATGCAGAAGGTATGTCTATGTGCACATGCACTCGACAGATGTACTTGAGGGCGCTTGCTGATGACATGAAGGACCCAGCCAACGAACTCTCCTCCTCCCTCCGCACCACAATGCCCCCGCATCCACATCCACATCCAGATCCAACATCCCCTCCACCCTCCAATCCACTACAACCCATCTCGAACCTCATCGTCCCACCAACACCCCAACAGGACCCCAACATCCCCATCTTCCTCGGCACCGACACCGATGCCACGTCCCGCATGCTTCGAGGAGGCATGGACAGCATCGGCGTCGGCGGCGGCGGCATGGCGGATACAGCGGGCGCGTGGGATGGATTGAATGATATGCAGGTCGATATGAGCGGGTGGACGTTTCCTGATTTCTGGGCTTTTGACGTAGGGGGGGACTTTTAAGATGTCCGTGTGCAGCGGAGTGGTGTGATGTGTGATTTCGATGGATTGGGATGGGATGGAGTGAGGGGTCTTTGCGAAGTATGGAGAGGGAGGATGGATGGATGGATGGATGGAGTGGAATATGAAACCGACACGGACGGTTCGAAAGAAGAAGCGTAGGTACGGTACGATACATCTCCTACTTTCAATTCTCGAACCGAAATCGAAATCGAAATCTCAATCGAAATCTAGAGTTAAAATTCGGAGCCGCTAGCGATACATACCTGCTGTTGAAGCCTAGATACCTATCGACCAACTACCTCGTATCAACCACCCACCCACCTACCTACCTACCTACCTACTCACTCTTAAACACCCCTCCCCTCCCGAGGCATATACACACTAACCTCCAACCCGCCCTTAAACGGCACCGTCAAGCTCCTAAACTCCCCCTCCGCATCCCGCAACACAGCCAGCAGCTCGCGATACCGGTCCGCAGACGCGACCGTGTTATCCGTCACGACGACAGCGCCGGGGCGTAGATGCGGCATCAGTGCGCGCAGCGCTGGCAGCGCGACACCGGGCCAGATGTCCAGGAGCACGAAGTCGAGCATAGGGAGTGCGCGGTTGGGGGAGGTCAGCGTGTCGAGCAGGTCGCCTTCGCGGAGGTCCTGGGAATACTGTTAGCTGTGTTTCCGGACACAGTGCGCGGGACGGGAAGGGAAGGGAAGGGAAGGGAAGGGAGAATTGAGATGAGGTTTCGGATAAAGGCCTTACGATGCGGGACGTGACGAGGTCGCCGCAAGCTTCCCAGTGCTGGCGCGCGAGGGCAGCTTTGCTCGGCTCTTTCTCCGTCGCGATGATGCGGCCGGCGTTGTCGTTGTCGTTGTCGTTGTCGTTGTCGTTGTCGAGGGCGGCGAGGGCGAGGGCGAGGTAGATTGTTGAGATGCCGTGGCTTGTGCCTTTGGCGGCCTTGTATCAGCGCACTCTTCACACCATACTCTTAGGAGCAAAAAAGACGGAATGAAAGAGAGGGGACGAAAGAGAAGGAGCAAAAGAGAAGGGACGAAAGAGAAGGGACGAAAGAGAAGG
>ML977331.1:17846-83018 GCA_010015825.1 Lophiotrema nucula | reverse complement strand
AAAGAGAAGGGACGAAAGAGAAGGGACGAAAGAGAAGGAACGAAAGAGAAGGAACGAAAGAGAAGGAAGGGAGATAGGAGGGTAGACTAAGTCGTCGAGTGGCGGTTTACCTATTTCCGCGATGTTGCGAGCGCGCGTGGACAGCACTGTTTGATACACGAATTCTGCTTTGTCTTGGTCGAGCGCGATGGCTTTGTCGCGCATCAGGTCATCTAGCGCTTTGGAGGCGGCATCTGGATCTGTTTCGTAGAGGGCTTTGATGGGCTCGTATTCTGCGGGGGTTATGGAGGCTTCTTGTATGGCTGATTCGCGGTGGAGGCGCGAGAGGAGGGAGGTGATGTGAGGGGGTGCTCGGAGGACGTTGGTTTGTGACATGATTTTGGGGATGAGGGTAGAGGATGGGCTGTTCAGGGAATGTAAAGTTATTTCCAAGGGCTTTCTTGACATGTAGAAGGAGATGGAGATAGCTGGACTTTATATCATGGCCGTCTCATGACTTCGTGACTCACGCGCGGATACTTTCTGGTAGGGCGTGTAGAGCGCGTTTGCATGCGTCGGAGGTCAATGGATATGGAACTATGCATGCTCTGGATATGTCCAATGATAACTGTCTACTACATACGGCAGTCGAGATCGGGAAGGGGAAAGGAGTCAGAGCAGCGGTACAGAGGTCGCTGATGATGCAATAAAACCGCGATCGGAGGAGAACGCAAGGTCATGTGGTTGCGCGCGTCGGGTCGGCGTACGGATATGCAGCCGCGTCCGCGAAGACATTGTAGATCAGTTGAGAGCGGAGAGCTGGAATGTGCAAGTTAGCCAAAGCGGTATACCGGGATGGAAGAAATCGTTCGACATCCAGGAGAGAGACTGGTCTCTTTAAGAGGCCGAAACTAGCGCTCATTCTAAAGATAAAGCTTGCGAATCGAAAAACGTCCATAATATTGACTTGCAAGTAGAGAACGTGAATTGAAGTCTCAGAGAGACTATTGTTGAAGTGAGAAGATGGGACCTGCATCGCGTGTCAAGGTGGTCCAACGTGGCGTCCAACTAGCGTCAATTCCACAACCTCACATTGAAGTTCGCCCGTACAAACAGGCAGTAACAAGCCAACCTACCTTTACCCGTCGCGTCCGTCCACCATGCCTTCCCTTGCCACAACCCAAACCCTCTTCCGCCCTCCACATGCCCAATACCGCTTACAATGTCCTTGAGAGGCCGCGGACGCGCCGCCCGCGGTCGACCTCGCGGTTCTGGTTCCGCCAACAAGAAGACGACCGTCGTACGCACCCTTCTCCCCCTACCGCTATACTCGCAATTGCTAACACCAGCTTTCCGAAGTGGGAATGGCGCATCTACGAGCCCGGCCCAGAAGTCTACGACTCGCTGTCCCGCCTGCGCAGAGCGCCGCCGACCATCACGCCCGCGCTGTCTGACGAATGCCCGATTCCGCACGCCGAGACAAGGATCCTCGATCGAAGGCAGACCGAGGATGGGTTTTATAGGCAGTATTATCGCGTGCAGATTCGACGGTGGGCTTCTTCACCGGGTGCGCAGCAGAATGGCGCCAGCAACGCAAGCAGCGCGAGGAGCTCGGAAGCAGCGGAGGAGGTCGACGAGGAGGTCGACGAGGAGGTCGAAGAAGTCGATAATAGTCGCATACTGCGCTACGTCAGCCGTCGCGAACTGGAGAGATTTGAGAATGCGGAGTTCAGGGCTGAGACGGAGGCGGAGGCTGTTGCGAAACGGGCTGCTGCGGAGGAGCTGGCGAGGATGCGGTTGGAGAAGAATGCTCGCGTGCCTGGGGCTGGGAGGGGGAGAGGGAGAGGGAAAGGGAGCAGGATGTTGGCGGGCTTGGGGCTGTGTGAGGATAAGGTCGTCAGGCGAGGCAGGCCGCCGAAGAAGGCGTGGTTTAGAGGAAGAGGAGGGAGGGGGTATGGGAAAGTTGGAGGGCGGGAGGCAGATACAGAAGACATGGAGGACGCAATTGAGGGGATGGGAGATGATGAGGGCATGCAGATGGATGGTCGGGAAGACCTTAAGCGTGTCATTGACGAGATAGAAGAGGAGGAAGAGCCTGAAGACACCCAACTGGACTCTAATACACTCGTCATGCGCCGCTCGTCCTTCGTCCTCGGCAGTGCACTCGCAGACTCGCCAACACTTCTTCAACGCAAAATCCCAGAACTATCCGAAATCGAACAGTCATCATCCGAAGAAGAAGATCGATCCTCCATCTCAAGCGCAGCCCAACAACTCATGACCGAGCGCGACCACAAGCAACCCACACCAGCAGAAGCCAGCGACAGCGACAGCGACAGCAACAGCGACGACAGAGGCCGCCGTTCGACCAAACGCCGCAAAACCGAAAGCACATCGTCATCCCGTCTCCCACCATCATCATCTCGCAAACCTACAAAATCTGCGCCCAGCAAGCCTCTCAGCCGCATGACCCTCCACTCCCGCGCTCCGGCACCCCAGAACCGAGACCCAGACTCTACCTCAGAATCCGAGTCCTCGTCGTCCGTGGAAGAAGTACCTGAATCCATAGACCTGCTCAAACAATTCACAACCCAGCCCTCGCATCGCACATCAACATCAACATCAACATCAACAGTATCCCAACACATCCCTCAAGCACCCACCGCCTCCCCCTCCAAACCCAACCCCAACTCCCCCCCCGAAGAAGCAGTAAACGACGACGACGATGACGACGACGACAATGACGACGAAATCGCCATCTCGGCCATCCTCGCACACTCCTACGACGACGGCACGAAATACTACCTCGTGAAATGGGCCGGGTACAAAGACGCCGAGGACTGGGTTGTCGAGACGGAGCTTGCGGGCGCGAGGGAGATGGTCGAGGAGTATGAGCGGAGGGGAGGGAGGAGACGTGGGAGGAAGTAAGGAGTTTGGAGAGGGTTGGGTTGTGGAGGGATGGAGTGGGTTGGATTGGAGTGGGTTGGATTGTAGACGGATCGAGCTGGATGGAATTGATACAATTGGTATTGGTATTGGTATTGGATTAGAGTTGATTATGGAGCGGGACGTTCTTCCCTTCAGCGAGCTACGACGCTACGCTATCCAGATGCTATCCAGATGCTGAAACAAACACCGCAATGACTATTCGAACACTACATATCAGTTCCGCGTCCCAGTAGTTGGTTGCTGGTTGCTGGGAGTTGGTAGCGAAGAACCTCACCTCATCTCGCACACTTCTCCTCCACTCATGAACTTCCCCTGCACATCCCAGCACGCAAATTCATCTCCGCACACCAATTCCAATTCCCTCCTCTCCCATCAACCCACTGGCCTTCCCTCGCACGCTCCATCGAACACCTAGGCATATCGACCAAGCTCGACAACCCCACCCCTCGTCTCCAGCGCACACATCATCCTCTCCTCCTCGCCCTGCGCTTCTCCTCCGCTCGGCATTTTGGCTCTAACACCCTTCGGAAGCGGAACCTGCCTCCTCTGCAATTCTTCCTCCCTCTTCTTCTTCTCCTCCTTCCTGTCTTTAGAGAAGCATGATGAGGATAAGGAGGAGAAGGTGGGGGAGGAGTAGTAGTGCGCTTTCGTCGCTTTCATCTTCGCGTATCCCGGCGCTTTTGGCATTGTAACGCAGAGTTCGCCGCCGATGTATGTGTTCAGCAGTGCGGATCTTGCGGTGCGGGTTGGGGGGTTGGGGTTGGACGTCCACTTCCGCTTTGTGGGGAGAGTTGTTGATGCGTTGGAGGAAGATGCGGCATTGGCGTTAGGCTTGGCGTTTGCAGTGGGAGTTGATGACGAGGAGGTAGAGGTGGCCTTCTCCGTTTCGTTCGCCTTTTTGCTCGTGGACGTTGGCGTGAGCTTTGATGCGTTGGCTGGGGATGAGGTGGAGGTAGAGGCTGAGCTAGTGGGGCGGGGGACGCTGTGCTTTCCCTTTGCCTTTGTGTTCGCGTTCTCTTTCTCTTTCTCCTTCTCCTTCTCCTTCTCCCTCTCCTTCCCGTTTTCCTTCTCCTTCGCCTCATCTTCACCTTCCTTCCCAGCTCCAGACGTCCTCGACATCGCAGTCTTGATAGCCGGCAGTGGTAGAGTGATCATCCTCTTCGCCGGAATCTCATACCCCTCCTCCACACCCGCACCGTCTTTCTCCGCCCTGTAAAACGCAGGGAGTAAACGCGTCTCCGTACCAGCAAAAGGCCCCCATCGCTCCTTTGCCACCGGGACAGGCAGCACGCGTGTCTGGCACCAGATCTCCGCGTCTCCATGTGCAGAGATATACGCCGGGGCTTGCTCGAAGGAGGTGTTGGTGTTGGTATTGTCGGTCGCGGACGCGGAACTGGAAGACGAGTCCTGAAGATTCTCGCCGTTGGACAGCGTGTACGTGTAAGTTGCCGAGGGCGGGATTGTGGATGAGTTGGGGGCTGCTGGGGGCCATTTCTGATGCTTGAGCTCGCGCGGTGGTGAGGTGAGGCCTGGGTCTGGGTCCGGAGCTGGATTTGCTGGGGATGAGGGTGATGGGGATGGGTAGCCGTAGCTGGATGCTGGGAGAAGAGCTTTTTCCGGGAGCATCATTTTGGTGACCGATGACTGGCTGTTGTTTGGTGTTGAAGCGCGTGAGCGATAGAGCGAGGAGAACGCTAGAGATGCTGGATAAGAGATGCCAGATGCCAGCGAAAGAGCTGTTCAGCGACGAACGATGTGTTTGCCGGTATAACGATGCTGGTGGTGGAAATATTGAGAGGAAATCTTTGTTTTGTTTCGGGGTGAGGTGAGGGCAGTGGAGCTAACGGGTTGGAAAATACTTCGTAGGGAAGGCACGACACGTTGAGATCTCGCGTCCACATGCCCGTTTCTAGCATCACAGCAACACATTGTACTGCTGTGCTATTCGGCCAATCAACATCTTCTTGTTACCTGGTACAACTCCCCCTTTACCCTCGTCAAATGCCCTTTGCTCAAGTCGCTAGCGTCTATCCACCCAACTTCACGCTGAGTAGATACACATCTACACCCTGCTCTCCCTCCTACTCCTCGCCGCATTACTCCTCTCCCCCAGGGTCGTGACCCTCCCCAGAAAGCTCGGCGTCTCCGCCTCTTTCTCCATCTTCGCTTTCCACTCGGCCTCCCGCTGCGCCGAGAGTTTCTTCTGCCGGATCGTGTTCCATCGCATGTAGTAGCAGCAGAGCGGGAAGAGCGCCGTGTCGATCGCTACCCAGGTGAATAGGACGCCGAAGTTAAGACCGATGCGTGGATGTAGGTCGAAGAGGGTTTGGCGGGTGGCTTCTACGACTAGGGGTGGTGTTAGCTAGGATGCAGGTGCTGCATACCGATCTCGTTCAACCATCTTTCCTCAAACTAACAGATTGTACAAGAGAAAAGAGAGAAACTCACTATTATGCATCGGCCAAGCATACCCCCACCGAAAAAACCCCGACTCCAATGGAATCTGATAAAACCCCGTCGCCACATTACTTATGACCCAGAAGATCAACCACAGCGCTGTCCACGGCGTGCCCAGCAACATAGCCATATTCTCGCTCGCCAGCCCGAGCGCAATCATCCCCACGAAATTAATCATCCAGTACACGACGAACGTCGCGTGTCCGTACGCGTTAGGATTTGAGGCAGGCCAGACGTGGGACGCGGGGGCTTTAGACATGGGCATGAGATATGCGAGGGAGACGAGTGAATAGACGAGCGAGAGGAGGAAGTAGGATGCTACGGTTGCGATGTAGCGCCAGAGGATCAGTTGGTGGAAGTGTAGTGGCGGATGGCCTTTTGGTATCAAGTATTTCATGTGGATCGGTAGGAAGAACGTGAAGCTGAAGAACGACAGGATGATGAGGTAGATGAGGCCTATCGAGACGGCGGGCGTGGCGACAGGCGGACCGAAGGGACGCAGATCGTACACGGTGAATTCGATGCCGGGCGATATGGCTTGTGGGGATGTGGAGACTTGCAGATCGGAGAGCGATGTGTTGTCGCTGAGGAGATGCGCGATCCATTCTCGGCCGAAGTTCGCGACGGTGTATTTTTGGATCACGTCGAGGGAGGGCATGATGTAGCTTGACGCAGTCGTCTGGTCGCGCGCAGAGTTGGTAACCATCTGACACGCACCAAGTGGATCGTAACTCGAGTTCCCGTTCCGCACAGCCTCGTCCAACATTGCAGTTGCATTTGCATTGATGATGACTGCGGCCCAGGCTTCGAACTGCCAGACACTCTCTCGCACCTTCAGTGGATCGTTGTCGAAAGCCGAGGGCGGGAGGAAGGTGTAGCCCGGATGGTTCTTCGCTCTGTCCATGTAGCTCTGGATACCGCGAGTCACGAAGGGTCCGACGAAGGGAGTGACGTTCTGATATGGGTCCACTTGGCCGTCGAAGTCTACCACCCAGATGCCGAGGGAGTGCATGCGGGTTTCTTGTTTGAAGAGGGCTCCCCAGAAGAGGCAGAGGAACGCCATGATGGCGGCACCCAGGATGATATCTATCACTCTATCAGCATTCGAATTCCGATAATGTGTTTAGAAGGTACACACTCGTTCGCATCCAAAGCTTCAACACATGCAATCGAACACCAGCCTACAATTCTCGTCAGCCACAACCTTTCCCACTTCTTGCCAAACTCACCATCTGCCAATGCCAAAACCCCACCGGTTCCAACGCCTGCTGTTCCTTCCTACTACTCCTCGTGCGTCCCTTCTGCAGCGTACTCGGTCGAATAGGCTGTGGCGTTTCTCCAGCCTCATGCTGCGTCTCCGCCTTCTCGATGTTCAACTCGCTAGCCGTCTGCGTACGCTCACTACTCTCCTGTTGCTCCTCCTCTTCTTCCGAAATCGTCGACTCCGAATCTGATGACGACGACGCATCGTCGTAGTCCGGCGCAATCTGGCATCCTAACGTTGGGTTCGGCATCTTGACTTGACTTCCAGCCTCACTGTTCCTTGCTCTTACTGCGGTCACTCGAGGGGAAACGAGAAAAGAAAGCAAAAGTAAAGTAGTATTGAAAGCTACCTATCCCTCCATATGAGGTTTCACATAATTTCTGAATCAGCGGGTGCTTTGTCCCTCATCCCAGCAGACCCGCGCTTTGTCAGCTTACGCAGCACATCTGTACATTGCTCGCTAACTGCATGCATCGCTAGCGCGGTGGACTAGCTCTTACAAGTGTGCTTTTTCCCTCACTCGGCGTGCATGTCAGCCAAGCGCGGCCGATGGGCAGAGATCTTTAATGTGCAGCTAGCGAAGCTTGTCTGCACATGTTGTACTTTGGTCTCTGCCCGTCCGACCCAATTTTGGCACTGGTGGGAATTATGTCTTCTTGGGGATACCGTTCTCATCGGATTCAATCCGTTCAAGCGAAACACTCGGTATAAATGTCGACGTCGTGTTTCCGTCTTCCCAGGGCGTAGTCGAGCTTCAACCTCGCCACTTCGTTTTTCGTTACCGTAGCGAGGCTGCCATTGCCACATACCGCGACCATCGTTCGCCCTTCGCTTGGGGATGCATTAGGATCGGAGATGAAATGTGCGAGATCAGGCCGAGAGCCGTATTTGCGATCGATGAAGTCGTGGCGACGTGATGGCTGTTTCCGCTGTTGTTGCAGGGTCTGAACATGCCGACAACTGCAACTGCGAGTTGCGCTGGGCTTCTCGCGTCTTCGGGATACCATTGTGTACAGGAAAGTAATTGCCCTCATCCACCGACTTTGTGCAGGGCTGGAATCCAGAAGCAGCGGTTCGTCGAGAGAATCTATATCGCCGTCTTCGTCATCGTCAATAAGAGTGGATGAAGCACAGGATTCAGCGTAGGTTTGAAAGCTCGACGTACTTCGCTTATCGCTGTCTTCCTCGCCATCTTCTTCATTGAGCCACAACCGTAACAGCGGCTTGCCTGAGAAGAAGTCTCGGCTCTGATTACGAAGGTGTGCGAACGGGTCAAATCGTTCTGTGGAGATCGAGCGTTCTTCCAGAACAGATTCCATGCATGTAGTGTAGAAGGCTGCACTAACACAGATCCCAGCTTCAGACAGCAATGCAAAACTGCGGGTTAGCGACTCGGTCACTGTCGCCTCAAGGTCTGGGTCCGAATGGCGAAGTGTCCATACGATTCGGATTGATAGCGTATTTAACCTCTTTGGAGCCACAGTACGAAGTTGGTCGAGATAGTCCACAATCGATAATGTAAACGATACCCCCGTCGATGTAGCAACAAGGACTAGGCTCTCGTACTTTTCCCAAGCTTTCGGCACACCGTATGGGCCATCAACGAACGCGGTGAGGGAGGGTGCTGGCCGAGAAGCATTCGGGCAGGGCGAGGACAGCCACTCGTTGCGGTATTGGGCAAGTTTGTGAGTTAAGCCTCTCTGCGGCCGGATCATGAATGCGAGATCATTAGACGGCCGTTCTGTTTCACCCGGCAATAAGGCATTGCTCTCCACTTCGAACGCCTCCGATGGGAACGGCATCTTGGTAATCTTTGCGCAATTGGATGGCGTGAAAGGGTGAAGCTCTAGTCGGCCGAGTCTAGGAATCCAAAGGCGGACGTGCTGACCAGGTTTCCACCCAAAGGGCACATTGCAGACGCGGATGATAGTAGTAGACTCAAGCGAGTCGTTGCATATTGCAGTGAGGGAGGCGGAGGTCGGTGTCGTCAGCTTTACTGCAAAGCCAACCGAAGGCTTGTTCGTGCGGCGACCTCTGGCGCTTCTGAAGCGTCTCTTGCCTGAGTAAATGACGATGTTGTTCTTCCAAAAGACGTAAAAGGAGTAGCACCGGTCGAAGACGAGAATCGTCGCTGACATATATAATGGCAGTCGAGCATATCTTGGTACGTGCTTGAAGATTACCCAGAGAAAGACGGGGGTCGACAGGCAATGATTGAGGTAGAAGACGCGGTAGCTCCACCTTCGTAAAGGAAGTATGGTCGTCAAAGAGATCCAAAGCAAGGTACCGTATGCGCCCATGCCGTATCGAACGATGATCATAATCTTGTTGGGAGAATTGAGGACGTCGGAGACCGATATAGATGACATCATGATGAACATATGGGTGGTCGCCGATAGGAACAGGGTACGCCCAACCCATCTGTGGATCCAATTGATTCTCTCGTAGGATACACCAACGAGAAGGTTAAGAGGACCACGCTTCGTCGCCAGGAGGTAGACGAATGGAATCTGGGTCAAGGTGATCCAGGCAGCTCGGAAGGCGACATCGTCAACGAAGTGAGCTGAAAACCTTGGCGCATCAACTGACACGATGCAGAGTCCTATTGCGCATATGTACGCAATGAGCAGGACTAGTTGACCTGCTGAAAAGGAAACGGCGATGATGCTAAAACGTCGCGGCACGCAGAACAGAAATGTGGCTTTGTAGAAAGCGATAAGTCTGCTAAGACTTGATCTTATAGTAGTCCACGTCAAAGTTCGACTACTTCTATGGCACCTATGCAGAAAGGTCAGGTGACGGCGGCATCCATATGTGAGGTATATGCGGCTTACCTTCGACGTGATCTACGCTGCAGGAGTCGTTGGACTACTTTCGCAGCAATAACACTGGCAATCACAAGCCAGAATAGCAGGGCGAGTCGTTTGTCGGATTCGGTTCGGTGCCTTAGGTGGTGCTGATGACGAGCTTCATCCAGCTCGTCGATGTCGCTCCCCATCGTGAAAACCCTTCCCAAACAGCCAATCGGCCGAATAGTCAGGTATGGGCTCTCATCGAGTTGGTCGTTAGGGTTTGTTATGATATCCTGTCATGAGCCACGTGGTTTCGACAGGTGGTGGTAGCTGTCGGATTTCGAGCAGCGAACGAAATGGCTCCGAGTAGCCTCGAGTGGTAAATCGATTCCTAGATGGCCATGCAGGTACCAATTCCCATATATCCGCGCCGTCAAAGAGCCTAAAGCTACTCCTGGTCTCAAGTCGCCCACCAGACCCAGGTTGGCAAGGAACTGTCGCATTTGGGGTCGTTGAAACATCGTGGGTTATGGGTTCCTTCCAAGGCCGCGCAAGAGGTGGCGGCGCGTAAATCCGTGTCAGGGACGCTTCTTCTCGATGCATCGAGAACTGTGAGGCCTCAAAGGACGTTCTGAAGGAGGTTGAAGTCGCTAGAAAGGCCTTGGCTAAGCAAATTCACATCGTGATTGCGCAATGGCGAGTGAGGTCGGACGCTTGGTGAGGGAAATGGCGTCTCAAGCTTGCCAAGAGGGCTAGCACCGTTTCAGCGTCTTCAACAGAGCAGGCGGACGCGATCTGCCTTCCGCAGGTGTTCGCGGGAATTCAGAGAGAAGCGCATTTGGTATTAAGACAGTTGTAGCATTGATGAGAGGAAATGTGTGTGCCGCAGCAATTCCACTACCCAAGGCTCGCATACCCGGCTAAAGATGCCGCCACCTAGCGCACCATCCGTCAAACAGCCAGACGCTCACTCAACTCCGCCAGGTCCATCGCGACCGTGTCTAGCTGCACTTCCATCGCCAGGATCTCTACACCATGTCCGCCCTCCGCTAGAACAGCCTTATGCCCGTCGCCAAACTTGCGCACTGCTTTGAAATACAGCTTCGCAATATCCCAACACAACTTGTACCTGTGCACCTTCTCCTCCGCTGCGCACACATTCAACAAGTCCATATACAGATTATTGTCCAACTTCTCGCGATTCGGCTCATTGAAGCGGTTCTGCTTGTGGTAGTTCCGGTACCCGAAATCGTGGCGATAGCATGCGGGCTGGAAGTCGAAACCCAGCGGGTGGTCGGGCGAGGAGGAGCAGCCGTCAGACGCGAAGTCGAACCGCGGGTCGAGCAGGTCGCTTGTCGCGCCCTGGAGACCGAGATTCCGTGCTTGTATGAATTCTTCGATTGTTACGTTGAAGATGAGGTGGTCGGTTTTCGCGATGAGGGCTGGGTCGCTGGCTGCACCGACTTCTGGGGGTGGTTTCGGCGGCTTCTTGCCTGGGAGAGCTAGTGCTGTCCCGAATAATGATGCGTAGAGGAAGAATGATAGTCTCATCTTGTTCAGTGTTCGCGTAGGCGACGCAGTTCGATCGAACAAGGCGACACAGAAACGTTGCACCGACACGCCAGGGTTGATTCAACCTCGACCTGCGAGCCTTCCGCTTGAAGAAATCGCTGCTTCCTTCAAATGTTGAGGGCTATCGCGTCTCTCAATCCTGAATTGCTGTGGAGATATTGGTTTAGATGCGGGGAGTCGGCAGAGCCGTGGTACCGTACACGATGTTGAAGGTCCAGAACTCTCAACTCTCTCAACACAGCAAAGCATTGTAAGGAGTGGCCCGGAGCGTAGCACAGTGATCATGTCTTATTCTATCAGTATACTGAAGCTGACATCTGCAGTGATCGTACTGGGTCACTGGTTGTTCGGCTGATGTGGTAAAGTAGTGCAAGGAGTGCTTACGTTGCAATATGAGACTTAGACCGGGCTATAATCGCATGTTGAGGTCATAATTCAGTACGATACCTAGATATGGTTACATCTTGTTGAGAACGAGAAGTCGCTACGAGGAGTACTGCAGGTTCCAACAAAGCTATCAGGCTAGGCGTGATGGTAAGTGTAATGGTGTGGGTGCCATTGTATATCATGATGAGATTTGATTTTTATTGGCGATATTCATGTGACTCTCGAGTCGGTTGCTGCAGGCTTAGGTACGAGTACGCGAGCGGAAAGCTTTCGATCAGCTATAATGCCGGAGTATACTCGTTCCAAAGGTATTCGAACTGGAAGATGGACTGGGTCGATACGGTTCAGGTTCCGAGAATGTAATACCTCCATGCCGATAATCAGCTTGCTACAACTCAATTGTGTGGAGCGTCTTGAAACGAAGGAACTTGATAAGGATTCACAGTCAGCAAACGAAAACAGATCTTTCATGTGTGCTGCTAATTCACACCTGTGTCCGAGGGTAGCGGTATTATCATACAATTCAACGTCCACGTATCCAGCTCCTCTCCAGCAAGAGATAGTGTATCCGTCATGTAACCATCGTAAAATTTTACACTCCTTTCCCATCATCGATCTTCTTCATGCATGCTCATTACTAGCATTCTTCCGGTTCTTCAAACCACTGCAATTCGAACAGTTTGTACAACTACACTATCTTAGCTTCTTGCCGCACTCATAATCACGAAATTGGACTTACTCGACACAATCATAGCAATTCGACAAATTCTTACTCCCCTCGCATCCAACGCAATTACTGCAGTTCGTGCAGTTCGTGCATTCTAGGCCTAATATCAGCACATAGAAAAACCCGGATCCGATATGGAAAATTGTGTGGGAATGGACGAATGGAGGGTGGGCTGATGATTAATACGTACTAACGCAATTACTGCAGTTCTTGCAGCCCTTGCAGTCTCTGCAGTTTGAATTGTTTCCTCCAGTATCGGTATGGGCTCCCGTGGCTTCTTCGTACGAAGGCGGCTGCGCGCCTGTCGATTTCTCCGTTGTCGTGGTTGTGGATTGACAGCTGCCCATATCGTCTTTCTCGCTCTGTATCTCAATTTCGATAGAGTTAGAGGTATCTGTGAATTTACTAGGCAAAATGTGTTTCGCAATCTGGGATAGTCGCGGTAGCGAAAAATTTCGACTGCTCATTTAAAAGTGCGCTCGAAGGTAGCGGTTGACAGATAAGGCTGTAGGAGGCGAGGGTGTTTTTCGCGACGTCATCGTGTCGCCTCGCTTGGAAGATAAGGTGGTGTGAGGGGGGTTGGTGTTTTGGACCCCACGGCGGGCCTGGCCATTGAGGTGTCGAAGCTGGGGTGTAACGTGCATGAGCAAACGTGTTAACGCGGTGGTAGTGTGAGGTATCAACGAGTATATGTCGCGATTTAGAAGGTGCTGAATGACTAGATTGGAAAACCTTGCGCAAGGCAGCGATGTGAGATGACAAACTGTGGGGTAATGCTCGCATCCTTCTTGGAGATGATGATAGTGTAGAGAGCAAGAGTTTGTTTTAAGATATAGACTAACGTTGTGAAGAACGATGTACTTGATAGACCTTAATGAATGCCACGATTTGCCGGGTAAGTTTGTCTGAGCCTGGGACCAATGTGCTAGCCATCTTTGCACTAGCGCTCTGAAGCCATATGCGAATCCGAGCTATGACGAAGCTCTTCCCTTGGGCAGTACGGCTCGTATCTTTGAGCAACGCATGGGGTAAGTCTTCGTAAAGTGGGTTGTAGTAAAGGGCATTTCAAGCCGGCTGCGAAACGTTTGTGGATTCTGGGTTGCAGGGCAGACTTTTACTACTTGGGTCTATGTTGTTCGCCGAACTTCAACTCCTACAGCTTGACTATGTATGCTCACGTTTTCAGGTTTCAATGCTTTGAATACTTTTGATCAATCAACTTCATATCACTCAAGACAGTTGTTTTACGATGGTCCATATTGCAGCTTCGCAGCAGGGGGGAATGTCGCAGTGAACGTCATTGTCCCCGGTCCCGGTTGTTTTCCAAGAAACATCGAACATGTTGAACATATGCTGACATGTAGAGAAACTGCCAGTGTCGACTGAGTCCAATTCGCCCATCACTCGACGCGCAACGCCTGGATGAGAGGGCTCGCATCGTCCAAGTTTCTCTCGTCAATGCTTTCCCTGACATGAGGTTCGTGAAAGGTTCATCGCGAAGTCAAGTGACATTGTCATCCTATTTTTGACGTTGTTGTATGCCTTCAATATCAAGGTTCACCCGGTAATGTTGTCTATTCCTGTACAGACTGCAATAGATGCTGAACTGGTGGACGATTTTTCGACGACAGAGGGGGTTTTCTCAGCACTTATATGCGACGGGAGGGACTTCCAAGGTTGTCACCACTCGGCGTGGGCGACCAACCATGGTAATTGACAGGAACCAGGAACGCTGCTCCACCAAACTTCAGGTCCAAATTAAACCATCTCACTAAGCTCGGTAACACCACTCACGATGTCGTTCGTGCGATGAGGCTTGCATCGACCATTGTTACTATTAACTTCCCGCGGATTCGTCGACTTCATCGCCATAGGACTTCAAATCACCGCACCACCACGATGCGACATTTTCAATGCGAGGGCTGCGTCTACTGCGGTTCGTTGACTGGTTTCAGCGACATTTCGATTCCTCCACATCTCCATGCTTACAAATCCCCAACCCCGCGAAACGCACTCCTGAATTCTCCGTATGCATTTCCCAAGCATACGGGGCCATCGTACTGAAACCCCCACGACCGTCCCCCACGGGCAGCAACAAGCCTGGCGACTATCCAGGCTCAGATCCAGGAGCAAACAACAGGGCTCCGCTCCGTGTAGACTACAATGAGGCCTGTGGACTCAAACTCCCGACTCAATATGCCTTCGAGAATGGACTGAAGGATAAGGTGAATGCCTGGATCAATAAAGAAGAGGATGCGTACTTTGCTGCATCCGAGTTTCCCGACACTTTTCCACAGTGGATGAGAAACAGGTGGGCACGATCAGTCCCTCGAAGTGCGATGGTGTGCGATGAAACGTCCAGGTGCTCGGTAACCGGTGCAGCTCCATCTCCTTGCGCTCAACGCTGATCCCCGACTAGATCGGAACTTGTCTAAGCCTAAAAACGCAACCCGCGAAGAGCGACAGTACGCCTACTACTTCTTCGAGCAGATGTCCGTTTTCGATCACTACAATACGTCATCATGTCGTCGACGGAGGCTGCCACACAACATGTCCTGGACAGCAAAGAAGACCTAGTGAAAACCGTTCACGTTTGCACCTCGCCTACAAGCCAAGGCAATCAAAGAGGCGGAGATGACAAAGATTGGTACTCACATTGGCTCCACCATAGCCCTCATAGGAACCGGAATTCTCACAATGGCTGCTCCGTATACACCACCATTAACATCTGGAGCCACTGCTGTAATATCTTTGTGAGAAATCAGCCAAGCAGAAATTAAGCTAGGCCTTGCGGCTGCCAACTTCGTCTCAAGCACATACATCAGCATAGTGGGACTGCTCAATACTATGCCCCAAAGGGAAAACACGTAAGTTCTGAGAGATCCCTGGTATCCCAGTTCAGAGTGGCTACTGATATCACGTAGGAAACTCGTTGAGTATGCGGAAATCTTGATTGAGCATCAGTATGAGAAGATTAAGGATGGTACACGGAGCAACAACTTAAAAGATATTGAGGTATACAATAGGGGTTGGGCAACAAAAACATCAACTAATCAGTCACTGGCAGAGCTGTTCCAGGATGGGTCGTTCGTTGAGATAGGCGCCAATATGAAGAACGTGCTAGAGCTAGAGACCAAGCGGTACTTTGCTGCGAGCGCAATCAAATCAATATGGTATGGAGCTCACGTTTCTGAACGTTTGTATCAAGACGCTGATGAGTACAAGGACTGATCTGGAGAGAGCATACATTCTTGACACTGATGCTCAAAGAGGTTCTTGTGAGCGTGATAGGCAGGGACCAACCGATCTCCGTATTTGCCTGGACGAACGTCCCGGTCGATCGTACTGGATCTATACGATTGATCACTCGGAGGAGAACAATTTGTTTACGGAAAACTACGCAGTCAAGGTTCCACCTTAGTACGTAGCCCTTGATGGTGATGATACGGTCTCACCATTGGCCTCACGCTCGCGGACGTTGTTCGCTCCTGGCTCTGGGTCCATGAGAATCACATGGAAGATGAACTCGGCCCCAACATTAACGACTTCTTTCGAACTCATAAGAAAGCTGCAGACTTGCACTATCTGAAGCATGCTGGCAAGTTTCCGGGTGTCTTCCAGGTCCCTGTGTGTCGCAACAAGTCCGGAGAAGCTATTTCCTCCGTTTGGGATACCAAGGCTCGCAACTTCCCCTGCATCTGTGGCGAGCACAGATGGACTAAGGAACACAATGTATACGAGGAAGCCGATGTCAACGAGCGCTTCTATATGTTGAGCCGGCTCTATGCTTCCGAAGACTTCGAGGACTTCTGCCATCATGAGCTTCACTGCAAGGGAGAAAACAAGCATAATTGGCAATTCCAGATTGAGGAAGGCATGCCACCAAAGGACCCAGAGTTGAAGCATGCTTGGAAGAAGTGCAAGAAGCCGCAAGCGCACACTACTCATGGGAATGTAGAAGCAGGGAGGAAGGAGGGAGCTGCTGAAAACCAGAACCCTGCCAACTCTGGCAAGGGTTCCTTGAATGCTTCGGAGTCCTTTGACTTGTGCGGTGATGGATTGTTATGGCGAGCATGATGGCATCAATGATGATCATCTGCACAAATGTGGCATTTCGATTGCCGATTATGTGATTATGTTTACTTCGAGCTTAATAATGGCGCAAAGATGAGTCGAAGGCGTATGGTGGAGTAGTAGGAATATAGTAGCCGTTCAATGCTACCATTGTTGTTCCAACACCATGATCCAACCACTCACAATCTCTTTCCTTGTCCTAATACGCTTGATCAAGGGCATCTACCTGGCTGTTAATTGCCAATTAGGGAAGAGGGAACCATATCAATGCGCTGGGAAGAAGCAGAACATCACTAAGCAAGTATCTAATAGAACAGGAAATCGTTACTGATCCATTATGAAGACTAACAGCATCGCTTGAAGTGTCTCGAAGGTTTACATCCTCACGTTTACTGACGAGTTTCTATCAAGTCATCGACTTTGGAAGCCCTCGACATGTCTCCGAAGCGCCTCACGACCATCTTTGCGCTTTTGGTAACCCATTCAATGCATAAAAGCATGCGGCATGAAACCCCAACCCTCTTCAAGGTCTCCCCGTACCTTTCCACCTCACCTGCTCCTTCTCCATCATCAACGACAACACCCCCGTCGGCACATCCTCGCTATCCATAAAAACTTCCACCATCCTCAACCCCTTCCCGTTCATTATCTTCTCATCTGCCAGAACATTCTCAAGCTCGCCCCAGCTCTTCGCCGTCGCTGTCGGCACATCTTCTTTCGCGCCGAAGAAGCTGGGAGCTTGCAGGTATCGCCATGGTGCCACGCCGTTATACTTTTCTCGTAAGCCGTGGATGCAGCGCTCGATTGTGTAGCCGTTGTTGTTGATTAAGAATATTATGACGTTGAGGTTGTGAGCGATTATTGTTGAGAGTTCTTGGGCGGTCATTTGGAAACTGCCTGTAGAGAAATGGTTAGCCGTGGCACTTCGACCCGGGCATACCGAATTCTAACGGGATTTGATCCCCAAGGAGGAATACTAGAACTCAATTTATCTGCTCTTGGATGCTGAAGTGAATCTGAAGAAAAATGAAAATACACACCATCGCCAATGAACAGAATCGTTCGCGGCTCTTTGACACCGTTGTCCTCATTTACATCGGCTAGCTCTCTCTGAGCCAGGGAAGCGCCTTGACACGCGGGCAGCATGTATCCAATCGATAGCCACGTGATCGGTGCCCACAGTCTCGTGTGTGATGGTAGAAGCATGTCGCGTACGCCATAACCCGCTGTGCCTGTTTCCCCGAAAACGATATCGCCAGGCTGAAGGAAGCCAGCCATCAGCTTCCACAATTTGTCCTGAGTTATTGAACCGTCCCTTGAGACCTCTGAGAATGGAATGATTTCGTCTTTTGGAAGCTGAGGATATGTTGTATACGGGCTTGCTGCTTTGGAAGATTGGAAGTGCTTCAGTACAGTTGAGATTGCGAGCTGTGCTGGAATATCTCGAAAGATTTCCGATCCAATCCGTATCTCTGTATCGCTGAAACAGATCGCCGCCTCTGTCTTGGGTATACTAGAGAAGCCTAGAGAGCTATTAGCAATTGCTATCACTATAGAAGTGGTCCCATGACCATGGGTGCACCACTTCGAAGAAGAACTTCGCAGCTCGACCCAAGATTAAAAGAGGTTCGCCGAGCTGATCGATGTGCTTCCAAATAGACCGAAGCGGTGGCGTCACACGTACCATAGCTGTTTGTAGAACTGAAATGTGGCCCAAAGACCAACACAAGATCGGCACCACTCCAGAACTCTTTCACAAACTCGCTGTCAAATCCACCTCGGTAGACGCCATGCATATTTGACAATGTCTCGTTTACTAAGCCTTTTCCAAATGTCGTAGTCCAGGTTGGCCATCCCGTGCTCTTGACTAGCTCTTGCACCTCATCCACAATACCCAACGCGCGACTCTCGCCATCAACCAGTATAACAGGTCGCGATGCTGCACCTATCTTCCCCAATACTTTCGCCATCGCGGCTTCGGACTCTGCAGTAACAATCGGAGCAGGAATGCGAATCTTCGTCGCCAACCTCTCCGCGCTCACAGGCGCCGCAACAAGATCAACCGGAACCTCAATATACACCGGCCGACTATGCAGCACGCACTGTCTCAACACCTCATCAATCTGCTCGGCACACGTCCTCGGATCCACCAACCGCGTCTGCGCAACCGTCACATGACAAGCCATCAACCCAAACCGCCGATAATCCCCATCATTAAGCGTATGATGCACCAGCAACCTGCCATCCTGCGCTGCTCGCGTCGGCGTCCCCACGATATGCACGACCGCTGCTCTTTCCGCATACGCGCCTGCAACCGCGTTGATGGCGGAGAGTTCGCCGACGCCGAAGGTCGTGATGAGCGCGCCGACGCCTTTGATGCGGGCGTACCCGTCGGCGGCATACCCTGCATTCAGCTCGTTGCAGTTCCCGACCCAGGTTAGGCCTGAGGGTTCTACGTAGTCGAGGAGCGTGAGGTTGTAGTCGCCTGGGACGCCGTGGATTGCTCCGACGCCGAGCTGCTTCAATCTTGTGAAGAGGTATTCGGCGACTGTTGTTTGAGACGACATCTTGGATGAAGATCTCTGGTTTGTCGTTCAGGATCGGATCCTTGGGGTGAAGAGAGATGTTGGCGTTTGGTGTTTGGGATGGTCATGAGTTTTGTACCATAAAGGGTCCGGTTAGGCTCGGCTGCAGCGATAGCGCCTTCAACACGCCGACTTTAGCTCGTACGAACCGCTTTGTCCGGCGTGAGACTGTCTACTCCGGCACTACTTGATGCTATTGTCCGCGATTGGTGAGAGAAGCGAACACGAGGCATGTCAGATGGATGAGTCCGGAGAACACTCCGATCGCTGCGAGATAACAAAAGGTGCAGGTTGCGTACAAATAGCAGCATAAGAATCGGGCTCGAAAGTACTTCAGACTCCAAGCGTTACTTTATAGAGTCTTGCTTTCGCATTCACAGTGCTTCTGTACGATCATTCCGACCTAGACACTTGCGACCCATCTCCAAGGTGTTGCCCTCCCATCTGAAGTTTCCACGCATTCGCAATGTTCCAGCAGAAACTCGCCGCAATTGCCAGCAAACGCGCCAGCGCAGGCCCCCTCCCTCCAGGAAGCGCCCCATACACCTCCTCCACCCACTTCAGAGTCAACAACTACGACGACAGACCCAAAGCCAAAAGATGGGACCAGCACTTCAGCACTGAAGCGTCTCAGCACCGCGGTTCAGCCCTCAGAGCTGCCGCCAAAGGCGTTCCGGAGAGTACCATAACACTAGGAACCGCCAGGCCGTCGTCTGAGTTCTACCCATGGCAGTTAATGACCATGTATGCTGAGAGTCCGTCTGCGCCTATCGATCCAATCGTGTCGATGACTTGTAGTAAAGGCGAAGACGCATACGATCTCGCCGTAGCCTTCAATTATAGCTCGGCGACAGGCTCGCCGCAGATCCTTCGCTTCATCACCGAGCACGTTGAGATGATGCACAGCCCGCAGTACTCGGACTGGGAGACGATCATGACGTGCGGCTCGACGTCAGCAACCGATCTGGCTTTCCGGATATTCTGCGATTGCGACGATTGGATTCTCGTTGAAGAGCGGACATACCCAGGCACCGTATGTGCTGCGAGAAACCAGGGATTGAAGATGGTGGGCGTCAAGATGGATGGGCAAGGGTTGATGCCAGAGGATCTTGAGCGGATACTAGACGGCTGGGATGCTGTGAAAGGAAGGAAGCCTTCGCTATTGTATATGATACCAACAGGACACAATCCAACTGGAGCGACGCAGGGCCTTGCTCGGCGAAATGCCATCTATGCGATCGCGGAAAAGCATAATTTGTACATCGTCGAAGATGATCCTTACATGTTTCTTCAGCTTGGTGAGCCAGGAGCATCGGAGAGCTCCCAAGAGCCCCTGGACGAGTACATAGCCAAGCTGCCACCGTCGTACTTATCTTTGGACGTTTCCGGTCGAGTGCTCCGTATGGACTCCACGTCAAAGATTCTCGCACCTGGCCTGCGTCTGGGATGGATCACAGGAAGTGCACAAGTCATCGAGAAGTTTGTGAATACCAGCGAGCTGAGTGTCAATGCGCCAAACGGTCCCTCGCAAGTCATGCTATATAAGCTACTGGAGGAGAGCTGGGGACATGAAGGCTTCATGCGCTGGTTGCAACAATTGTCAGCCAGATACAGAAGACGACGGGACATGCTCGTTGAAGCATGTCAACGCCATCTTCCACATGATCTTTGCTCTTGGATCATTCCACGTGAAGGCATGTTTGTGTGGGTTCGACTGGCCGTACCGAAGCAATCAATTGAAGTTGAAGAAACGACATCGCAGTCGTTACTCGCAATTGAAGATCAGGTCTACCAGCAAGCGAGAACGAACGGTGTGCTCCTGAGCAAAGGCAGCTGGTTCACAGGTGATCCTACTTCCACTACAAACGTCGCATTTCGAATCACGTTCGCAGCGGCTCCTGAGAGTGACCTCCAAGAAGCTGCTCGGAGGTTTGGCGAAGCAGTACGCGAGGCGCTACCAAATCCTTTCACGGAAACGGCTGCTGTCCAGCCCCAGGTCCAGTCAAGAACGGATGCTCAGCAAGGTTGGACCAAAAGTCCACTTCAAAGTCCTGCCAGTTCTGAGTGTCCCAAGGGATCCAGTCTCCTTCAGTGTGCAGAAGTGGGTCTAGCGGCAGAGACGCATTTGCTGCCAGATCCGGTGGCGGTTTAGCGAGTTGTGCAGAGAGGAGCCTGTTGAGAAGGCTTTTAATAGTGACTGTAGCCTTCGTCAATAAAGCGTGATTGGGATCGTCCACATGAACAAGCGCTCCGGTCTCTACTTGTGCCACCAATACGCTGAGATCTTGGACAGCCTTCGTGGCCGAAATGTCGCCGTCAACCTCGGGGAAGGATCGGTTGATCAAGGAAAGGCACACGATGCCTGCTGCAGCAAGTCCGTAGTATGCGACCTGCACGGGTTAGCGGCGATAGCCAGCTTTCGAGGAGTGACAATACCTTCCACACGAGTGTAGTCCCTGAGTTGGCCAATGTATCCTTGAGTAGGACTGCTTCACATACAAGGCTGAGGATCTGCGCGGAAACTTTGATGAGAGGTGCATCCGGATCTGTGGTTCGTCGTTGGAGTGCCATATGAAGCATGAAGAAGATATGGATATGATTGAGACGTGCGCTGATAAGGAAATCACGCTCTACAGGCGATCGATCGTACATCTTCAGAGGCCCTTCCAGGTGGTAAGAGCGAGGTAAAGAGTCCCATAATGCATTCGCAGCTGCTTCAATGCGACTTTCCTCATCAGTAGCGGTTCTCTCAGAGTTGCCAATGTACATACCTTGCGTTGATGCTTCTCTCTTCGTTGAGCCTTTCCCGGGAAAGGTCCAGTATTTCTTCCTTCAAGAGTGCACAAAGCGCTGACCACTTGGTATCTGTCAAGTAGTCAAATTGTCCATCCTGTCGCCATAGTGGTGGTTGCAGCGATCCTTCCCCGATTCCAACACCAAGGAAGTTGAAATGGCAATACTTCCTATTCATGCGAGGTGGGCGACCCAAAAAGATAGAGACATTCGTGTTGGCTGAATATGCGCGAGCGAATGCACCCTGTCTAAGATCTTTGAGCCATTGCGGAAGAGCATTGCCGTCTTCAACTTGTTCGTGATAGCCAAGTGCGAAGAGTGAGCTGACGACATCGCCCAGTCTTCTCCAGGAAGCATAGCCTACATCGTTAGATACATTGAATGAGCATTGGGGCTTTGACTCACTCTGATCTCCATCCATGTACGTGTGGATGATATAGTTTTCATATTGTAGGAGAAGCTGGAGATCGTTCAAATAGTCGACTGAAAGTGCGATGTTGAGACAGCGATCCGACAATTGCAGAGCGATGCGCTGCAGGCTTTGGCGTTGTTGCTCGGAGCGATATAGAGGCTCAAACCGAGGCACATCTGCTGCAGCTCGACATATTGACGTGAAGAAGATGCCTAAAGATTCCCATCGAGCATTCCCATTGCAAAATTGGGCGCAGTAGTTTGCTAGAGTGCTGTCTGCAGTGACTTGAAGCGGTCGGCATGTATTCGCAAATAAGCTTTTGGACGTAGTAAGCAACCCATCAACCTCCCTCATGGGTCCATGAATGACATATTTGGCCGTATCTGCACACTGTTGAGTGAGTGTTCCCGCCAGTGCAAGGTTGACTCCCCTGCTGATCCATGCATCAAACAATTGGATGGAAGAAGTGATGTCGAAAGAGGATCGCAGTCGCTCTAGCACCTGTGCGCCATCCGCGATGCTACTATCGTCCACATTCTTGCCATGCAACTCAACTTGCGGCGTATCGTCAGGTGGTAGCTGGCTGAAGAACGTTGTATGGCTCGACGAGCCAAGATAGCCTGGATTGGGATAGACACGGGATTTGGCGGAAAACGGGCCGCCTGCTACGCTATCCTCTCTTCCTGCTGGCTCGACCGTCTCATCTCGTTGGCTAGTAACTCATTAGTCAAGAATCGACCGACGTATTAGGTTCATTGCAACCTTGAAGGAGCTGCTTCTGTGGATGCTGCTTCCTCGTGCTTCCTCTTTTTGAAGGGTCGCGTTCGATATGAACAGTTACTGGCACAGTCTCGCTCAATGCATCGCGAGCATACCGGTCGCGCATGATCGCAGGCCACTTTCGATGACCTGCATGGCTCACAGGCAGCCAGTCGCGTTGGCATCGTTGATATACTCTCCAGGTGAGAGCCCGTTAGTTTTCTATTAGAAATTACGTCATGTCCAAGCTTGCATGCGCTAGTCGCAAAGGGCTAGTGGATATCTGAGCACTCTACTTCATTATCCTTATACCTCTGCGTTGTTGGATAGGCTACTCATCATGATGTTGTTGATACTCAGATTATCGAATCTTCAAAAGCATCATGGTCATGTCTCACGCGTCACCAGCAGAGCAGAGCATTGTATGCCTAAGTCGGACACGGGAGACCAGAAGGACGTTTCTGCCAGTATGATACGCAGCGCTCGACCTCAGGCCTCTTGAGCCCGCATTATCTCGCGTTGTTGAAGTGTCGTTATTGGAGTGCTAGAAATGTTGCTCTAACGGTCAAGCCTCTCTTCCTTGGTCATCACGACACAATGATGAACCAATGGAAAGGTTACAATGGTGTGTGTCTAGTCAAATCCCGTCAATGTTCAGTGGGAGTTTCCGACAGGACCTCTTGCGGTAGGTACATGGAATCGGACTGAATTAGGAGGCAGGAGATTCACGTCCCGGTCCAGTGGGCAGCCAAGGTCTACAGCTCAGTAAGACTACCAAGTGATGTGAGACTCTCCAGACATAGCCATCCATTTCGACTTTATCTCGAAATAATGTCATCTGTCAGGACGTCCGTATCTTCCATAGTACCCTCCGGAAGTCGGCCCTGATATAATGTCTCCGATTCAGCAATGTTTCAGAAAGATCGGAGGCGCTTTAGGTAGAGTTATCTAGCTAAACCCCATCTTCGCGCAACAGCCTTTGTTAGAACGTTTTCTTCTTCTACAATATGATGTGAAAACAACTCCTAGTACAAAATCTTTGATTTGCTAGCAAGGAGGAGCTAAAGCCCTCTAGACGAGACTATTTGGATTAACCTAAGTCCAAAGTAGTATTCTCGCCTACCATCTTCACACCGGAAGAGCTCGCTCTAGAAGTACATCGTCGATCAACAATAACAGTTTCATAGCTCTCCGAACGTGGCTGGAACCCTTCGATGTAAGCCGTCTGATTCAGTTTCAGCTTAGGGCTTAAGTCTTTCTTTCTCCGTGGTAGCATTGAGAAATATCTCGTTTGTTGAAACCGGGTCTTCTTTGATTCATTTACGTAACCAAAGCCCTTCGGGTTACGCTTTCCCAACCCAGCCCTAGAATCCATGCCCGCTATTTGAATAGCTGTTGGAGTCTTTGACCTACTCAAGATATATGCGACATTCTTTTCCGCTTCGCTGCATCATAAAAGTGCGAGGGACTAGAGCATTCGTTATTCTTTTGGGTGAGGTCATGCGCTTTCTGAAAATTCAACGCTTACTTGACTCTCGTGATGCCGCTCAGCATCTTCTCGATCTGTCAAGATCACGGCTATTAGAGAAGAGGGAGACTCCCTGTCTGTCCGGCCTACCACGAGGTGTGGCATGTGGAGCTGTATCCGAACCCCTGGTTCTTCTCTCTCGTGCATATCGACTTGTCCAAGGTACAGGTTCAAAAGAAGTTGACAAAACTTGGATTTGGCACTCGAACATACGTTGCAAGGTTATGAGGATGAATTTGGACCGCAGCTCAACCCTTTATTGGGAGCTTGCAGCGGTCCCTACATACCCCGCACGTAGTTTGACCGAGTTAGCATCAGCATAGTGCGCATATCATGGGGTAAAACGGGGCTCAGATCAACGAGAATGACGACATCCTCCAATGAAGTCTATGTTAGTGGGGGCAATTTATGAGCATTCGCAGATTAAGCGACATGTGGAAATGAGTGGCTAAATATGCGGTTAATATGGGCCTTCGCGCAGCCTCAACCACCTACTATCCTCTAAAAGTGTTAGCATAAACAAAAAATGGTATGGAGTAGTTACTCGCATAAGCACTATGATAGCATTAAGCAAGGGGTTGTTTACACTACCGAGGCATCGTCGCCACACCAGCAGGCACACCAACCAAGACCAGCACTGCGAACTGCAGCAGGCGGTCGAAACTTTATTCTAGCAAACCATTTGGATAGACCGCTGTCGTAATTCAGATCATGCTAGACTAGAACGTCATGCGGAGGCGCGAACCTTACCGCACACCCTGGACCTTAGAAGGTCGTATGATATGCAGTCGATCACTCCTGGCTTCACGGGCTGTAGCAATGCATGTGTGAGAGAATGGAGCTCAATGGCCGTCAGATTTACTTCTTAAGCATCTGCTCACGGTTCAGATGGCGGTCCTTCTCACAATGCTTCCCTTTGCTCGCTTCCAACTGTTCATATGAAACCAGCACCCGGCCCAACACCTGGCTCGCGGTAATTCTCGATATCTCACAGAGTGATCATGGCGACCACGTCCGATTTCTCGCCGGAATACCTCAATGCCAACAAAGGCCCTCAGATCTTGGCCATCATCATCGTATTTCCTTGCCTCGCGACTATTACAGTTTCTCTCCGCCTCTACACGAGATTTCAGATCGTTCACAACGCATCGTATGAGGACTTCGCGATACTGCTAGCTTTAGTAAGTCACAATTTCGGCAGGTTAGACGGTGACTGACTCCAATTACAGATATTTGGTATCGCAACATCAATATGTCAAGGGTTCCGTAAGTTCAAACCTTACTTGAGCCAAGTATCACTGCTGACGTTGACGGTAGAGGTCTACAATGGAATGGGACGCCACATTCAGGTGCTCACTATGCATCAAGGCATTGGTTCGCTCAAGGTAATTCCCCACAAACAACACGAAAGCGTAAAACGGGACTCATCGTGCATAGGCACTCTTCGCCAGCATCATGATGTACAATTTCGGCCTCACTTTGGTCAAATTATCCATATGCCTACAGTACCTGAGGATCACAGTCGACAAGCATGTGCGCCGAGGCATTTTGGCACTGTTTTGGGTGACCGTCGCAAACTGCGTTCAGACCTTCGTTACCGGGGTCTTGTCTTGCTACCCAGTTGCCAAGTTCTGGGATGATCGGATACCGGGCGGTTGCGTCAACAAGGCAGGGCTCTGGTACGGGAATGCTGCCATCAACATCATCCAGGACATTTGGCTCATCACTTTGCCTATCTTCATTTTACGAAAGCTTCAATTGCCGAAGCGAGAGAAGATTAGCTTGATTCTGATTCTTGGACTCGGAGGCTTGTAAGCAACGGTGACTCATCTGGGATGAGATGTTAGTTGACCCTTTTGCAGTGCGAGTTTGGCTTCAGTCTTCCGCCTTCACGCACTCTACATCGTCGCGATCAGCAAGGACATCACATGGGATAACCCAGGTACAGCTACATGGTCTGCCATGGAACTCAACATTGGCATCATTTGTGCCTCGCTCCCAACGCTGCGCGCCCTGCTCGCCAAGCACTTCCCACGAGTCTTCCATTCTTCCACCAGCAGACGAAGCTACCATCACCAAAGAACGGATGAAAGTGATGTGCAGAAGAAGTTGGTTCGCCAGCAAGAAGATCTGGAGGCCGCACAGAACAGAGCCATAGTCGTCAGAGAAGAGTTTGATATACAGAGCGAGAGGAAAGACAGTCCCGTCAGCCTGTCGTTGCCGGTGCAAGCACCAGAGATGATACAGGTACCACACATGGCACAGATCGCTCGACATCCACTGTGATCGCAAGTCATATGACGCTCGCTCAGGCTTTCTTGACTGCTGCCCTTTTTCAAACCTTTACTTCAGCAATGTGGCACCTCAGCTGTTCGGGGAACCTGAGAATTTCGCGAAAAGTCGATCTTTTCTTTACATTGCTCGTAATATCATCAGTTTTCGCGTTAGATACCCACTCCTTGAGCAACTGAACTCAATGCAACATATTCTGATAGTTTCACGATAATAAGTCTTCCCACGTCTTAAAGGATGCAGAAGTCGCTGTCATCTTTCTTAACGCACCTCTCCCGTCTGAGCAAAGAATCGAGGTTATAGCAAAATTCATCAAGTTGCTGAAGGATACAGTCAGACATGTAAAATTCCCCGCATTGCACCCTAGCCTCCGCTTCAAGGTGCAGAAGTCTTGTTACACGAACCATTACTCAGAATCCGGAACTTTCGCCTGACACGTGGCGGGACGATCAGGACCTGGTTTTCCTCGGGCACGCCGAACTTCCCGTGAGGATCCTGGGCTGCACACTACTACCGAACCAGCGACCACAGAGGCGATCTTTGCAGCTTGCAAGAGTTTTTACGATACTTTTCTCCGTGATTGACTCTATTCAGGAAGGTGTAGAGCAAAACCGTGGCTGGTCACGAGGGCAACTTAAAAGCGGCTATTAAGCCTTTGCTTGATGCTGCAAGGTGAGGTCTGGTTTGACGTGGCTGTTGCAAGGATATCCCCTAGATGCAGGCTCTGGTAGAGCAACAGGGTCGTTTGTCCGTCACACTCGCAGTTTTGACGATCGCAAGAAAATCTGGGGAAAGAAGCGGTTGACAAGAAACTCGAAGGCAATGAATTGAGCGATCTGCTCCGAGGAGTTGCGGATGAAACCATCGCCGCTCATTCACAACTGGCCTTCACCATCCCCTCACGGAAGTTCGATTCTGCAGTAGAGCGGGAGAGCTATCTCGACGTGAGCGGCCCGTGTAAGCCAGCCTGCAGACGCTTGTGGTGAACGTAGCACGAAACAACTTACACCTCGTGGCAACCTTTGTCAGTCAGATTACTTCCGACGTCAGTTTCATTTATCTCACCTGGTTCAGCACCTTGTCGCAACGTTCACTGTGCGTCGACCCTTCCAGCAAAACTCTTCGCCGTTCAATGCAACCAGTTGCATTCCTCGCTTCGCCACCGCTTCTGCGTCTGCAAAGAATTTCACATATCTAATGACCAACTTTTGGATGAACATCCTGCAGCATGCGCAGTAATGCGGGGTCTCGCATCAATATCATCCCCGTTATAGCTGCACAACATAAGCTCCGCGACCAAAAGGCACAAGCTATTCTTGGCTCTGCAAAGCTGTCGAGTCAAAAGGCCCGCCGTTGTTTGTAATTCGCGAGATGCATTGGCCACCTTCCGATTTCCTGGATGATATTCACTCACTAGCTGCGCACGGTTGGGGTTCTTCCCTGCTATAGCCGGTGGTTCTAAGATCAGCGCCCCAGCTCCGTGCGCAAGTGATGGTCTGTAGAGATGAGGGGGAATGCTTGACTCGATCAACACTCGTGGACAAGCTTCGTGTAAAATCATTTCTGCACGCACGCTCTGAGAGCTCCAAATGGCATTCTCCCGCTATCAAAATGTCCCGGTCCTATGACCAGTAGGCTCCCTGAATGCATCTCTAATCTCTCCACGACACTTCAGGGATCCGATATATTGCATTAAAGCAAGGTGCGCAGTCTGCCAACCGGGTTAGGAGGGAAAGCTCTGACCGTCACCGCTCTTATGACGTCCGAGCTCCATAACACGACCAAAGTCACTCTTTTTGCCCCAGGTACTGCTACAAGTTCGCGAACACGAATGCGACGACGGCAAAAATGAGCTTGGCTGTTTTCTCCTTGCTCTGAGGGTTTTGCTGTGCCCCTCCTCGCTGTTGGCATCGCGAGAAAACGCCAAAAACGTCAAAAAGCTTGGAAGATTTCGTCAAGAAATGGCGATAGAGGTCGGAATAACGCTAACAAGCACTAAATCGGAGTATTGCGAGCATGAACGCAAGATCTGCTGTTGTGTAACCCGTCGCGGGGCCGGTGGTGGGTTTGTGTAACGTTGTGTAACGTGCAGGATGGGTTGTGGGGCCCAAAATGCAGGGCTGAGAGCCGCCACTTGGGAGTTATAATTAGGGTTCGATATCACCTCTTTGACTGTGATAAATTTATCATCGTCGGTACTGGATACTACAGCTTCATTGCTTGAAAGACGGCAGTAAAGGTTGGTTTAACCTCTGCTTTCCCATCATTTTCGAGAAAGTCCATCTGGGTCATGGCAAATGTTTGAAGTCAAGAGCGAAGAACGCTGCATGCTCTATGGGAAAGAATAACCCATGTCTTGAACCACACATTGACTGCCCACCAATGCAGAGATATATGACTAGGTAGAAAGCACCGAAATTGACTTTCATCACCTTTATGCTTGATAGCTCCTCTCGCATATTGTAAGAAGTTGAAGCTGGATTGTGGGTTGCTCTCGCGATACACTCACCACGCACACATCGCTAGATCAACAATGAGCGAATACCTCTGACCTTAGATTCATCAACTGAACTCCTTCCGACGCCTATTTTTGTAGCTGCTGGTCATGTGTTCTCAAACCAAGCGCTGCTTCACTCATGTCTGGTATCTTGCCGAGGGATTGCCATTCACTCATGTATTGTGACGCGGCTGTCGAGCTCTTTATAATGATTATTGCACATCATACTCATTGAAAGGAATTGTTCACTGAGAAATAATTTTGCTGGGGTGCTTGGGCAATGCCTCCTGCCAAGAACTGACTCCTGCGACCGAGGTCAGAGTCACAGTTCGGTGCGCAGAGCGACTGTGACGTTCTCGGCTTCCACAAGTGTTGCGCGATGCCCAAAGCCCTGATGTCAGAGGTGCTGACTCTCCAGGAAGGCGGTCGAGGTGCGGCTCCAGCGCTTTGACTCATCGACTGCCTAGTCGTTGGACCACGCCTTCTGCCTTCCTCAATACCTGCTTCTCACAAGCTGTTGTCTACTGTGTTGTTATCTGTTCACGCTTGCAAGTTCTCTTTGAGCACTAAACTCTACTAGCGGAAAAGCGCGACATTATGAGCGTTGAAGCAGGCGTCCACTGCCGCACGCCCTAATTCTGGTGTCGTTCCTTCAATGCGCAGGCGCAAAGAGTTCTGTGCAAATACGGCATGTATGGAAGCCCTCTTGTTGCTGCAATCGTTGTATGACGGGCCGCGAATTGGCGATGGTTACTCGGTACATACAAGACGCTCGCACATCTTATTCGAGACATGAGGATAGGGTTTGTACGCGACGCATCACGTAACCACGACTCTAGAAAACTCACGTGTAGCCTTTTCCTATTCTGCTTAGCTCAAGTAGTATGAGGAGCTGTCGTTGACGGGCACACACACCAGAGTACGGGACCGCTGGGGATAATGTACGACTACATACCCGATTTCTATTTTATGTCACGGATAATGTAATTATCAGCCTTTTGATTACCTCCGAAAACCGATCCGAAAGCACGAACTCCAACGCTCTTGCAGTTCGGATTCCTTCTGTGAATCGGACAGCATGGTGCAGAATGGAGGCCAGCTAGCAATGGAGTAGATCAAATATGCAGGGACTGTTGATTCAGCTCATACTCATGGACTCCTGGTTATGAAGCAGTGGGTACGCTGAAATACGCGTCGTACCTCATATGTTTGTAGTTGCTGGTGGCCAAGTTTGGATGAGCAAATACTTGGTAAGTTGACGTGGACCACTTGAATTGCTCATCAGATTCTTTTTATACTATACCTTCATCTCCTTTCCATCATGAGTCTTCTACTCTTGAGTCTACGGTTGCATGATTCATCTCCTCTTTTGGATCGTATTCTTTCTCAAGATCGCAGACCAACGACCCTCATACACGGCACAAGTTACAGCATTATACTTTTGCTCCAGTTGACTTCTAACTTGGCGACTTCCAAGTTTTTGATCCCTCTCAGATAGACTTACTTTATCTATACTATACTTATCTCACCTTTGGCGCTATGAGCTCTCCCGAGTCCTCCGAAGGATCAGAGCCCGTCAAGTACAAACCTTGCTTGCCCTGTTCCTACAACATTTCCATAAAAGACCTTAACTTCGAAGGTATCCCCAAAGATCTTCACGTTCCCGTCGGTGTTGCGCTTTCAATGGTTGATGCTGTTATAACCAAGCACCCGATCGACAACTTCAGTAAGATCGAAAAACAGAAACGCCCGGATCTAATGCAAATGTTTCCCACCCAGCCAGATTTCGTGATTGCTACAAAGAGTGATGAAGAGAATGCGTTTCCAGCCACCGCAAATGTTGTTGACATGAGGATGGCAGTCTACAATCTCACATGTAGCCCAGCATCTCTTATGGCAAACGAAATACTCAGAAGCTGTCTGTTAGGTATGATATCCAAAACATATTGCCTTTGGTTTTTTGGGCTCACGTCCAGTACAGGTACACAATATCGGGTGAACCCAGTCACTCTCCGCTTCGACCGAAAGCTCATTTTTGCTCACCATTGGCCCTCCAAAGAGCCCATTTTCAAGGAATTGCAAAACCCTCAGCACGTTGTTGTTAAAATCAGCAGCCCTGATGAGACCCAGCAATGGATTGTAGATCCCACGATCGCACAATATGGAGAAAGTATGGAGTTGCGCTTCTGTACGGCTAAGGAATACGAGATTTATGCAGAACCACGCACGAATGACCCGCCACTCAAAGAAATTGATACAAAAGAGCTAGAGAGTCTCCGAGAAGAGATAAATGATGCCGAATACTGGGGAGCTGGTCTAGACGCGGTTGTGAAGGTGCTCGCGGCGAAGCTGACCGAGAAGCGCGAAGGAGAACAAGGGACAGAAAATAAAGGCGCCGGTGACAAGGTGAAGGGGGAAATAACAAATCATACGATTGTGCTAGCCCTAACCCCTAAAGAGATAGACGATATGATTGAGGATGTCAAGAATCGGATGGATCCTCATTCGTATCGAGATTAGATATTAGTAGGTGATGGGGGTATAGTCACGATTACAAGCGAACGGGCTGATGTAGATAGATCGGGCATTGTACTTCTATCTGGAGTTCTGAAGTACATAGTACTTGCGAACCCACCATTCCCTGAACGTTATACTAGATAGTGATTTATTTTATTCTTGATATCAGACCTATATGTCGTCTGACATGTTTGCACTTTGGTGCGTCTTTGGACATGAGAGGTACGCTAGTTGTAATCACTTTCTTTGAATATTTCGTCTGTACAAAGAATTCTTCATTAACATCAGGACATGACCATCGCGCACTGATTCATAGCGCTCACTTCTTCTCAAGCAACAATGCCTTACTTCTCCCTAGCGAGGACATAATGGATTTCCTCCAGTGAAAGCTCCATCTCGTTGTCTTAGCCAGACAAATCACATTCAACTTCTTGCCTTCGAGCTCACCAGCCTTTCGGGGAGCAATATGCACCACGACATCCTCATCGGGACTTGCGATGGTTTCTATCATGCTAGCCTTGTCTGTTCCCGGACAGGTCCATTTACCCTTGGCTGGCTCGCAATCGAATCGCACGATCATTAAGCCACAAGGGTGAGGACTTCGGTGGTGACAAAGTGACGCCTAGAGAATAGGGTAGAGCCTCCTCCGAGCCCACGAAAGGCTACTGGATTAATTTGCTTGCGGTCTGGTGAGCGGACGAGACGTTTATGTTCAAGTTCATTCAAATTCTCCCTGTATACGAGTGAAGAGGTATACTGTATAGGTCCTAGTATCATAACCGTGCTACCTTTCTTTAGTAAATATTTCCTATCAAGTATATAGTCTTGGGTGACAACGAGACTGGAAGTGCCGTTTTCATAGAAGCGTAGTGAATCTTTTAGTATATATAGTAGAACAGAACAAGAGGTTTCCAGTTCAGTGATGTCGAGTGTACAGGTGTCATAATCAAGTCTACAATAGGCGGAACCTCTTATCAGCTTTTTTCCATAGCGGCAGCATCTAAGATACCTAGTATAGTATAGCACCCAAAACGCGGCGGGAATGGGGTTACTCAAAATAGCCACTATGCCTCCAATATTAAAGCTTACGAAGTCCCTACCTGTGGCTCCCTAATCAATCTTATGCTGATAATCTGCGCGCACGAAAGTTAATCCTTACTTATAACCACCGGAGATAAAGTAATCGTTCAATGCATCCAAGATTTCGCTGCGGGCTGGCATACTATCTCTTACGAGTAGATTTAAATAGAGGTCTAGAGGTAGCGTTATGATCTCTGGTTCGAAGCTCCTAGCTCTTCAGTGAGCTCACGAATTTAGATCGCGCGATAAGAATACAATGGATATATTTCTTGATTTTTACTATGCTGAAAGGGATTCTTGGGCCCATAAATTGCATCTGTAGTCGCGAGAGTGATTACTCTTCCAACCCCCTCCAGCAATTTGAGGGATCTCGGTGCCTGGCACACAAGCGTCTCGAGGGCTGCCGACACATTTTGAACAGATACACTGTTCATTGCATCTAGGTGCGGACTAGATGTTACGGTTGGATGTATCGCTTTATTAACGAGAATAGCGTAACTGTATAGTCCCACTCCATTCCAGATCCTACGCCAAACCTTTCTGCCCTCAGGACAGGCACCCTTAACATCACTAGCCAAGACAAGCAGTCAGTGCCGGAGAACATGTATGATAATATTTGGATTAGACCAGCGGGAGTGCTTCAAACAGCCAAATCAGACCCCACCTCTGTGATGGTTGTGGACTGAAGCGCTCCTACAGTACTATCCGAACACATGTTAGAGCTTTGTATGACCATTCCACTATCTTCCCATGTTCCTTCACTTTACAAGGCGTTCAACATCCATCCTCCCTTCCAATCGAGGGAAGCCTCAGAGATACGTCAATGGTATCCACTCGCCGTTCTCCCCGAATGCTACCTCGTAATGCACGCCCTCCTTACGCAGAATCGTGCTCATCCCAAACCCAAACTGTCCAGCCAAGAGCTTCCGAATATTACCAAGGTTTTTGGTCAGCGGGGCGTCCTCAGCTGCCGTGATCTTATAATGACGAGCAATCCGATGTCCCGCTAGACCACAGGAATCCCTACAATGAGCAATTGTCAAGACTTCGATCCAGGGGCAATGCACGACGATCTCCTTCACAATTGCGTTAGCCAGCCTGTCGACAGTGCTTTCGTCGCTGAATGCCTTCCAACGTCCGACTTTGATCTCATTCGAGTTCGTAACGAGATAGAGATATCGAAGCTCAGGCAGCTTTGCGATGGCGCTAATCATTCGCCTAATCTCTTTCTGCACTTTGGGCGAGATTTCCTTTTGACTGAGGGCCAGAGAGATGAAATCAGCTTGGAAGCCGAGGCCAACAAGGCGCTGGAGCCGTTGCAGTCTATGAAGTGCCGGCACTGTGAAAATCTCGTCGGAATCTGAGTTACGGCCTGGATGTTGACCAATTTGAACGGAGAGAAACCGGACCGTGTCAGGAAGCGCGTCGATCAGCTCTTTACCGTCGATGTTCTCGCCGTGGCAGCTGTGAATGATCACGACATCTAGTATCAGCGGTTAGCTTCTTTATTTTGAAAGATGTTTGGGTTCGGGAGTACGCATAAAGTCGTACCATTGCTGGGGTATAAAGTTTGCGGGCACGAAGAAGCGCGTGAGAAAGATACATAATACTGATGCAAGAAGGAAAACACAGTGTGGCATGCTTCGAAGCATTTTCATGAAGGTTATGTTTACACTTACCGAGCTGGGATGAGGCCGATAGAATAGGAAGGAGCAATGAATCCCGTAGACAGGTGTATGGTGAGGTCTCGGTGTGAACCCAGATAAATCGCGTTAAAGGAGAGGTTCTGCCACCCGCACCGTGAAGGAAGTTGTCTGGCTCGGGAATGTTGAGTAGCAATAACGTCTTGCATCGCGATATATCGACCATCTCTGATGCATCTACAGTTGCAACACCATATAGGTACACGAACTCAGGTTGAAGCGTCTCCTCTAAGCCTAGCCCGTTGAGAAGCTCCTTGAGATTGGGCTCGTCATAGCCATCGCTGAATGCTCCCAGGCTCTGTAGAGTCTCCCCAGGTTCCAAGAACGAGCATGCAGCTGTCAAATCGGAGCTCTCTAGCCCGAAAAGATCGAACATTCCGCCTTTTGCCAGTGGACGCTCAAAACGTAACCAAAAATCGAAGCTTGCGCGGTCCTTCAAATTTGGGCACTCTCTATGTGACTTGGGAATCAACACTTTTTGTATCTGGGGCTGAGCTTCGTGAAGACCGACGAATGCATCATTTCCCTTATGTCCGAGATACGTGTCGCTCATGAAGGTTACTACGTCCAATTTGTTTGGCTCAATGTTCTTCAAGCATGTGAAAAGTTTCTCATAGTTGTTGTCCGTCCAGTCATCGATTTTCGGCGTCTCCTCGTGGCCAAGACACAGGATGCGTATGTGGTTTAGACACGGTGAGACGTGAAGGTCGAAGTCCATGTGACCGTCCTTGCTTAAGGCGGCCATATCAAGATAGACGACATTTTCCCAAAGAATAGGCTTGACAATCTTGTCCAGAGAGTGAGAGGAGTCGACGAGCAACTCCAGCAGATGACTAGGGATGAGGAGTCCGACCAGTCTAAAGATCATGACTTGCAGCTCGGACGGCAAGTTTTTTACGCGGGCGCCAAGTCGAAAGGTCGTGCCCTGGTCGCCATGCTGAGATGTGGGAGAAGGTATGGTGGTTAGATCGTCAGAGTTCGTGGCATTGGGTGCTTCGGACCCTGGACCAGACCCAGGCTGTGATTTGAAGGACGATGAGGACGATTTGGATTGGCTTAGCCTCGTCGCCTCGGAGATCTCTGGGTGTCGGCATGGAGGCGGCCTCACTGACGCTTGCTCGGAAGGGCGGAATGGTGCAGGCGATGTAGACTCGATCCGGGTATCTTTGTCGTGTCCTCCGGAAAGTGAGGAAGAAGCTACAACAATGTCAGAGGCCGAATGTGACCTTGAGTCGAATGAGGCACGGTCTAGAGGCCGTTTTGAGAGCGGAGATGACTGGTTCTTGGAAGGCATGTTGTGGTGCAAGCGCTCTGGTGTTGTACGTTGGGGAATGGACTGGTAGGAGTGGGGCCTAGATGTAGCCTCTAATACGTGCAAAGGCACCGCAGGCTTTCGCAGAGCTCTTATCTGCCCCGCCCGAGTACAGCCTTGTAAATTTGGCGTGAAAGATCGTAGAAGGAGCAAGTGGCGTGGGGCTGACAGTGATGCAGCACTGTCACGGGAATTGATACAAAAGTCACCATCGGATAAGTCTTAGAGAGGGTGATAGATGTCTTATTGGTGTGACGCACTGTCGGATTGCCTTACGCAAAGTGTGATTCCATAACCGATTATTCCTTAGGTATACTAGATGGTTACCCACCTTGCACTGTGAGAGGCCGCGCCCTAATCTGTCATTAACCCTCCACGATATATTGACAATCTCTAAATAACGAAACAACTCTCCCTCAGTCATCAAGCAAGCCTGGTGAGCAAATGGAAAGGTATACAATGACGAGGCTGGTCAGAGATCTCGTCAAGGGTTCAGTGGTTCTCGTCCGGTTCCGCTACACATTTGCGGCCATTGACGAGGGTTAAACTCGGAGGCAGGTCCACCTAAGGACCATAAGTCCCGGCTTTTCCTGGACAGTGGGCAGCAAAGGACGGGAAACGCAAGCGTCCATCATCCCTATCCTGTGGATAGCTGGGCTGACAACCGACCGAAGGGCAGCGGTGCGAGGGGTCCGTCCTCGTCGCTGATAAGTGGACCAGATCGGGGGGATCTGGGGCTGAATCCCTTGATTCGATGGGTAGGTCGAGCTGCAGAAGAGAGAGACGAGTATCGCCACGGCGTGAGCGAGGGAACGAGTGAGCCGCTTGAGTGCAAAGAGAGAAGAAGGGCAAAGTGGTAGAGAAAAAGAGGTATGGACCCAGAAAGCGATGATGTGGGGGAGGCGCGCGTGAGAACGAATTGCGCAGAAGGTTCTGACCACGAAGAGAACCCCAAGAGTCTTGGGGCGACAACGGAAGGAGTGAGAGCTGCAGCTATAGTTTGCTTCTGTTGATTCGTCAGCTTCCGCTACTCCCCTGAACTGTCTGTGGTTGTAGCTTTCTTTTTTGTCGCCAGATGCCCCTCCACCCAAGGTGGAGGAGCGCTGCTGGATACGGGTGTTAGTAGCTGCCAGTACGATTACCGTGTCGTGTGTCGTGTTTGGTGCGTAATCTTCGAGAAGTAACGCCTTCGTCGCAATCGTAAGGTGTTTGTTGGGAATTAAGGGCCTCGGTGCTGCACAGAGGTTCCGTAATGTAACGGTGGTTGAGGTTGCTGGTGCAGACTTGCAGGAGAAACGTGGGCGCGCACTGGGCTTATGTATTGGTCACAAATATGAAGGCCTTGGCAACCCAGCCTCTTCCTTGGTCTGTGCACCTATGATTTGCACCGTCTAACTTTGCCTGCGGCCGAACTTGCTCGCACCTATGACGTGAGCGGGGCTGGGTGAGGCGCGTGAATGAGCATCCCGCAGCGCACCACGGTCATCATCGCCAACAATGTGAGGATCTTGGGAGACCTAGGCTTCTTTAGACATACACTTGTATTAACCCTTATGCCCTCCAGCTGATGATGGCCTCACGAGCTAAGGTCCGCAGAAGAGAAGGGCCGCGCTGAAGGCTCCCATTAGACACCGTTGATACTGAGCAACTGGACTAATATCCAACAGTATAGGTACTGTGCTTGGTTGGCTAACTCTTCCTGATGTGCTTCACTTATGTTAAGACAGATATTCCAACATTGATGACCATCTACGAAGTGCTTCTACCTCTAACCCTGTGCTTCAGTCCTCGAACAATTTCCCAATACTATCGCAGTACTGGCGAGGGTCCTTGTAGTATACTCCCGCCAAAATGCTCGAGAGCTTCTTCTGGCTCTCCTTCGCAGTCACGAATGTCCCTCCAGCAAGCCCATAGGTACGCGGCTTCGGCAACGACTCAGAATCATAGAACCGGAAGTCATCATATGACTGCTGTCGCTCGACAAATCCGATCGCATTGAGATGGCAACCAGCCTCAACGAGCTTCTCTACGACAAGCTCAGCAAAAGGGCGGTACGGATCCTCCATGCTGGAATAATGCATGTGAGCTTGCTGGTACACAATTAGCACATGTCTCCCCAGTCGCGGAAGCACTTCCGTATCAAAGAAATATCGGCGTAGAAGCTTTCAATTGATACTGAGACACTCCTGCATTTCGCATACATACATGGGATTGAGGAGGGGTAACGAAGAAAAGGGCTTGACGGAGGTGCTTGGCTGCGGCAAGTTTCGACTGGTTTGCATTAGATCAATGAACACAAGGACTTAAGAGACTTACAGCGTATTCCGCAATGATGTGTTTAGCCGTCCGACTAAAGTGTAGCCCTGCGAATGCATCGCCAACGCAGTAAATGCTGAGGCCTAAGAGCGTGGTTAGCGTCATATCCGTCGTATAGGGGGGTGACACATACCAATTGCTTCGATATATGGGCTGTACTGCAGCAATCCGGACACTTCTCGTGGCAGTATATAGTCTTTCTCATGCCCTAGTACTAGGGTGACGCGCCTCAAACTCGCACCGAACTTGTTGATGAGCCAGCATGGCTGTGATATCATGCATCGCGGGGCGAAGATGATGGCCTCCTTCAGATTTTCTTGCGCTGACATGGCTCTACTTATGATGTCCTGGCTCATCGGTCGGTTGACGGAGACAACGTGCAATTCCTCGAGCTTTGCGCAAGTTCCCAATATGGTATTACACATCCGGCCAACCAGGCGGCAGTCATACATGCGCAGATACCGTAGATCAGTACATCTAAGCTTGTCTACGAGCGCGCTTCCAGTCATGTTCACAAGTGTGAGGCTTACGACATTGATAGCGTGCTTTGGATCAAGTTGTTGGAGAAGCCTGTTGACGGGAGTGTTACGAACCGCTGAGGCATCTCCAAACAAAGCGACTGAGTAGGTGGTATGGGCTTCATCTGCTTCGGCACCCCCCTGATGCGTAGTGGAAGTTTCGATAGATTGGTCGTGTGCCCAGAGGTCCTTATTGAAGATATCCCTGGCGAGCGGGCAATCGGAGTCTCGCATGAAGGCAAGCTCTCGTAGAGTCTGTCCGCTTAAATCAATTTCCTCAATGTAGATGTCACCATCCATTCGTTCGCCGTTGTCAGACCAGTCGTCGGCCGTGGTGAAGTCGCGCAGAGACAAGGCCCAGGGCGGCAAGAGGATTCGGCGCATTGAGCTCATGGCCTTCAAAAGATTGCGAACGTACATCCATCCTTCGCCGCAAAGCGTGCTCTGCGCCGCAAAGGTCAAGGTATGTAAATGGGACTTGGAAAATATCGTAACAAGCTCTTCTAGGTTCGCGAGGAGAAGGTGGGGGGTGTTGCGGTCGACTCCACCCGGGCAATAGATAGACAGTACGCGAGTGCCTTTGAACTTCTTTTCGAGTGCGGACAAGGGGGGACTTCTAGTAGTGTTGTAGGTCGTAAGGTCCAACAAAACTACTTTACACCACAGAACGTCATTTGCGAGAGGTGTGATAGCCGTATGTACAAGTGCAAGAGCGTGTAGGTCAGACTTCGTGAGCTTCACAATGTTACTAAAGGTATCCGAACAAATATGAGGCGCAACTCACGAGTTGATATGCCTGGAGTTGGACCTCGGCAGGTAGGCATAGTAGGTTTGCCATGGTGTACTGCGCCCGGCTGTTAGATCGCGAGGGTCGGTCGGTAGGCAAATGTAGGGAGAGGGCGGGAGGTTGTTCAATTGGGTACCATGAACTTAATTTCAGAGCCTGCTTTTCACACGCCAAGGGGTTATAGCTCCAGGCCACTATAGTACTTCCGCTGACGGTCACGTGTAAGGGAGTCTGGAGCAGCGCCTACCTGCAGGCGCCCTTAGTAAGCCTCAATGCACTATCTAGAGCACTATCTACTCAATTAACTCAGAATGATACCTCTTGTAGGATGCTATGATTCTAGTTCCTATGCTACTGGCGCTCTGCTACTAAGGCTTCACCTTCACGTTCACCAGCCACCACTGTTTTAGGAAAAGCGTGAACACCACGATTGACGTCACATTACTAATCACGTTGAAGTAAATCACATATAAGAGCTGCGTCCCTTCCCCTCGCTGCTCAGTTTGTCTCTCTTATACACCAAGGGTCTTAGAATACCAACTCAACTGCTTAGTCTTTCACGGCGATTTCCATTATAAGCTCTTTATACCCCACCATTACACCAGTTTTTAAGTACACTCAAACCCGCCCAAGTCAACAGCGTCATATCACTGTCCGCGCAGGACAGTGGGAGAACATCTACCGAGAAGGTCACCGCAGTACCCGCGACATGGGCAGCAACTGACTCATCCCGTAGCGCAATTGCATAATCGAAGACAGCCCTCGTAGCTCTTGAGTGAGTTCAGATCAAAAAGAGAGCTAGGCGTACCTGTAGCAGCTTTCTGATCCTACGGGCCCACTGTCCAGACAGAAGTGGGCGACGCTTTATCCCGACCACCTGTCTGTAGAAATTCGGCGGTGTCAGCCCTCGCAGTCCTTTAGTGGAAAAGGATGAAAGAAGGCATGGTGCCTGAGTGTAGCAGTTTCTGATTCTGCGGGTCCACTGGCCAGGCAGCGGTGATGTCAGTTTGGCTGGCCACCCTGTCTGCATTGGTAGTTCGGGATCTCCTGAGCGCCGAGGCAGACCACGTTATGATGAAGTTCGAGCTTTAAGGCGGGTACTCCGACTTTGAAGCTGTATTAACAAGTGCAATTTCCGCGACCTTTTCGTAGAAGATCATGCAACCTCAGCGACCGAGTCGCCGCAGTGAGTACACTCCTGCATGCGACGTCCATGTCACCACAACGCCCCCCTCATCGGAGCGACGATTTCATTACAGCGATCGCCTCACGTCAGCGATCACGCCACATCTGCGCGCTCCCCATCACAGGCACCCACCTTATCGCGACAACCATCCCCTCACAGCAACCAACTCATCGCACCTCCCACTAAAACGCGGAATGCGAATCATCAGCGCCACCGTCGCGAGCTATTCTCACACGGTCTCTCAATATTGCCGACCCATCCCCACAAAGCATGCGCTCTACTAAAAAGCCCTTCCGGATGTAATATCGAGTTACTAGAACCACACTGTATGCTGTCTTGTCAGCCCGTCTGACTGGACGACCACGATCCTAGATTATAACTTTCACACTGAAGAGCACCGCAGGAGTGATACATAACCGTGACGGTCTGGAACGTGTTATAGACAGCTCATCCATTGATTACACGTTCGGTATAATCCAGCAGAATACCAATCAGGCGTATATTGTCAAGCAGTCTTCGGTGGGGATAACAAGGAGCACTAGTATCCAACGACATGAGGAAGGAGATAGAGCGACGGAATAGTCTCACAACACGATGTATGGAACTACTCCCCCCCGTCCAAGATGTAACCTAGTTCAATCTCGTTGCCCAAAGACCTCTTCAAAGCACAACCCACCTCCCCTCACAATTCCCCGGTCTTTCAACATCAAAATCAAACCGATCCGGGATTCTCAATCCCTCCCTCCCATACCCATGCTGCATGTACCTCACCACGCTCGTCCCATCCCTCCACAACCACAGATCGTTCGTGTCCAACTGCCACGCCTCCAACTGCGCCCGCATATCCTTCAACACCAGTTCATACTCTTCCTCACTAGCCAGGTTTCTGACTTCAGCAGGGTCAGAGTCTAGATCGTAGAGCTCTTCTGGTGGGCGGAAGATATAGTCTCTCAGCTTACGTTGGCCGATTGTCGGGTTCGGCGAGTTGCGGATCCCTTCGAAGGAGAGCGAAGCATAGAGGTCCATGGCGAAGGGGAAGTCGAGACGCCAGCAGACGTTGCGGTGGTATTTGAAGCGGCTGGTGCGCATGTAGCGCGTTGGCCAGTAGTTCGTGATCTCGTGGAAGGTGTGCGATCCGAAGACCGAGCACCAGTCGGGTAGTTGTTGAGTGTAGTTTAGGATGGGAAGAATGGATCGTCCTTGCCGTAAGTGTGCTGAGCCAGTCTTAGTGGGGCGAGATATTTGGCCTGCCCAATCAATGAACGTAGGCAGTATGTCGATATATGATATTAGATTTGGATTCAGTATGCCAGCAGTCGCTCCAGGTACGCGCATCAGGAATGGCAAGCGCACGCCAGCATCGTACAGAGTGGTCTTCGAATTGATGAATGGTGGGCCGTTGTCGCTAAGAAACAATACGAGTGTTTCATCTGCTAATCCGCACCGATCCAATGCAGCAAGGATCATTCCAACGCCTTGGTCCATACGGTGAATCGAACGGTAGTACTCGGCTAATTCTTGTCGCACCTCCGGTAAGTCAGTCAGATATTGGGGGATCTCTACTTCCTTTGGTTTGAAGATGCGGTCCTTGATTCGCGGGTCGTGATTGCCTTTGACATTGCCGAAACCGCCTCTGGTCCCGATCTGACGATGCGGGTCAACGAACCCAATGGTGAGGTAGAAAGGCGTTTCCTCGTCTATTGCGACTTCGAAGAATGCTTCGGCATGGTCGGCGATCCTTGCGACATTCCTCGACTCGCTGTCTTCTTTGACTTGCCACGGGTACTTCTCATCAGGTGCGACGTGGACTTTCCCTAAGATGCCTGTCTTGTATCCTATGTCGTTGAAAATCTCTGGTGCAGTCTCAACGTTGCACATGGTTTGGAAGCCGTTGCCCTCTTTGACAAGCCCATAGCTACCATTCTGGTGAGTATGGAGACCGGTTTGAATAACCGTCCGGCTGCCGCTGCAGGAAGCTGTGCTGGTGAATGCCATGTCGAATCTTGTTCCTGAGGCGGCAAGTCGGTCAAGGTTTGGCGTCTCTATCGAATTGCAGCCGTAGCAGCTTATCTGGTCACGACCTAGGTCGTCCGCAATCATCAGAAGAATATTTCGTGTTGCCATCGTCCGGATGCTTCGAAGGTCGACGACGACTGTTGCGAGATATTTCGAACAACAGAATAAATACTGTACGAGATTCGGGAGCGCCGACATGATTTTGCAAATGCTGCGCTTGATTTAAGTGGGTAAAGTGACGATCATGCAGGTACCGGGATACGAAAGTACTACCGACAGCCCGCTCTCGGGTACAGCTCGGGTCGTCGCTAGATCAGTAGACCATGAGGCTCGTCTTCGCGGGTGTCTTTCGCGCAGTGGCTATTCTCTGAAGTCGTACCTTGATCTGCGTTCATTCGGTGTAGGGATCTAGGGTACTTTCAATCCGCAGCGCCCATTGGTTATTGATTTGAAGAGCTATACCCAAACGAATTCTCCTTGTGCCTGAGTTGCTTGCACTGCTTAGTTACTTGGTGGCACGTTCAGGGAAGCGTTGCCGCCAAAGTGGCCTTTGTTTGCCCGGTAGGCCGTGTCACATGTTGCTCACACCGCTCATCCATCCGCCGGATTCAGTGGAGTCAAATGCGCCTAGGCCTGACATTGGTTCTGTAAAGTCCCATTCGAAGAAGTTGTGAAAGTTATCTAGGTCGAAGAGTGGTAAATCGGAATTCGTTGGGCCTGCGCTGTAAGGCATTGAGGGATTACTTATTGCCCAAAATTGGTTGCCTGTGTCTGCCTGCGCTGGAAGGTTTGATGGCGCGTCACCAAGGACACCGGCAGGCAGAGCTTGTGAAAGATGGTTATCCCGCATTGTATTGGATTCAGCATGAAGTCGACGAGGCAAGCTGGCAGACATTTTGTTTTGGTTCTGCAGCGTTTTCCGCGTGAGCCTGAACATCGACAACGGGTTCAGCTGTTGATCCGGGACAGATTCGATTGTACTCGAGGGACTAGGGCCTTCGATGTCCTCCACCTGTTCTTCTTCATTGAGGTTCGACGGATCATGTGGTCCTATGTACGTCGTGGGGCTACCGCGAGCAAGAGTCTCGCGAACCCTGCCAAGCCATCGCTCGGTGGTGATGTATAGTGGCTCGGCAAGCGGATACATGAGGGACATATCCAGCAAGGCTTGATTGTTGCTCGTAACAAGACCAATGATGTGATTAATAGTGGCATGTGCATTCGGATTCGACAGATCCAGGACTCGAGCGATGTAGTAAAGCATGATTCGGCTGCTGTTGTACGCATACGACGGCAAGATTGGGTCCGCAAGGTGTCGCGCTCCATGTTCCAACACAGTGGCTATGAGTGATGCGACATGTTGTGCCTCCTCGAAGCAGATGGCCTGAAGTTTTACGACAAAGTTGCTCTGTTCAGGTGGAAACGGGAACGGCTCTTGAATCCTGAAGAGCTCAGGCAAAGCTATTCGATTCAAATCGCAGATAGCATGATGATACATGCAATGAAGTAGAAAAAGCGCACCAAGTTGAGATGACTCTTTGCGGATGTAGATGTTGTCTGGGGTGAAGTGCAGCCACGAAGGTAGGCCGTCGTTCCATTCGTCCAGTTGATGATTGAGAGAGGCAAACTCAGACTCCTCAGTCCACGGTGATTTGGCATCATCAAGGTGTTTTACGAAGCTGCGCTAGTTAGTGACATGTAAAAACAAGTCAAGATCATGGATTGCTCTTACCGCAGGATTTGCTGCCAAATACTGATGATGCGAATATAGTAAGCAGACATTCCAAGATTTTCGAACGCATTATCCTCAATGTCCTGCGATCGTAAGAACTCGAGATGATGGCCAAATTGCAGTGCTTCTGTAACAGCTGGAATCTGCAGCATGAAATGCCTGTCGGTGCACGGTAACTGAATCGTGATGTCGGCTTGTCTAAGCAGCGTTAGTTGGTCGACCCCGCTGCCAGCCCAAACATCTATCATGTAACAAGACCACATGAGGCGCCTGTTGGTCTCGCGCAGAGTCACTTCGTTGGATGTCAAGCTCTCTTCACGCCCGAGAACATCTGCAGATCGCTCGTTGTTGATCTGAAGAGCATGAGCCATTCTTGTGATTATACCCGTAAGCAAGAACGACTGCGCATAGTTTCCTACTCTTGCTTCAAAATCGTGAAGTAGAATGAGTATTTTCAGTCGCGTCGTTGATATACTGCTATATTCAGCGAACAACAGTTGCTCCGCTGTCTTAGCCCATTGCCTGCCTGCATTCTGTACGGAGTCTTTAGGGAGCGGCGACATCGAATGATGATATTCCAAAGCATAGAATCTAGCACCTAGAGCAGCCATGATGTGTAGTAAGGCCTCATCAGCGTGGGACGTCAGAGCACCCTCGTCTAGCATTCGCATGAATGTCGGCTTGTGAATGAAAGCGAAAATGCGAACTGGGTGGATGTTGTCGAAGTAAGATTCAAACAATAGGCGAAGCTTGGGCTTAGGTGGCAATTCTAGCTCTTCGAGCCTTCGAAAGTTAGCGACGCCGATTCCTACTCGAGAACATGCCATACCATGCCAAAGCTGGTGGAACATGTTGATCCTGAATGTGCGCTTTGCTGAGGTCCTGGTTGACATGAGGCAGCCGCAGTACTGCCTGTTCAGGCGATTGGGCGTCAGTTGAGTCAAGCATCTGGGATTTTGAAGGAGCAACAGATCGCACCCATGCCGGCTCTGCATCGGTGTCGTACTCGCATGTTGCTGATCGTTTGCGGCATCTCGAACAGGGCTTGTCGCCCGAGCACTTGATCTTGGATGTTCTGCAGGACAAACACGAGCGATATGACCTTTTACGCTTACTGCCAGCTGCTAGAGAGAAATTGTGGTTGTCCTGGCGAACAATGCTCGATGGAGTCACTTCTCGTGTGGACGACGAAGGAACGCACGTCAACTCCAGCCGCTCACAGTTCAGACACCCACCGAGTCGTCCGTCGCATCTGACCTAACTGCAATTAGTCCTTGTGCTTCCAAGCTATTATGGCAAGGTCTTCTGTGTGAGGATCTCCAGACGACTTGCGAGCTGAGCCAGAGGATGACCCACCTTTCGTGCGCGACAAGTCGAGCAAGCTGCTTCCACACATCAGCATCTCATCCACTGGCCCGCACCTTGCTGCTTCGCAGGTTGATACATACCATTCGCTGGTCTCCTCCGTCTCGTCGCGGGCTCGTCGGCGACAGGCCGAGTGTCCATCGCGGTGTGAAGAGTTGTGGGTTGGGTTGCGATGAGTGGAAAAAGCGACAGACCGGAGGAAAACAATTTCGGGCGGTCGCGTCGAGTCGCGGCTGCTCGCCTACCAAGGTTGGCCCAAGCGCACATCTATTCTCGTCTCTTCTCCACCTCCACACTGCACAGCGCTTCGGGAAGGACTAGTCTAGGTTTTCGGCATACATCGCAATGGCCATAGGATACATATCCCCCTTCCCAGGTAGCCCACCGGATCGAGGAGGTACACTGAGTAGGATCAGCAGCAGACCTTTGCATCATCCGTGAAGCGGTCGGGCGAAAGCATCATCCGTACGATTCACCAACACACACCGCAACTTTTGAACAAGATGATGATCACGAATGTTTACATCGCCGCAGCATTGGCCACGCTGGGCGGCCTCATCCATGGCTTCGATGTGACGAGCATGGCTGGCATTCTGGGAACACCACAGGTACGCAAACAAAATCAACATGTTGCATGCGCTGCTGAGCGAGTACGTAGTACAAGTCTTACTTCAACAACCCCAATTCAATCAAGCAAGGAGGCATCACAGCAAGCATGGCTGGTGGGTCTCTTGTCGGATCCATCCTCTCGACATTCATCAGCGACCGTAGAGGGAGACGAGACACCCTTTTCGTCGCTGCCATCATCTGGATCATCGGATCTACCCTCATGTGCGCTGTTCAGAATGTCGCGATGCTCATTGTTGCTCGTGTCATCAATGGTCTAGCGGTTGGCTTGATCACCAGTCAAGGGCCGACATACATCGCAGAGATCGCTCCGATGCCAAAGCGAGGAAGGCTCATCTGCCTGCAGCAATGGATGATTACCTGGGGTGTAAGTCGACTCCAAAACGATACACTTCCTGGCTCGCTCGCTGACAATCGTGCAGGAACTCATCATGTACTTTATCCAATATGGGTGCTCCTTCCTCACCACCAACGCTTCCTTTCGTATTCCATGGGCTCTACAAATGATACCGGCTTGGGTACTGCTCGTCGCTGTGCCTCTCATGCCTCGTTCACCTCGATGGCTTGCTTCAAAGGACCGATGGGAAGAAGCACACGAGGTTCTCGCTGTCCTTCATGCCAAGGGTGATCGCATGGATCCGTTAGTTGTCGCTGAGTTGCGCGAGATTAAGGACCAGGTCGAATTGGAAGCCACGTATGGCTCAACAAGCTGGTCTGAGCTCATCAAGAAGCGCAACATCCTTCGAGTACATCTCTGCATATTTGCACACGTGTGGAGTCAATTCTCCGGCATCAATGCGCTGCTCTACTACATCGTGTACATCTTCCAGATGGCTGGTCTCACAGGCAAAGCTACGTTGACCGCGGCCATCATCCAGTACGTCATGCTCGTTATCGGCACCGTCCCAGCCATGATCTTCGCCGATGGCTGGTCTCGTCGCAAAACCATGATGGCTGGTTCCCTCATACTCGCATTTTGGCACTTCATGCAAGGCGGTCTTATGGCGAATTACGGTCACTTTGTTCCCGGTGGTTTGAACGGCGTCAAGCCTATCGCATGGAAAGTCGACAGCTCCCCGGCATCGAAAGCGATCATCGCTTGCACATACCTGTTTGTCTTCTTCTATTCATCAACATGGGGACCGATGGGTTGGATCTACCCTCCAGAAATTGTGCCGTTGTATATTCGCAGCAAGTCGGTCTCGCTTGCAACGGCGTGCAACTGGGCGGGTAACTTTGCGCTAACCTTCTTCACACCACCTGGCTTCCAGAACATTCAATGGCGGGTACGACACCTATCAACTAGTTGCTTAAATAAGCTGACAAGTGTGTAGATGTACATGATCTTCGGTACCCTCATGCTCGCAGCATTCATCCATGTTTTCCTTTTCTTCCAAGAAACTCGTGGCCGAACGCTCGAAGAGATGGATCACATCTTCAACGAAGAAAGTGTCTGGGCATTCCGAGTCACGTACCGGAGTCGCCTCGGTCGTGATATTGAAGAAGCGAAGACGCAGCTGAACCACGGAAAAGCGGAGGTCATCGCCACGGAGCTCGAGCAGCCTGTTGCAATGGTTTAGCATCACTTCAATCGCTCGAGAATTTGATCTACAAAGCTGATCTCCCCTGCCTGCGAATTCAACCGAGTGATGCCGCGTGACAAGATTGCCTCATCTCCCATCATAATACCGAAGCGGCTGCGGATACTCTTTAAGATCATCTGAGGTGCTGTTCCGGTTATCATTGTACTGAAATTCGATCTTCAAAGGTATCTTCTCGTGGCAACGAAGGTCTGATATTCTTAACTCGCATTAGATACCGGCGCTTGAATGAGGAGCACCCAGTAACGAGAGCCACAGCAACTTGATCGCTTTATCGCATCCAGATCACCAAAGTTGACTATCGAGCACTCATTTTTGGGTCAACTGCTCCTTCAGAACGTGTGCTTGAATGACTGATTTGACTTAGATGATTATTGTACCTTCCCCTCGATTTCGGTCTGTCGGAACACGTCTCTTGGGAGTTGTAAACAAAGGTCTTGTCTTCTAAGAGGTGTACTATATGCCTCTGTTCGCCTCCAGAACGGAGTTTCTCTGCTGTTTGGGATCATGCGACGAGATCACGTTCGTAGACTGACCTAGCAACTCAACCCTATGCTCTCATGGCCTATGATCTCGGTCTAACGTCGAGGATTGCGTTAATGGCTCCTTTGCCTTTGAAATACTACGGGACCTGAAGGAAGCAGCCTATTGATCGATGACCGTGAAATAGGGATCTAGGACTGATATCCTTGTGACATTATCTATCGAAGTTTACAATCTTCCCCTCTCCGGCTTCCTTACGGGAGTTTTTGCCTTAGGAATTTTTTTCACATAGTCTCATCGCTCTAAGGGCACCCTTATTGTTTTGGTCAATTATGTTGTGCTGAGAGAACTGTCACCCTGGTTATATCGTAAGTGCGAGTCTGCTGTTATAGATTATAGGATGAGTATGCCAAAGCTTCCTTACGACGGCGAACAAGGCAAATAATATGCACGACGACTGCACGACACATCGATGCACACAGGACTTACCCCAGGCTTGGTTCGCTACTAGTATGCTGAAAGCTAAACAACTCGGTAGCAGATCGTAGCCAAGGCCTTTCCAAGGCTGGTGATTGCATCCAATCTACTTGTTACAAGGGAAAGAAGAAGACATGATAACGCGGTGACAGAAAAAGAGCAAGTGAAAGAACTGAAACCCAGGCAATAACAGTAACAATAAGCAATGAAGCTGGAAAACATGTGCGAACGCCGCCCAAACCTCCATTCGCCTATGATGATATAGCTACCCACGCTCTATTTGTATCCGAAAAGCTTCTTGAACTTCTCCAACGTGACATTCTTCTCTAGCGCCTTCCTCCGCATTTGGTCCAACTCTTGTGGGCTGAGACTTTGCAGGTCGTATGCCCCAGCAGGAAGCTGCGTCTTCCCAACAAACAGGTTCGAGAGCGAGCTCATATCTTCGACTCCACAAGCCAGAAGACCGCCCAGAAGCACACTCTTAAACAGATCCAAGCTCGGCGGGGTAGTAGCTTTAAGGTTATCACCCCACTTGAGGGCACCTTGGACGAAGGCGGCCGTGAAAGTGACCCAGAGCGTCGTGTCTGCGTCACTTGCCGATCCTGGAGGTTGTCGAAATTCAATGGTGCCCTTCCCACCAAATTTCAACGGACTGAAGTTCCAGCGGAAGGGGCTGTGAATGAAGTCAGCGGCCTGGCCGAGGGTGCGACCGTAATCGGAGTCCTTCGAGAAAGCGCAGACCATGAATGCCACATGTTCAATAGACTGGGCTTGATCAATCCGGCTGAATACCATTTCCATCGTCTGACTCTTCAGCACGGTGTTCCAACGGTTGCTCTGACACCAATGATTGACTCGGCGATCATATGGAAGCAATGAGTCCACCGATCGCTCGAAATATACTGCGAATTTGGCAACCTTTCGGACTTCCGATAACGTCCACTGACCAGCTTGGGGCGAGATGTGTACATGTGTACTACATTTGTTCGAAGTTGAAGTGTTGAACTTATTTGCCAACACCCACCATACCCTGCCAATGTGGGCCTGCCACACCTCAGGAGTGTGGAAGTCTAGAATGGGTGAAACAAGCTCCAACCCCCCTAATGATAGTGTTAAACGAAGATTTGTGTTAGGATGGAGATCTCATACATTTGTTTTGCATCATCTGATTTGGAATTGTCACCTCCTGTTGGAGCGACCATTCGGTATAATCTTCGTCTTCTTTCCTATGATTCTGAACAACGTGATTGGACACCTTAATCTCGGCAAGCTCATCACTGAGCTCATCTGCAGTAAGATACCACTCCATATGTTCATTCTCCCTACTGCCCGTGATGACTTCAATTTCAACACCGAAGCGGAACCTGGTCCCATCAACTGTAGACATTGTGTATGGCGGAAGAGAAGATTGCGAGGAGCCGGGTTGTGATAAGGGAGAACGTTGAAAAATGAGTATACTAGCAGTGATTTTGCACCAGATTTTGCCTGTTGATTGGTTAGAGCCGGGATCAGATGAATCATAGATAGGAAGAAAGAGTTGGTGAAAGCGTTGTCGATTAACTATGTAGGGTGACGTAGTCTTATACCTTCATACAGGTTTGCTACTACCCTTTGTCTAATCGGATGACCCTACAAACACTTGCCCGTTCACGTAACACGGGACGGATAGAGAGAGTTTTGGGATGTTCTGTTCGTCGAGATACTCTTTGAATGTTCTCTTCTCCTATATATACTTTCGAGAAGTGATTCTAAAACCCCGCAGCGCTGCTCTATAATCATTTTAGGACAATACATCACTTTGCGCGCGTCTGGTGCAACGATATTTTTGTGAAAGGATCATACTTCGCCCTACAGATTAATTGCTAGAATTAGGTTTAAGCCGACCAATTTGGGGATATGTTCGTACCTCCTCCTGCGTATGAACCACCTCCTATCAGCCTCAGGCTGTAAAATTCTATTGGGTTTTAGCGATTGACAAAAGATACGGTATAAATGCACCGAGTCGAGCCGAGCCTCGCCGTCTTGAGATTTTCATCTCGCTTATACGAAAAGAGCCAAAGGAATCTGGGACCAGACCGATTGGGGTTAGCGTGATGCTCAGGTCGGCGCTAGAATTGCGCCGAAAATTCTTTGTTTGGAAGATCCTTTGTTTAGAAGGTCCTTTGTTTGGAAGATTACTTGGCCGTTAAATAACGTAGTAGCTCGGCTGACCTACGAGGTAACCTCGACTAACCTACCTTAATAAGACCTAAGCTAATCTAGATTACTTACTAATTTTTTTTATAATAATATTTAGAATTAATTTTAGTTATATCTAAGATATATCTAATTAGATAAATCTAGAATAAATCTAATATAATATTATTATTAATACTATATTATTATATTTATTATAACTAATATTATAATTATTATAATTAGTTCTAGTTATTATTATACTTTAATATTTAAAAATATAAAAAATAACTTTAATTATATAATATTAATTTTATTAACTTTAATATATTCTAGATATATTTAAGATAAGTCTAATATAATAGTCTAAATTATAAGAATATAAAATTAGATTTATCTTAAATATATCTAATATTAAATTAATAAGTAGCCTAGGTTAGCTGAGGTCTTACTAAGGCGGGTCAGCCGAGGTTACCCCGCGGGTCAGCCGAGCTGTACGGTCCGTCGAATCACGCTCTGCCCTCGCCGCAATAAGCGCTTCCTGGGGAATCTTAACCGCCTTGCACTTCAGGATCTGGACCTGCTTCATTGCCTTCCAACGCTCATAATCTTCCACCGTCTGGTCCTCTTTCTCGTCTCTGCTGATGCACAATCCTGCTCACCCACACGCTACCGACTCGTGATCGTGCATTTGATGCCTCGCTCCATGGCGCAAGGCGGCATTGACCGAGACCTGCCTACATCATCGCTCCTAGATCTGCCCACCTCAAGCGATGGCGTGTCGCTACAATCTCAGGCACACGATGAAGCTGCCGGAATCCGTAGCGTGAGCGATGTCTCTAGGATTCCGCCTCCTCCACCTCTCCCACCACTGCCGACCACTCAAAGATCGGGCACGCACGCAGCAATTGCAAAACCGCCTCCGCCAATGCTGCCTGCAGGCACGAACAACGTTCATGTCGATAGCGAAACGTCTAAGGCTATCATGATGGCCTTGAACGCCACTGGCCCGCGCCACACCGAGGTACCGCTTGTACCCTTCTACATGTTCTTCTACGGCTCCTTGCAGGACCCAGAAGTCCTTCAAGCCGTCCTCAGCCTCGTCTCCCCACCAACAGTGACACCAGCTTCTATCGAAGGATTCGCTATCCGCATGTGGGGCATATACCCAGCCCTGATACCCTGTCCCAATAGCATTATTACGGGAACTGCTTGGGAGGTCACATCTCAAGTGCACTTTGCGCGATTGGCCGAGTACGAGACGGAGGCGTATACGTGGTGTGAGTGTACTGTGCGTCTGGAAAGTGGGGAGACGTTGATGGGTTGTAGGACTTTTTGCTGGGCGGGCGATGCGGAGAGTAAAGAGCTGGAAGATGGGACGTTTGATTTGGAGAGGTACCAGAGGTATTTCAAAGCTTCTATCACGAGGCGCGGGCGATGCTGAAGGATGCACTTGGGCACGCGGTTAGATCTCGACTTGTGGAACGATACGTTCAAAAGTCGCTTTTGCGATTATTTGGAATGTTTACGCGGATTCGTATTGTGGGCAATTGATGTTAGATGAAACCGACGCTTCGAAAGCACAGCTCGAGACAATAGCGATAAAGCTAATACAAGGTCAGGTGAAAGTCCTTGGGAACGTGAGACCTCAGCGCGATATATCGTATTTCTAACGCGACAAGAATCCAAGGAGCTCCGCAGCGATGTTCAATTATGACGGCGCGCTATGGAGCCTTAAGAAACGCATATACCGTCATCAAGAATATAGCTTGCATTGGAAACGAGTCAGATATGGTCCAGACTTTGCGAAGAGCAGATACAACGTCGAGTCACGTGCTGGATTGCTGGGTAAGTCTACCAATGCGATCCTACTAAGACGTCTGCAATGAGTGCGTTAGTGTATGGAGAACCTTTATTGGGGCAATATTTTTCGTCGAAACTCTACGGCAGGACATACGATAGTTTAGCGTCAAGGTAGCACGCCTAATACAGGTCCTAAAAGAACAGTTCATGGAATGCGAAAAACCGATTAAGAAAGTTCCCGTTGATGTATTTGCCCAAGCCTTTATAAGAGAGATCAAAAATGCGAAGGAGGGTATCTTCAGCGAGCCAAGGCGAGAGGATAGATAAGTACTGTGAGTCGTCCTTACCTGGTGATCTCCTCTGCGCTCATGAGCTACAGAACCCATTGCAGCTCATGCTTTGTGAAGGGATCTTATGCTATTGGGAGCTCTATGTTGAACATGGTACGATACTCTTGGAGACGACACGATTGGAGGTTAATGCGTTTAGTTCCTTTCCTTTTCGCGATGTCTGCCACTTCCAAGTCAGTCGCACATCGGGGTACTCATGGTCGCACCAGTCGGCGTTAGTTTACAACGAGGCGGACTTCAGTGGTTGTGTATAGACTTGTCTCTCCAGACGTGATGCTCGTTTCGAAGAATAGAGATACTGTATCGGTACACACTGCAACAGGGGCCGGATAGCACGTTACTGATACTGTTCGGACATCAGAGTGACACATTTCTACTCATCATATAGAAGCTGATTGGATTCAGACCGGCAGCAGAACTTTTACTCCAAAGAACTCATCAGCGCCGTACTTCACCCCGTTGATCTCCTGAATGCCGCCTGTCCTCTTCTCCGGTGGAACCTGGCTCCTAGTCGCGATCTGGATCTCGCGCCATTCCTTGTTTGTCGGAACATCCACTCCCGCGTCTATCAGCTTTTTGTACTCTCGGAACACGCCTTGATCCAAGACGAATCCTTCTCGTTGCAGAAGCGGTGATGCGACTGCGGGCGCCAAACGTAGATCTCCCGCTGAGGCATTGAATTGCACAAGCGAGAGCCGCTCACAGTGTTCCTGATCAGCTGGAGTGTCCGTGACCTTGTGTTTCGTCGCTTTGAAATGGCCGCCGGAGATGATCTCGAGGGCTTCGCCAATGTTGACGACGAGCGCGCCGGGATTGTACTTCACGGGCTGCCATTTGTTCTTCCTCGACCAAATGTGCAACGCGGTAACTGGTACCGAGAATAGCAGTGTTGTTGTCTTTCACGGGTCAGCGCAAGATCCGAGTGGATGTCCGTATTGTGAAAGCTGCCTACCCCGTAGTCTGTATGCCCGTACATTCTGACACCTTTCCTGCGTTCCTTGTCTTCGCCGAGCAAGGGGTAGAAGAGGGCGTGACGAAAGTACCCGTCACCCACTGGGCCGCCCTGAGACTGGATGTTCTCCCAAAGGTAGTCATCTGGAAGCTCCAGAGCCCTTGACAACAGCTTCAGCAGCCGATAGTTCACCGAGTAAGTAAGATACTCCTTATGTTAGCATTACCCGTCATTTGAACGGAAGAGCATCGCTTACGTTGCTAAAGGAAGTTATCTCATCCATGAATGGTTTGATGCACTCTGGGACGCAATTCTCCTGGTCTTCAAACTCGCCTCGGTAGAAGTTGAATTGCTCGATGCCATCAAATTGCCCGGCTTCCCGCTGCCATCCAAGTTTGCGCTTGAAACCCGCAAAGAGTCCCGACTTTGGATTCCACAGCAAGCGCTCTTTGTCTTCCTCTGATATGTTGCTGTGAAGATACTGGGCCAGGTCAAATTGCCGATGTAGCTGGTCGAGCGAGACGCCATAGTTGGTCAGGTACAGGAATCCATCGTCCCTGATCGCTGTCTTCGTGAGCTCCACGAGGTCACCAACGACTTTCGGATCCGATGAGTCTAAGAGTGATAGGTCGATGCTATGAAGACTCGCCCAGTCGAGGTCTTCTTTGGTTGGCTCCGGCGCGGCCCATCTTGGGACCGTGGGCTTGCCATCCGCTGAAGGTGGGTTGAAGGGAGTGGCCATCGTGTTTGAGGATCCCGGGCTTCTTGGAAGTTGTATTATTTGAGAATATTAACTCAAGCGCACAAGAATGTTCGTGTACATCAGTTCGTGGACGCTTTTGTATTGTGAAGCTTACCCCACCTTGCGGCACCAACCCTTGACGTTCCATGCTGATCCCCAACTTCTGGCGTTATCATCCATAGATAAGCTCTACCCATCACCACCTGTCGCAACCATGCTTCATGCGAAAGCGTTTGATAGCGGACTTATCCTATCTCCAGCGGAGGGTAGCTGCCGGAAAGATATGTATGCCGATCTCCTGCACACCCAAACGTTCCAGGTACCTCAACACACCTCATCGATTTTACAGTCGAGGGGAGTATTGAGTCCTGTTTATTCGCCTTAGACCTACTTGTCTCGTACACGAACTTTCGGAATACTTTGTCGCATCGTGCGGTTACTTAGTTGACATAGACCTTTGCTTTCGTAAGCTTGTAAAGAATCAGCACGCAACAATGGACAAGGAATCGGAAGAGAAGGTCACACCCATTCGCCCGTTGAGTGGCGGTAAGACGACTGGCACAGTTGAAGACTTCATCGACCACGATACGGAGAAGAAGATTATACGAAAGATCGATCTCAATCTAATCACCCTCTTCGGTTGCCTATACCTCATGTCATTCCTTGGTTCGCCAGTCTGGGTACACCAAGTCTCAAGCTAATTCTGACACTCAACAGATCGCTCTAATATCGGCAACGCAAACCTTACTAGCTTCAGCAAAGATCTCAATCTCGTCGACAACCAATATGGAGCAGCGGTATCGGTCGTTTACGCAACATACGTTGTGTTTGAGCCTTTCTGGAACGTCATGTTCAAGATCTTGACCCCGAAGCTACTCATGACGGGCTCATGCGTAGCTTGGTCTGCGCTCACAATCGGAACAGCCTTTGCGAAGAATTTTGACCAGCTGGTAGGCATCAGAGTGCTGTTGGGTGCCGCAGAAGCCGCCATCATTCCGTGTGTTCTTATGTATGTCACGATGACGGTAAGGCTCTTCGCAAACTGAATGGGAGAGTTCTGGCTGATCCAACGCAGTACAATCGCGACGAATATGCGGTCCGTCAGACGTACATTTTCACATTTTCTGCGATATCGGGAGCTTTCGGCGGGCTTTTAGCGTATGGGCTCACCCAGATTAGCACCGGAGGCTTGCATGGCTGGCAATGGATGTAACCAATCTCGCATCCATCATCATTCTGAGTGCATGCTGACTAGTACAGGTATTTGGTGGAAGGAATCATCTCCTTCTGTCTGGTCCCAATTACCCTGCTTTGGCTCCCAAACTCCATCAACGAAGCACGGTGGCTGAAACCACACGAGAAGACGATCATGGCAAAGCGTCTCGAACGCAATAAAGGCCAATACGACGCGGAAGAGCATTTCACTTGGAGCGAGATCATCCGCTCCCTTAAAGACCCCAAGCTCTACATCCAATCAATCAGTCACTTCGGGATCGATACCACTCTATACGCCGTCACTACTTTCATGCCGAAAATCATTGCGGGTCTCGGGTTTACAACTACTGTGAACGCCCAGCTTCTCACAATCCCCGTCTACTTCGTCGCCGCTCTATCGTACCTAATTCTCGGATGGTTGTCCGATCGCACGAAAATGAGGTCGCCGTTCCTCTTCGGCTCTCTGTGCTCATGTCTCATCGGATACATCGTCCTCGCGGTCCCTAGTTCTCCAGTTGGCGTGCGCTACTTTGGCGTGTTCCTCGTCGCAGCTGGCCTGTACTCCACTACCTCTCTCAACCTGGTCTGGGCAGCTTGCAATCACTCTGGCTACTTCAAACGCGCATTTACGACCGGTGTGATACAGCTCGTCGGAAACTCCGCAGGTGCTGCGATCGGATTCATCTTCAAGGCTCAGACAGCACCGCGATATTTGGAAGGAATGCACTTTGCCATTGGGATGACACTGATGTCCATGGTTCTTACCGGGCTCAATCTGTGGTTCGTCGTTCAAGGTAACAAGAAGAAGAGGAAAGCGATTGCGGAGGGCGCAGTAGATGCGCCGAAGCTGGGGGACAGGAACCCGCATTTCCTACTCTACTTGTAGAGTGCATGAGGACCATCGCGACTGCGCACAGGGTATACGTTTTCTCATCTCGAGTCATAAGCTATGCTATTGAGGCGCGACTATCTCGGCCCAAATGAAGTTCTGCATTTGTCCCATAATTTACAGGCTCCCACGCGAATGTGCGAAGCTTCCTCAATGACGTGATGTATGTACAAGATGTCCTGGTGCCCGTCAAAGTCCGATGTATTTACGCTCCATAAACCGAAGTGGGACGTATAACGCAGCGGTGACAGCGAGCCCGAGTTCCCATGAGATATCTAGAATAATCAGCAGTCGTTCCCAGTACAGGGTGCTCCAGCGCTAAGTACGTACCAGTTCCAAAAGGTGCATTGCCGACTCCGAGAGCAATCGGTCCAACCCACCAAGTCTGGCTCATGCACAAGATACAGATGACCGTGCCAACGAGGAAGGAAAAGATCGCTGCGAACCCTTTCGGAAGTAGTGAAGGCTTGTTCCACGCCTCCAAATTGTATCCCAACCGGCGTCTCCAAAGGAAATGCTCCAGAAGCATAATGGTCAGCCACGGAGTGAGCCAGTACGCGATGACGTTGAGGAAGTTCTCCATCACCTCTTGGAGCTGGTTTCTTCCCGCGATGGCCGCAATCAGGAATGCGGCACCTCCAAGAAGCGACCAGACAAAACGGGGCACCTTGATGAGAGCATCGCTAGTCGTCTGGATGTTGAGCCCGAGCGAGTAGACGTTCGCGGTTACGACGGCGATGACGGACAAAGAGAGAATGGTCTCGATGAGGTAGCCAAAGTTCCGTGTGTTGGTCCCGTAGCCCTCGAAGAGTTGCCCAAGCAGCGCACCCACACCGCCTCGATCGTAGGCTGCCTCGAAGATTGGACTCCCAGAGACGGTTGTCATGAGCGCCGCGCCGAGGCACTCCACTAGGAAGCCACCCCAGAAAAGGCCATTGAATGTCTAACGTGGGGTCAGTACGGAGCTGAGTCCTCGAGCGAAGCTGTGCAAGGACTCACCCAGAAGAATACCCAGAAACTCTTTCTGTCTTCTCGCATGTACACAGCATAGTCCGCGCTAAGCCCACCCCAGCTGACTTGAAATGCCCAGATCGCGGTACCGAACGACAGAATACCGCTAGTTTCAGACGGACCTTTCCCCATAGGCACATTTACGAAGTGCTTTGCGCCAAAGCCGGCGACGATGCAAAAGCAAACGGCCATGATGATCCACGAGAATCTTTCGTACTTGTGCACCCATTGGTATCCAGTGATGGATATGATGATCGCAATCAGCCCAATAAGTAGCACGGCAACAGAAAGTGGTAGCTTCGTCTGCCCAACATCGTATAGAATGACAGCACCAGCGATCGTGTTCACCATCGCCCAGCCGATCATGTTGACGCCATTGAGAAGTGCGACGAGTTTCGAAGGCCACCATCCAAACGAATAGCGATTGACGACCATGGTCCTCAGCCCTGTCTTCGGCCCGAACGTAGCGATGAGTGAAGGTGGTATCGCGCCGATGATGTTGAAGAACAGCAAGGCTAGGAAAGAGTCCCACCAACCCAGTCCAAACAGCGCAGGCCCAAGAGTACCAAAAGCGAGAGTCGCCGTGCAAACGTTCGCGCTGGCGAACAATGTGAACATGTCGAATGGGTTCTGGTTGGTGCGCAGCTCAGTCGGTATTCGTTCAATCCCAGCTTCTTCAGCACCATATTTTGCTGCAAGTGCTCGTAGCCGTAGTGTCCATGGCACTGCCTTTGACTCTCCAGCGGCGACGTCGTAGACCACTTTCTCTCCGTAGACTTCTTTCGCCAAGGTCTTGGAGGCGTCCGTGTGGGCGATTTCTTCGTCGGCCATCTTCGTTAAATACAATGGCAGGTGCTGGGAGCAGAGATTGAAGATGTAATGTAGAGGGTTGACAGGATGAAGGTATATTTGTAACGCACGGAGGAGTGCTCATTGACAGGAATGCAGGAGGGCAGAGATAAGGTGAGGACGCCTGGCAGATTCTCTAGACCCTCCCGAGATTCGAATCCTCGGAAGCAATGCATTGGCCGAAGCCTGCATGATGTGTTATCTCCATGCATTATTCGTCATGAGACGCAAGTCGGTTCCCAGGAGATTTATTGATGAAGTACGCGCGATCACGAGACGGGGCGAACAATTGCATCACTACGGAAAACGGCTGTCATCCATCGTTTCGATGATGTCGTTTGAGCGCCGAGATAGCACGGGGCTCTTGGCCGCAGATAGGGCAACGTCGATCGACAGGGGTCTATCCGCCGTCGGGTTAGCGTACGCTTCTCCGCCAATGTGCGTCATCGATAAGACGCGAAGCTTTCGCGACGTGAAGCTTGACAGTTCTGGCAGACATTCTATTAAGGGAGGCTTTGCTCGGCTACGACTCCCTCATCCGCTCATTAATCCCCTAAATTAAACATGTCTTCGGTTCGTTTTCCTAGCTGATCATTTATCTGATTTGCTCACGCTCCACCATAGCAAGTCTTTTTCGGTCGGCTCATCCACAGCAAGTCCCTCGAAGAGATCGAAATACACAAGCAAGCCGCTCTCGGGATTGACACCAATGGCATTATCGCATTCCTGGATCCAGACGTTAAAAATGCAGAGGAAGCGTGCAAGAAGCATTCTGGATTCGCTGACGCGAAGTGCACGACCCTCGAACCCCTACAGTTTCTCTTCCCAGGCCTGATTGATAGCCATCTGCATGCGCCGCAGTGGCCCAACCTCGCAATCGGGATGGAAGGCAACCTGCGTGAATGGGTAGAGACCTACACGGATCCGATTGAAGCCTCGTACAAGGACACTGACAAGGCGCGGCGGGTCTACGATGAAATGGTGCAGAAAGAGCTTGAGATGGGCAGTACGACGGTTGCTTACAACTCTTCGATCCAAGTGGAAGCAACGAATGTTCTAGCAGACACATGTTTGAAGTATGGTCAGCGCGCGGTGATTGGAAAGCTGTGCATATTGACGGGCTCTACGCACGACAACTGGGACGAGTCACCAGAGCAGAGCTTGGAAGATGCGCAAAAGTGTATCGATCACATACGAAAGATTGACCCGGAAGAGAGTCTCATCATGCCTTGCGTCAAGCCACGCGGCGGTCCGTATGCGCCGCCCAAGGTCATGGCCGGCTTGGGCGCAATCTCTCACGAACAGAAGACAAGAGTGCAGGCGCACATGTGCGAAACCACGGAAGACATAACACGTACGTTGAAGCTTCATACTGGCTTTGAGCACTATACCGACATGTACAAGAGCTACGATATGCTTCACGAAGGGAGCATACTAGCACATTGCATTCACCTTTCGGATCACGACATTGAAATGCTGCGCGATACTAAGGCTGGCGTCGCCCACAACGCGAACAGCAACACATGTCTGAGAGACGGCGAATGTCGGGTGCGACAACTGCTGAAGGCTGGTGTCAAGGTCGGACTTGGGACAGGTGAGTGTCACGAATGCTTACTACTGCCGATGCGCGTAACCGCTGTACTGATTGCGATGCACAGATTGCTCCGCTGGCTACTCGACCTTCATGCTCGATTCGATTCGGCAGGCCAGCAATGTGTCTCGCCACCTTGCGATGCACAACGACGACGACGAATGGATGTTGTCGTTTCCTGAACTTGTATATCTCGCGACTCTGGGATCCGCGAGCGTCTTGACAATTAACGACAAGGTCGGTAACTTCGAAGTTGGGAAGTGCTTTGATGCGTTGATTGTGGATACGGGGCTGAGGGACTGCATCAACATCGCTGGCTGGGAAGACGACGATCTAGCGTTGTTGAAGAAGTGGGTGTTCATGGGCGATGACCGTTCGATTCAAAAGGTATTCGTCAACGGTAAATTAGTTACTAGTAAAGTATAGTAAAGACCCTTCCTACTCAGCTACCAGCTCCTGTATTCTCATTGATAAGTTTGCACAACTGCTCCCAGCTTGCGTGATCACTGCCGGTCTCAAACCTCTCGAATGCGATGTCTTTACTATTGAACACCATTCCGTACTTGTCGTCCAAATGCTTGTAATCGAGCATTCGCCTCCCAGGAAACTGCTCGCGCAACTCCTTGGCCCGTACTGCAAGATCATAACCATAATCACCCTTGTCTTTAGGCTGCAACTGCTCAAGGTCTGAGGCGGAAATATAGAAGACCTTTAGCGACCCCATAGTTTTCGAGGTGACGCTGGAGAAGAAGTCACCCCAACAAATCGCATCTTCTTCGTCCCACCCAGAGTAGCAGTGATCGAGCCGTATCAATTCAAGTGTGTTGCTGTGGGCGGTGATGAAAGCGGAAAGATCCTCACTAATGAAGATATAATCCAATGACAAGCTTTGCAGCTGCGGCATATGCGGTTCGAGGAGAGGCAGCGCAGCATTGTTCAAACCACCTGCTATCCCTGGCGGTCCGTCGCCCGTGGCGGCGAAACTGAAGTGCTTGACATTGGAGAGGTGTCTGAAGAAGTAGACGTTGAGTTCTGAAACGAAGTCGAGGTATCCCACTACCATGTTGATCTGCCAGCCAGCTCCATTGTCGCCTCCACGAAGTGAGATCGTGAATGAAGAAAGGCCCTGCAGCACAGTATGGAAATCGGCAAGCTGCCAAGCGGAGCATTTCTTCGCCACGACGTTCTTGAGCTCGAGATGTTTGATGCTAGATGCCGAGTTGCGTGACAACGCCCTGTAGGACTGCTCTATTAAGGACCAAAACGCGACTTTTCTTTCTAATTCGAGAACCTACTCGTCTATTTCTAGCTCCTTAAAGATGTTATAGCTAGCTTAGTATATGCTTTTATTTTTATCTCCCGTCTTAGCGTAGGCAAATTATACAGTAACTTGTTTGAGGTTTAGTAGCTTTATAAGGCTCGAGAGAACCTGTTCTACGAATTCTAGGAAATTATCTAGAGATAGCTCTCTTATAGGTTCCTCTTTAGAATCTAGTAATTCTAGTATAGCTATTATCCTAATATAGTGTACGTTCTGTATATGCTCTATATACGTACTATAAAAGATTACAAAGACAGAAGAACTGCTCTTTTTCTCGTTTAGTAAAGTAAGACTATTAAGTAGGAAAGAAAGGCTTAGAGTTTAGAATACCTTATACACCTAACTAAGGCTTAGTAGGTCCTAAGAAGGAGTAGAGATAAAAGAGGTAAATATAAGGTTAAGTTACTCGATAATACTTAGCTTAAGTTTGATAGAAAGAGAGAGTAATAATACTATAGCTACTAAAGTAGTAATAAGGTTTAGTTACAACGAAGGGTAGAGAATAGTAATTTATATAATAGTAGTAAGTTATAATATAATATAAAGTTAGTATATATACGGGGCCTATACTAAGTAGGTAACTAGATAGGTTACCTAAAGCCAATAAGGTTACCTTTAGTTAATTAGGAAAAAAAGACTCTACTAGTAATATAACGGGAAAACTAGACTTGTTATATACTATATAAATAAGTAGCTTAGCTACTACTAGGCTTATCTATAAAAGGTAGTATTAACTTGCTGATAGAAAGGTTAGCTATTAGATAAAGCTAGAAAGTAACGTTATCAGCCTATATAATATTAGTACTATTTACAACTACTACTTATCTAATAAGTCTAGCTTAACTACTATTAAAGGACTTTAAGGCCTATAGATACTATAGATATATTAACTATAATATAATCTAGCTATAATTAGTACTATATCTAGATAGTATATTAAATAAGACTTAAGCCTAAATATATACCTAAATAGCTTTAATACTTATTAATAAAAGCTATATACTAAGTCTATCTTATAACTACTATAATATTAGAAAAGTTATCTTTTTATAAGTAGCTAAGTTCTAGAAATCTAAAATACTAAATAAAATATAAATAAATTTAATAAAAAGCTTAGTTCTAGATTTTAAGTACTAAATTTTAAAAAAAAAAGTTTTAAGCTAAAGCTAGTTAAAATAATTTTAAAGCTTTAAACTTTAAAGTTTTTTAATTAAGTATTTAAAACTTTACTTATAAATAGCTAAGTTCTAGGAACCTAAAATACTAAATAGAATATTAGATTTCTATATATACTACTAGCTAGCTAATAAGCTTATCTACTTATATATAATACTAGGTAAGATATATAGTACTATAAAATATATATAAAGATACTAATACTTTCTATTAGAGATACTAATCTATTAATACTTTAGGCCTTAAAGGTAGTAGTAGAATACTATCTTTCTACTTAGCCTAAAGGTAGTTAGTTAACTTAGTTATAAGTAAGTAGTATTACTAAAGTAATAGTTTACTAGTAAACTATTAAGATATCTAAATAGATTATTAAAAGGTCTTATTTAATTAAATATAATATTACGCGTAAGTTATTAAAAGTTCTTATTATATTATTATAAAAATATAGACGCTCTTAAAAGTAGTTACTATTAATAGATTATTAAGGTTAAAGTTTATTAATATTTATAAGTTAATAGAACACTATCTTAACTATATCTTAAAATAATAATATAATAAAGCTAGTAAAAAGTAAAGACTATTTTTATATATCTAAGTAGCTATTAAGATAGAATTATTTTTACTTACTTATTAATAAGTTTCCTCTTTTTTCTTTTATTTTTTTTATTTCTAAAATTTATAAAATCTTTATTTCTAAAACTATTAATATAAATAGACGTCTTCTTTTTTTACTTAAAAAAACTAAACTTTATAGAACTAGTAGCTATTATTCTCTATTATTATTATTATTATTATTAATTTTTTTTTTATTTAAAAACTTTAATACTACTAGCTACTATCTTCCTCTTTTTCTAAAATTTTTTTTTTTTATTAAAAGTTATCTTTTCTACTATTAAAATAACTACTAATAATTTAGAGAAGATAATTAAGTATTTTATTTAATATAATATAAGTACGCGTACTAAAGATATACTAAAAATAATATATAAGTATAACTTTATTAATAGTAAAAAAGTAATAACTAAGAATATTTATTATCTTAAAAAGAGTCTTAATAAGTTAAAATTATAAAGAATAGATTTTTTAAATAAGAGATTTAAAAATCTAAAAGAGCTAATAATAAAAAGTAATATAAAAACTAAAATAAGTATACTATACTAGGTAAATAAGCTATTCTAATATATAGATATAAAAATAGATAATATATAGTTTATAATTTTTTAAAAGAAAGACTTAAAAGACTTCTTTAATAAAATTATAAGTAAAAAGCTATTTAAAAAAAAATAAAAAAAAATAAAAAAAGGTACTTTAGTTTTTCTATTATATCTAGGTAGATAATTATTATAATTAGTAGTATAAAGTTATTAGAGTACTAGATATTATTTATATAATAGGCTAAGCTTACTAATAAAGCTATTATTATAAAAAAGCTAGAATAAAGTTATCTATAAGTAAGTAAAAAATAAAAAGAATTAATATAAATTACTAGTAGATTAACCTTAAAAAAAATAGTAATAATAAAGTTATTATATTACTAATAGAATAGACTAATACTAGATATTAAGATATATACTAAATACTAAATACTATTTATTATTTATATAAGGCTAGTAAGATAGAGGTATAGATATTATTATTAAAAGTAAACTTTAAATCTACTAGTTAAATATTTATTATTAACTCTTATAGATACCCTAGGAATCTCCCTTTAAGATAGTAGTAGATATATAAAGATAGAATATACTTACTAAATAGAATATAAATAAATTTAATAAGAAGCTTAGTTTTAGATTCTAAGTACTAAATTTTAAAAAAAAAGGTTTTAAGCTAAAACTAGTTAAGATAATTTTAAAGCTTTAAACTCTAAAATTTTTTAACTAAATATTTAAAGTTTTATTTATTATAAGTTCTTTTCTCTCTCTTAAAAAGAGTAAAGTTTAAAAGAATAACTTTTATAAACTATAAAACTTTTTAAGGTTAGTTATTTTATTATTTTTTATATTTTACTTATAGGCTAGAGTAACTTTTAAAACTCTTTAAGTATTTAAGCTTTTTTTTTATAATTTTAACCCCTATACTAAAAAAATAACTATAGGTTTTATATTACTATAGAATTTTTTTAATTAGAGTTTCTTATAGATAATCTAAAAAACTAGAAAAATACTACAGCTAAATTCTATAGTAATATACTAAAAATTACCTTTTTAGGATTAGTAGTTAGGAAGATATTAATTAGTAAAAAGTAAGGGAAAAAAATTCCTAGTATTACTATAGGATTTCTAGTATTACTATAGGAAAATTACTATAGCTA
>ML977331.1:6999-17603 GCA_010015825.1 Lophiotrema nucula | reverse complement strand
TAAAACTAGATTTTTTTAGCTACTTATTCTAGCTAGGGAATTAATTATATAAAAAAGAATAAAAAAAATCTTAGTATTACTACAGGATTTTTAGTATTGCTATAAGAAAATTAATATAACTATATAATAATTAGCTATTTTTAGAGATCCTAACTTCTTAGTTAGTTAGAAACTAGCTATTACTAATTAAAAAATTAAAACTAGATATTTATAGCTACTAGATTAAGCTAGAAAACTAAGTATAAAAATAATAATAAACTATTTCTAAAAGTATTATATTTCTAGCCTATTATAAAGTTTTTATTATTAATTAAAAAATTAAAATTAGATTTTTAATTAATTCTAATTAAGTAGATAATTAACTATTAAAATATAGTTAATACTATATAGTACTACTAGCTAGTATATAGTTAGCTTATTATATAGTAAAATATATAAAATATAATATAATTAAATAATAAGTAACTATAGTTAAAAACTTTAATTATATAGCTATAACTTTTAAGTTATATATATATTTTTTATACTAAAGATTACTATATTTTATATAGTTAAAATTTTTATACTATTATTACTAAAGATTAAATTATATTTTTTATAGTAAAAATTAATTTTTTTACTATACTATAATTTTAATTTTTAGTATAGTTTAAATTTTAGTTATATTTTATATATTATTTATTAGTTTATAGTATTTTATACTATATAGTACTACTAGCTAGTATATAGCTAGCTTATTATAAATTAGTTTTTATTATATAGTATAATTTTAATTTTTACTATAGTTTAAGTTAACCTTATATTTTATATACTAGTAGTTAGTTTATTATATATAGTATAACTTTAACTTTTTATATAATTTAAGTTAACTATATATTTTATATATAAAAAATTACTAGTAAAGACTATTAATAAAAACTACTATTAAGGACTACTATTAAATATTATATTATATTCTCTAAAAGGTTATTATAAATAAGTAATATATATAAAATAAAATAGTAATAAACTAAATAGTATAAGTAAATAAGTAAAATAGTAAAGTTTTTCTAGCTAGTATTATAAGTACTAATACTAATACTATACTTTAATAGTCTTCTACTTTATAAAATATTTATAAAAAATATTTTTTATAATACTTATAGTAATAAGTTTAATAATTACTTACTAAATAAAAGAAATAATAAAGAAAAGAAATAGATAAACTATAAATTTATAAATAATTTATAGCTAATATATTTTATAATTTACTACTATTTATTATTTAAATATATTTTTAATAAATTTTATAAAATTCTAAAAGACTATTACTAAGTAATACTATAATAATTATTATTTAGATATTTAGTAGTATAAACTATAGTATAAAAAATAATTAGTATTATAATAAATAATATAATACTTAATAAACTTTATAGCTATAATATTTAATAATATTACTTTACTAATTATAAAACTTAATAGTCTTATTTTACTATACTAACTTTATACTATAATTATAACTTTATTATATAATATATATAAGCAGCTAAGTTCTAAAAACCTAAGATATTAAATAAAATATAAATAAATTTAATAAAAAGCTTAGTTTTAGATTTTAAGTACTAAATTTTAAAAAAAAGAGTTTTAAGCTAAAGCTAGTTAAAATAGTTTTAAAACTTTAAACTTTAAAGTTTTTTAATTAAGTATTTAAAGCTTTATTTATTATAAGCTCTTCTCTCTCTTTTAAAAAAAGTAAAGTTTAAAAAAATAACTTTTATAAACTATAAAACTTTTTAAAGTTAATTATTTTACTATTTTTTATATTTTACTTATAGGCTAGAGTAACTTCTAAAACTTTTTAAATATTTAAGCTTTTTTTTTATAACTTTTTTTAACTTTTTTAAGTAAGTTTTTTATAATTAAGTTTATTTTATATTATATTTACTTAACTAAGAAAAGCTTACTCTTTATATTAATAATATTTAGTAACTTTTTTAATTTCTTTTTATACTTTAAACTTAGCTATATTTAGTTTTTTTATATTTTTAGTTATTACTTAGCTTTAGTATACAGGCTTTTAGGTTAGAGTTAGGCCTAGGTTTAGTAGAACTTAGTAAGAATTAAAGGACTATAGTAGTATAAAGTAATAGTAGTATATTATACCTAACTAAGGATAATAAATTATAAAAAGTTAATAATAAGTAAGATATACTTATAATAGAAATATTAAGCTAAAAAAAATAAAGTACTAAAAGGGTAGAAGAGAAATAGAGAGCTAAGGTATATAAAGTAAATATAAATAGGCTAATTAAAATAAGAATAAAAGTAATAAGCTATATAAATAAAATAAAATAACTATAAGTAAGTAAGCTAAAAGAGTTTAAAAAAAATAAAGTAGAAAAGGTAAAAAATAAAAAATAAATAAAAGAGTTAAGTAAAGTAAAAGAATAAAGTAGTAGTAAATAGTAGAAGTAGTATATATAGATAGAAAAGAAAATTATATATATAAAGTAAATTAAAGACTAAGAAATTAGTAGAGCCTCTAAAAGTAGATAAAAGCTTAACTTAATAATATTATAAGAATTAGAAAGATAACTAGTATAGTAATAAAAAATTAAATAGTAAAAAGATAAATTTAATACTTATTATAAATAGTAGTAGAGCCTATAGTAAGGCTATAGTAAAGAGTAAGTAATACTAATAAGTAATAACCTTTTAAATAAGTATAACTTACTATAAAAGAGTATATAAGAAATACTTAAGATATAAGAAAGGTAAGATAAAAAAAAGAAAAAACTAAAAAAAAATAAAAAAAGAGTAAGTAGCTATAAGTAAGCTAAAAATAAGCTATTTTTAAGTATATTAATATATATAAAAGCTATAGTATACTAAGTAGAATATAAACTTAAAATTATAGATAAATAATAAAGTAATATAAAGAGTAAAGTAGGAATAAATAAAGTATAAAGACTTTATTTTATATATAATTATTTAGATATAAAGCTAAGTAGAATTATATATAATATTCTTAGTATAGCTAAGTTAACTTATTAATATTTTATTTAGTAGCTAATCTAATAATTATATTTTAAAGCTATAAAAATTACTTAATATTATTAGTATAAGAGACGTTTAGAGTTTCTTAAGTACTCTTACTATTATAATAAAATAAAATAAGACTATTATTATCTTTAAAAGTCTTTTAGCTATTAGTAGTATAGAATATAAAAGTAAAGTAAAGCTAAACTTACTTTTTAAGTATAGTAAGTATAACTTTAAAATACTAGTATAACTTAAAGTATAAGTTTAATAGCGCTAAGTAGTAACCTAAGCTAAAAGTATTATAAGTTAGTTTCTTTAAGTAGAAGTAATTTAAGTATACGCGCTAGATAGGCTCTATTTAAATTTAAAACTTATTAGAAACCTATATTATATAAGTAACTAGTTTATATATAACCTATAAATTAAATAGTTTAGTTTAGATACTAACCTTAATATATAGTATATTAGTTTTAATATAACTAAAGTACTCTTAGAATAGCTTAGTACTAACTATAGTAAAAGTATAACTACTACTAGAAAAGATATAAAGGCCTTTATTAATATAAAAGTTAAAGTAAATAATTATAATAATATATATTAAGTAAGAGATAAAGTAAAGTAAGTAGACTAAAGTATCTATAAGAAGTACTTTATAAGTAAGAATATCTATAGTAAATATTTAAAAGAAAAAGTATAAAGAATAAATATATTAGTAGTAAGTAAAGAGAGAGTAAAAAAGAGTTTAGAGAAATAAGTATATAGTAGGGCGTTATAATATACGTATATATATATATATAATTTTATAGTAAATAGTAATATAAGATTAATAAATAAACTTTACTTATAAATAAAAGAGCTATATAATGTAGATATATTAATAAATTATTATTAGCTTAGTTTACTCTATACCTTAATACTACTTTTAAGATAAATAGATAGTATAGTATAGTAATTAGTAAATTTTAGCTATTACTATCTAACTTTAATATATACTTACTTAATAGCTTTATACTACTATTAAATTTAGTAATATATACTACTAAAGTAAACTAATCTTAGGTATAAGTATATATTAAGAGGCTAAAAATAGACTATTTATAAGGGTATAAATATTACTAATTAAATCTATATATAGTTATAGTAACGTAGTTAAGACGCTATAGTAGATAGGTAGAAATAGAAGAATTATAAAAACTTTATTCTATAAAAGATAGATACTACTCTACTATAATTAGACCTAAAGGATCTCCTTAATATTACTTATATATATAATACTAGAATTTAACTAGCTATATTTTATATTATAGAGAAATAGGACTAGGCTAGCGCCTTCTTTAATAGCTTTTTTACTATTAGTATAATTAATCTTCTAACTAGTAAAGACTAGATATACTTATTAAGCTTTATAAGCGTCTTTTTTAGCTTAGCTTAAAAGTTATTAAAAGTTATAGCTACTACTATATATAGTAAAGACTAAGCCTACTTTTAGATAGTATAGTTACTTATAAGTACTAAAAAGCCTATCTTTTTTAAGATAATATATATATTAAAGCTATACTAAACGCTCTCTATTTAAAGGTAAAACCTATTATTAACTTTCTAAAAATTAGTAGTAAGCTTATATACTCTAATAAAATAAGTAGTAAAGTAGACCTTTAAATATAAAAGCTTAGTAATAATATAGTTAGAGTATTTATAAAAGCGTTTACCCTTAGCCTTAAAAGCCTAAAAAGCTTTACTAGAGAACTTATAGTAGAGGCTTTTTAGATATACCTTATTAGAGTATATAATTATAACTATATAGATTAAATAAAAGATATAGTAAGCTTACTACGTAGAAGTATTAAAATAGAGTACTAAAAGTATATTATTATCTATTAAAACTACTTTTAAATAGTAAAATTATAGCTAGTAGATATATTTTAGGAAAGGGTAGTAAAGAAAGAGTTTTAAAAAAGAAGAGAGTAGTATAGTATTACTAGCTATATATATAATTACCTAGTAAGTAGTAGTATAATATTAATAAATACGTCTAGTCTATATATTAGAGAGTTATATAATAAAGAGTAATATACTAATTAGTAAAGATCTAGTTTAGATACTACCTTATACTTACTATTAAAATAAATAAGTAATATACTATACTAATTAGCTAACTTTAGCTATTATCTAAAGTAGTTAGCTTTATAATACTATTATATAATTACTTTATCTAAGAATTAAATTTAGTAGTATCTAACTTAAGTAGTAAATAGCTTATAAACTAGTAAAATATAAAAAGCCTTTTACTACTTTACTCTAAGCTTTAAATCTTACCTTTTACTTCTTTTTCTCTATTACTTACTATTTTCCTTTATTTACTTATATAGTTTCCTATAATATTTATATTATAGTAATAAGTATTTTCCTTTTTACTAGTAAGTTTAAGCTTCTTAGTCTATAAGTATTTACTAATATCTATAGTAGATAATAAAGACTCTTTTACTTAGCGTAAGTACTAGAAGATTCTTACTTAGTTACTCTACTATAACCTATACTTAGACTATTTTATTATATTCTATATAAATACTACCTAAATTAATAGTATATACTACTACTTCTTTAACAATAAGTACTTCTATAACTAATATAAGATTAATAAAGTCTCTTATAATAAGTATACTAGATATATTATAGCTAGTAAGTATATTAAAGTATAACTTAAACTAATCTTCTATATATAAGGTAGTTACTAATAAGTAATAACCTAAGCTTATAAGCACTTTTATCTATAAATAGAGTTAATTATATTCTTTATTAATATCTATACTATAGCTTATATAGTATATAAGGTAGCTAGTAGACTTCTATCTAGCTTAAATAAGAATTCTATTATCTAGGCCTATAATAGTACTATATTAATAGTATATAAGTAAGTTATAGTAGAGATTAAAGCTACCCTATATACTATATATAAGTAGGTTATATTTAAGTACTCTTTAATTATATACTAATAAAGACTAAAGTAGGCTATAAAGATAGCCTTATAGTATACTACTTCTATAATAGCTTATCTAATTAGACCTAGTCTAGAATTAAAGTCTATAACTATAAGTTTAATAACTATATTTAGTTTTAAAGTAAGGAGGACTAATTTTAAGGCTAAAGGCCTATAAGTAATAAGAGTATAAAAGAGTAGAAAAGTAGTAATTAGAAATTTAGACTATAGAAGTTTATTAAAGAGTATAGTAAGATTATAGAGGGCTTCTACTATAGTATATAAGTTAAATATAGAATAGACTTATAAGTAGTAGCTAAGCGTATAAAAAGAGGCTAGAAATAGTCTTTTTTTAACTATATATATAAATTTTAGCGCGTAGTAGCTTTTTTATTAGTACTATAATAGCTATAAAGATTATATTTACTTAGTAAAACTTAGTAATAATTTATATAGTAAGGCTTTAGTACTTTTAAAGTATATAGCTCTAAATCTCTAGAGCTATATAAAGTATACTTTACTATTAGTATTTATAAAAGGTTACTAGGTTAAGCGTAAGGCCTTAGCCTACTAAATAGTTATATAAAAAAAAAAAGTAGTATAGTACTATTTTATAGTAGGTAATAGAAAGAGGCTTTATATTATATTTAAAATTAGAGCGTATAAAGATAGCTACCTTAAATATATATTATAATAAAAGTCTAGAAATACTCTATTTAAAGGTAAAAGTAAAGTAAATATATATATATAAGCGTATATAGTATATAGGCTACTCTATAAATACTAAGCCTCTAGTATACTACTATTAGAGTAAAGTATATAAACTTAATTTTTTTTTAACTTTTTTTCTTTTTTTCTTTCTTTTTTTTACTTTTTTATAACCTCTCTTATAAAGTAACCTTTAGCGTAATTAAATTTAATTTATATAAGCTAATTTCTAGCTTCTAATTTTTTATTATTCTAATCTTATATTTTACTTTACTAACTTCTCTTAATATATATAGTATTTATCTAGTAGCCTTTACTATATCTAAGCTATTATAAATATATTAAAGATAATAAAGTAGCTAGTACTATAGTAGATATTAAAAACTATAATATTAATACTAAGTCTACTTTTCTTATAAATACTACTATAATAAATTAAACTAGTAAGAAGCTATATAAAGAGCTTATACTACTATAGCCTATTATTAAGTAGTAAGTAGAGAGTACTAAAGACTAGCTACTTAATACGTAAGACTATAATAGTAGTACTATAAACTTTAAAAAATAGCCTATTTTAATAGTTTTAGATAATACGCCTCTTATTTAGTCTATATTCTAGTAATAAAGCCTTAGTAAGTTAAAAAATAAAAATAAATTAAACTATTAGCTATAAAAGTGTTTTACTAAGAAGAAGTAGTAAGTATTTATTAAAAATATCTTTAATAAAGATAATAACCTTACTTTTTAAAAAGCTAGGCCTTTAGAGTATATAGAGCTAGGTTTAATACTTTACTTTAATACTATAACTAAAACTATTAGTAGTAAGACTATTAAATATTAGGTTAAAAACTAAGAGAATACTATAAAGTTATTAAATATTAGCTACTATACTCTCTTTTAGCTATATCTTAATAATAAAAACCTTTAATAGTTATTAGTAAAGTTTAAAACTATAATATAAAAGCTAATAGATAAAAAGTTAGCTAGTATAAACTAGAAGATTAAATTTATTAGTATTTTTTAAAAACTTAAAGGTAACTTTATATACTATAACTATTTTTCTAATAGTAAGATAGAATTATACTTTAATAGTAATTAAGTAATATAAATTATTATCTAAATCTACTACTAGCTTACTAACTATAAAATAGTCTTCTTAATTTATAATATTACTTACTAAGGTAAATACACGCTTAGCTATATATTTTAGTATATATTATATAATATTAACTATCCTTATAGTAAGAAGAGAAGTAAAAATAAGTTAAAGTAGCTAAAAGTAACTATTACTAGTAAAGTAAAAGATACGTAGTTTAAGGCTATAAAATAAATATTCTATACTAAAGAAGTAGAGGCTTAGTAATTAATAGATAATATTAGATTAGCTATATAGAAGATTAAGTATATAAATTAACTACTAAAAGTAAATATAAATTAAGAAAGAGTAAAGGTAAGGTATAAGCTAGTATAAAAGAGTAATAAGAAGGTTAATATAGTAGGCTTAAGGCCTAAAAAATAGTCTATTTTAAAAGGCTTAAAGTATACTACTACTAGTATATATAATAACGCTAGCTCTAATAATAAAAATACTACTAGTATTAACTTTCTTTTAACTAACTTTACTTAAGTTACTAATAATAACCTTATTATATCTTTCTAAACTAATAAAAAGAAGTTTAACTAGTAGCTAAAGTAAGTTAATAATTATTATATAGTAGCTACTTTAAAGAGTATAGAAGACTTTATAATAAAAATATAATCTAAAAAGTACTTTATTTACTTAGACTATTATAATTATATATAAAGGATTATAAAGTCTATACTTATTATCTTTTATAAGAACTTTTATATATCTAGACTATACTAAGCTATATAGATATACTTATATAATACTTAATTAGTAGTAATTAATACTTTTAATCTAAACGTAGAAATTAAAGATATAGTAAATAGCTAAATTATAAATAGTATAATAAATATAGATTTATTAAGGTATCTAGTAGCGTAGAAATATATAAAATAGTTTACTAAAGATAAGTAGAAAAAACTTACAGCTAGTAAGTTAATACTTATTAATATCTCTCCCCCTTTTAGAGAGTATATTAAGACCCTTATAAAATAAACTTACTACTTAACTATAGAAGACTTTAACCCTTAATATCTATTTAAAGCCTTTAGTTAAGCCTATATTATTAGCCTTATATATAAATATATTTTTAAATAGAGCTACTACTTCCTACTAAAGTAGTAGTAGATAATTAAGTTAAAGTAGGCTATAGATTTTATAAACAGATATATACTTAAGAACTAAGGTAAGCTTTATACTAATAATATTAGTAGTAGAAAAACATTTAAGGCCTATACTAATTTCTTTATTATATATATTTATCTTTAGGCTACTTAGAAACAGGCTATTTCTAAGTACCTTATTATATTATCTACTACTACTAACTTATATATAGTCTTACTTTAATTAGAAAGATAAGTATATAGAAGTTAAAATTTAAAATACTAACTATATATAAGCGCCTAAACTCTTTCTTACTAAAAATACTAATAAGTATAATAATATTTTAGATTAAAACTTTAAGTATATATAAGCGCTAAGGCCTTTTCTTTTTACTTAGCCTTTTATCTACTTTATACTTACTAGTCTTATTTTATAAACTACTAAAGCTATAGCTAAGTTTTTTAAGCTCTTTTATATCTTTATACCTATTACTATAAGATCTAAGATTAGTACTATTAAAAAAAAGTATAGTATTATTTATAGAATTACTAATAAGTATCTTATTTTTAACTAACGTAATCTAGATAACGTGTATATTATTATTATTACTAGCTACTAAAAATAGAATAATAGCTATAGCCTAAAAGAGTACCTTTAGTAGGCCTATAAATACTATTTAAATAAAGCTTATATTTTTAATCTTTAGTACTAGGAATAACTTAAATTTTATTTTAATTTTCGCCTAAGTCTTTTTCTTAAGTCTAAAAAACTTTATACTAAATAGCTTAGTTACTTCTAAAGTCTCTTTTATATAAGTATTATAGATAAGTATTAAGAAGGTTTATATAATTCTTTTACTTACTAGTACTATATTTATTAACTATTTATTTATCTTATTTTATTCTCTAGTAGGCCTACGTATAAAGGCTTAGTTAACTACTATTTTTTTATACGTCTTATTAATAAGTATAGTTAAAATATAAAAGCCTATAAGACTAACTCTAAAAAAGGCTATAAAGGCCTCTATACTAATCTCTACCTTAAGGACGCTATCTCTTATACTAAATAGTTTTAGTTTAGTACTAATTAGATAAGTATATATATATATAGCTATATTACTTCTACTTTAAGGCTTTATAAATAGCCTATTTCCTAGACCTTTAGTATATATTACTAACTTACCTTTTAGTACTAGACGTATATTATTACTATAAAAAATAAAGTTTCTTTTAAAACTTATTCTTATTAAACTAAGCTTATACTTTCTACTTTTTATATCTACTATATAAACTCTAGTACCTACCTTATAAGCTCTAATAATATTTTTATATAAAACTTACCTCTTATACTTAATTATAAATTTACTTAGTCTTTTTTTCTATTAATACTATAAATCTATAGTATATATACAATTTGCTTAGGTCTCTATTAAAGCTAGACCTACTACTAGTATTAGTTGTCTAATTAATAATTTTTTGTAACGCGCTAAAAACTAGGGTACCTTTCTTACTAATAATAGAATTTTTACAACTCTACTAATAATATTTAGATAATATTAGAACTTTAAACTCTAACTATAATAAATACTACGCCTATAGCTCTTTATAATATAGGTATTTTTAATAATACTTATACTAAATACTATCCTTCTTATCTATAAGGTAG
>ML977330.1:497078-794339 GCA_010015825.1 Lophiotrema nucula | reverse complement strand
AGTAAAATAACTAAGTAAAATAGCTATAAGTTACTAAGTTTATAGTAAATAATACTATTAATAAAGTAACTAAATTAATACTATTTTTTACTAACCTTAGATACTACTTAAGGTTAAGTTTTTACTTAGTAGAAGAACTTTTTATCTTAAAAGATATACTATAAAGTATATAGGCTAAAGTCTTTTATACTAATAATTTTATATAAAAATATAACTAAATAATTAATTACTTACGTATTAACTTAGGATAGACCTAAAAAAAATATAAAAAATAAACTAATAAAAAGTAATAGAATATACTTAAGTACTAAGTTAAAGATAAAGTATAGGTTAATACTAGAAACTAGTAGACTAACTATTTTTTTAAAAAACTTAATAGTAAGTATACTAGGCTATATATAGTTAAATAAGTACTTTATAAAGGCTACGTATTTAAACTAGATTTACCTAATTACCTTATTTAAAAAGAAATCTTTTTAGTTTTTTACCCTAATATTTTACTATTAAATATTATAAACTTTATATTATTCTAAAAAGCTACCTTTTTTAAGCTAGTAAATATCTTTATAGATAAAAGAACTAGTAAAGAATTTAGTAACTACTTAGTAAATAAAGTTTTTAACTATAAATAGTAGCTTAATAAAAACTAGTACTACTAAGTTAAGTAAGCTAGTTACCTTAAACTAGACTAGTAGCCTATAAAGAACTTTTTTAATTACTATAATATTTTATTTTTTTATTAAAAGAACTTAAAGGTACTAAAGCCTTTAAGTATAGTTTTAGTATTAAATTAATAATTTTATCTTAAAAACTTTAAAGCTATTATAAACTAAAGAGCTTATATTATCTACCTTTTAAATTATTTAGTAGAAATAAGAAACTATACGCTACCTTTTATATAATTAATTTAGTTATCTTAGTTTTATAAGTACTAAATTATTTAATAGGCTAGCTATATTAGCGCCTCTTTTTTTAAAGTAAAGTACTAATAATAACTAAGCCTAAAGTTTATATACTATATAGACGCTTAAAAGTACTATACTATTATTTTTCTCTATTAGTTTACTAAAGTAGTAGTACCTTCTTTAGGTATTTTAAAGTAATAACTATATATAAATATAATATTTTAGAGTTTTTATTATAGAACTTAGTTACTATAAAATAGTTTTATATAAGAGAAATAGTTAAAAGTAACTTAACTTATATAAATAAAAATTAGCTAGGCTACTATCTTACTAGTAGGTTTTTAGTAGGGATAATAGTTTAATAAAATAGTTAGTGTTTTATCTTAATTTTTACTATCTATATTTTTAATAGTTTAGTTTTTAGTAGTTTATAAAAGTTCTCTTCTTTTTTTTTTAAAAGAGGGAGACCTATTAAGACTTATAGCTAGTTAGTATAAGTAACTAATATAAAACTAGATAAAAGCTACTAAGTAATTTACTTAGTAACTTTTTTTACTTACTACTTAGCTATTTACTCTTCTAGACTATATAAGTTTTATAAACTAAAGGCTTAGCGCCTAAAGTAAGGTATAAATACTTATTTAGCCTTATACTCTTCTTCTCTTAACTAGCTACTATCTTATTTATTTTATTAATATAACCTTTAATATTACTAACTCTCTACTTATCTAGTAACTATATAATAGCCCTAGACGTGCTCTTATAGCTTTTTTAAACTAATTTAACTAAAGCTTTACTTTAATTAATAAAAGCTATATATAGAGTACTAGTAGTTTTTTATTAAAGTAAAGAAAGTTAAAGAGATATAAATAAAGTTAAGACTAAAACTAAAACTAAATAAGCTAAGTAAGCTCTAAAAACTAATACTATAAAGTAATAAAGTTATTCTTAAGTAACTAAATTTTAGTTTATTAATTTTAGATCTCTTATTATAGCTACTATATAAGTAAAGTAATAAGAGTTTAGCTTTAAGATAATATCTTAGAGGACTAGCTAGCTAGTAGAGTAATAAATTCTTTATTAAAACTAAACTAGCTAGTAGAGTAATAAATTCTTTATTAAAACTAAACTAGCTAGCTATTAGACTATAGCTCTTTTAAAGCTAACTATATAAGAATAAAAAAAGGGAGTTTAATTAATCTACTATAAAAAGCTAGGCTTTAAAGCTTATAAAGAAGACTTTACCTAAAAGACTAGCTAAAGATAAAATACTTAAAAAAATTTTTTTTAATAAAAAACTAAGTAAGATATTTACTTAGTTTTTATTTATTTAACTAGCTACTAGAGTAGAATAATTACTAAAGTAGATAGAGAAGAAAGAGTATACTATACTAATAGCTCTATATACTACAGAGCGCGTATTGACTTAGCCTATTATATTAACTCTTATAGCTTACTATTTTTATTTTTATTTTACTATAGCTTTTTTAGTCTAGTCTTTCTTTTAAGTTTAATAGAAAATAGCTTTTAGTAATCTTTAAAGTCTCTCTAGTCTAGCTATATAATAAGTTTCTTATTTAAACTAGATTCTCTTATATATAATAATAATCTTTATAGACTTAGCTTTTACTAATAGATAATAGATACTCTATACTAAGTAGTATCTAACTATATTATTATTATAGATCTTTACTTTACTAAGTATTTACTACTAAGTATTAGTAGACTATTAAGCCTCTAAAGTATTACTAATTTATATTAGTAGTAGAGTATATAAAATTTAGTTAACTTATAGCTAATAAGATACTTAAATACTATTATAATAAGAGTAAAGATTAATAACTAAAGAAGAAAAAGTTATATATTACCTATTTTATAAGTATAATATCTAGTAATAGTTCTATTACTACTACCTTTATAGGTAAGCTGTCTCTCTATCTAGTACTAATTACCTAATTAGCGATTATATTATCTATAGTATATTACAAGTCTTATTAGAGAGGTAGATATAACTTATATACTTATATACTATAAGATTAATTAAATATAATAATATATTAATATTTTTTTTATTTTTTTTCTAAGACTAAAATAGATAAGTATTACTAAATTATATATAAAAACAAGCAGCCCCTACTGCTATATTAATAAAAAAGCGTTTAAATATTAATAAATTATAATATTTATATAATTATATAATTAAGCAAGCTTACTAAGTAAGCTTAACGCTTTATAATATTATTATATTCTTTTAAATTTAGTAAAGTTAACTACTATTTACTTTAATATTTACTATTTATCTTAATACCTAAACTTTAGGTTAAAAGAGAGAATACTTAAATACTAGTTAGTAAGCTATATTTTTACTTTCTTTTTTTATTTACTTTCTTTCTCTCTCTTTTTTCCTTATATATATACCTTACCTTATAAGCTCTAGTTATTATACCTTATTATTATTATATAGTAATAAATATATATTATTATTATTCCTATTATCTTATTATTTTTTATAAATAGGTTATACTTACTATATAGTACTTATTACTATTAATAAAGCTATTTAATATACTTTAGAGTAGCTAGTAGATCTACTTTAATATAATTAATAATAGAGTTAGTTCTCTAGAGCTACCTATCTATAATATTAGTAATAATATAGTAATAGCTTTTAAAGATAGTAATTAAAAATTAATCCTAAAGCTTAGGGCTATAGCTAAAAATAAAGTACTATAAAAGTAGGCTAAGAAAGTTATAAACTAAAATAGTATCTATTAAATTAAAATTATTATTAAAGCTAGTAATTAATAATAAATATACTTAACTTTAAAAGATGTTATTAAAGTTTACTTTATTAGCTAGTTTTTTATTAATAGTAAATAATTTAAGTTTAATTCTTAGTTATAAAGCTTTAAAAAGTTATTAAAGAATTTTATTAAAGCTTTTAAAGTTACTAAGAAAGATTTTACTAAGTATATATAAGTAAGTTACTATAAAGTATAAATTTACTTAGTACTTAATACTATTTATATTTACTAAAAGATTAAAGCTATATAGGAAGTTAATATAGTAAATATAGTTTAGTAAAAAATAGTAAGCTTATATATATATTATAAAAGTAAGCGTAAGTATAATAGGTTTATAGTTAGATCTAAATTACAGTAAAGAGGCTTATAAATTATATATTAAAAATACTTAAGAGATATACTTACTTATTAGTTACTATTATAATAATATATAATAGGTCTTCTAAGGGGACTGTAAAATTAATATAAATTTAGGATTTAGATAAAAAAGTATATAGTTAATACCTCCCTACACTAGAGACGTAACTCCCTAGTAACAAATACCAACTATATTAATATATTAATATTTAAATTTTCTTTTTCTTCTTTTTTTTTCTAAGACTAAAAGGGTATTTAATACTATATAGTACTACTAGCTAGCTTATAGCTAGCTTGTTGTAGTAACTCTATAATAGACTTAAGGTATAATAGAATATATACTAAACTCTATTAATTCTATATTTAACTTTAGTTAATATTAGATACTATAGGTAAACTAAGAGCTTAAAGTAGAAAATACTATCTAAAAAATCTAGCCTAAAGGTAGTTAGTACTAGGTTAATAAGTATAATTATAAGCCTTATTTAAAAGGTAGTTGTTATAGGCTAAGCCTCTAAGGCCTTAGCTGGTTAGCCTCGGTGTCCTTTGGCTAAGCCCCTGAGCCTCTAAGGCCTCGGCTAGTTAGCCTCAGTGTCCTTTAGCTAAGCCTCTAAGCCTCTAAGGCCTTAGCTAGATAGTCTTAGTATCCTTTTTATTCTTTCTTAGCCTTACTACTAAATAGTACTACTTAGATACTCTTTTAGTACTTATAGTAGTTAAAAGTACTATACTATAGTTATAATACCTTATAATATAAAGGCCTACTTAGACTTTAGTATAAAGGCTATCTTTAAGAGCCTACTTAAGAGCCCTTATAGCTCTTTATTAAATTTACTTATTATTACTTTATACTTAAGCTATTAAGGTAGCCTTTTATATTTAAATTTAATTATTTTATAATATATAAATATTATACTTTTAATTCTTTATAGCCCTTTAGAGCTTAATCTAAACTTAGCTTATTACTTAGTAAATACTATTTATAGAAGCTTTAATTAATATATTATATTAAGCCTTATAGGTAGAGAGCTTATTAAATAAAGTTTTAGTTAACGTAGTATACTAAGCCTTATAGATACTAGATTTCTAAGATTAAAAGTTTTAAAATATATAATTTTTTAAGCTTTAAGTAGCTTCTTAAGTTATCTTCTAAAGCTTATTTAGTAATAAGCTAATAGCTAGCTATTAGTAAAATAAGCTATTAATTAATACTTAGAAAGGCCTATACTTTAGATTATTAAAGAAAATAAAGACGTAGTTATAACTATTATAGTCTTACGTAGTATAGCTTAAATAGTAGTACTTAGTAAAGTCTTACTACTATACTTATATAAATAATAATAGTAGTATCTTTAGGATCTTATTATTATACTAAATTTAAAAGAATAGCTTAATTAAAAAATTAGTACTTAAGTATTTAGTATAAAAGGATATAATTTAGTCTTTTAGTATAAAAGGCTAATAATATATCTACTTATTAATATTATTAAGCTTTTTAAATTTTATATTTAAAATATCTTAGCTAGTAGATTTTAAAATAAAGCTCTTATTAGTACTTAGCTTTAAGTAAAAAAGTAAAGCTATAGTAAAAAGAAAGCCTTAAAGGCTATAGCTAGTATTAAAGAAATAATTTAGTATTTACTTATAGTAAAAATAGTATTAATATTAATACTAAGATCTTTAATATAAAATTCTTTAAAAGAAGAAGTTATTAAAGACTTACTAAAAACTTAAACCTAAAAACTATTAGCTCCTTATAACTAAGCTAAAACTTAACTACTACTATAGTTAATAATATTACTAATAGCCTTTAATATAAAAGGATTAACTAGAAAATATTATAAGCGCCTTTTTAACTCTTAAAAATTTAATAGTATAAAGTTAAAGTACTTAAGTTAGTACTTAGCTATTATAAGTAAATTTACTATTAACTAGAATAACTACTTAATATAAAAGTTAAGTTATTAATATATCTATAGCTACCTTAAGGGTAAGGCCTATACTATTATAACTTTTTTTATAAAGTCTAGCTAAAAAACTAGCTATAATATTAATTAATTATAAACTTTTCTAGACTTCTATTTTAAAGACTATTATATAAAAGTATAAGCTTATAATAAGATTATATATATAAAATAAAGTAAGTATAAGGTTAGAGAGTACTTCTATAACTTTAAAAAGTAGTAGTTATATATAAGTCTTAGTAATAATAATATAATAAAAATAATACTATTTTAAAATAGCTTAAAGAATAAAATTTAGTTTTAATTAATAAAAGTTTATATTAATTTATATACTACGCTCTAGGAGAGAGCTATTAAAATATTAAATAATATATTTTAATATAAAATCTATAATAAGCTAGTAAGAAGAATTAGCTTTTATTTAAATAATACTAAATTTTTATACTATATAAAAAAGTAAAGCTATTTACTATTAAATAATAAGATAAATAATATTAAATATACTAGTAAAAATAGCTTCTTTAATAAAAAGAGAGATTACTATAAGACTAAAAACTTTTATTTTAACTATAGTAAAAATAACTACTACTTTTAAAATTACTATAAAAAAGTAAGCTTAACTAAGAATAGCTTAAAAAAGCTTAAAAATTAAAAAGTAATTTTAGCTAAAGTAGCTAAAATAAAAAATAAAAGTAAGTACTACTTTAATAAAACCTTAAGTAATAAAAAAGCTACTATTAAAAAAGTATCTTTTAAAAATAATACTCTAAATAAGAGTTCTAGTAAAAAGCTTTTAAAAAAAAAGTAGCTTTTACTAAAAGTTATAAGTAGGAGCTAAAAGTAAATAAGTATAAAATATAAAAAAATTAAAACTAGTTTAGAAAAACTAATATATAAAGTAAAGTATTAGTTATAAATACTTTAGTTAATTTAAATTATTATACTTTAATAATAATTAACTTTAGTAGCTTTATTTTTATTATAATTAGCTTAATTTTTACTTAAAAAGCTTACTTATAGTATATAAAGATAATACTCTAAAAGGTTATTAGGATTAAAAGAAGTAACTAAATTAACTAAGTAGCTTACTTTAAGTTTAATATTAATAGATACTAAGACTATAGATAGAGATATATAGTTAATTAATACTTTAAATTTAATATTATACTTAAAAAACTATAAATAAATAAGTATAAAGTTATACTTATACCTTATAAGCTATTTATCTATATATACTTAACTAAATAAAGAATTTACTTCTAAGCTTATAATAAGAGGCCTAAATAGAATAGCTTAAAGCTTTAAAAAATTAGAGCTATAGCGTATATATTATAAATATAACGTTTAAAAAAGAAAAAATCTATAATTTAAGTTTTTATAATATTTATAATAAATATTAATAAAGTACTAGTATTTAAAGCTAAAGTTAACTATAAAGCCTTATTACTTAAAGCTTATAAAAATTAAGTATAAATATTTAACTTTAAAACTATATCTAAGTAAGCTTTATATTAGCTAAATATTAACTATATAATTAAAATAGATAAAAATAAAAAAAGTAAAGAAAAACTAGCTTTATAAGGACCTCTATATAATATAAGCTAAAAAAAACTCCTTATTCTTTATAAGTACTTTATATTACTACTAAATAAAAAGTAAATCTATATTAGTAGCTTACTTACTACCTTACTAGTATTATTTATTAAGAAACTAAGTAAAGGCTTATATTTTTATATAGATTACTAAGCCTTTAATACTATTATTTAAAAGAACTATTACTCTCTACTTTTAATCTAAAAAATACTAAATAATATTACTAAAGCTAAATACTTTATAAAGATTAATATATTTATTACTTTTTATAAGATTTATATTTATAAAGAAGATAAGTAGAAGACTATATTCTATATCTAATTTAGCTTATATAAATAGATAGTTACTTTCTTTAGACTAGTAAACGTACTAAGTACTTTTTAGTATTATATTAACTAAATACTATAAGAATATATTAATAACTTTTACTTAGTATATTTAAATAATATACTAATCTATACTAAGAGATCTCTTAGGTAGTACTATAAAAATATAAATAAAGTACTTAACGCTATAGAGGTAGCTAGCCTCTTACTAGATATTAGTAAGTATAAATTTAATATTACTTTTATAAAGTACTTAGGCTTTATTATTAAAATAAAAAAGGGCCTTTATATAAACTCTAAGAAAGTTAAGGCTATTAAAGAATAAAAAATACTTTATATATAGAAAAGTATATATAGTTTCCTTAAATTTATAAACTTCTATTAGTACTTTATTAAGAACTATTTAAACTTAGTTATACTTTTTATATTTTTAATAAGATTAAATACTCCTTTTTACTAAGGAAAAAATTAATAAGATACTTTTAATAAGCTAAAAGCTATTTTTATTACTAAACTAGTACTAGCTTAGTTTAACTAAGATTATAAAACTATTTTAAAAATAAACTTCTTAGATTAGTTAACCTTTAAAGTATTTTTATAGTATAGTAATAATAGGTTACTTTACCTAGTTACTTACTTTTTAAAGAAGATAAATATTTATAAAGCTAACTATAAGATATATAATAAAGAGCTATTTACTATAATTAACTACTTTAAAGAATAGGATATAGAGCTTTACTTAGTTAAAAAGTTTATAGTTATTATAAACTATAAAAACTTTAAGTACTTTATAAAACTATATTAGTTAAATAATTACTAAATAAAGTAGTCTTTTATTTTAAAAAGATACTAGATAGTTATTACTTATTACCTTAAAAACTTAAATAAGAGAGCTAATATTCTCTCTTATTATAAATAGGATATACTTAAGGATATAATAGATAAATAACTATAATACTAATATATATAGTTATTAAAACTTATTACTATTAATAATTAGGATAACTCTAAGGATAAGGACTTAATATCTATTATAACTACTTAAATTAAAGCCTTTAGAGCTCTTATTAATACTAAAGAGGATTTTAGTACTCTTATTAATACTAAATAAAATCTAGAAGAGCTATTATTTAAGAAATAATAAGTAACTACTTAAATAAAAGATAAAATATACCTATAGGCCTAGTAGGCTATACTAAATAATAAATAAAAGTTCCTATTAGAAATAGGCTAAAAAGTTTCTATTTTAGAGTATTTAGTAGATACTAATATAAATTTCTAATATTAAGATTATTAATAGGTCCTAGATAATAAATCTCTATAAATAAGAATTATTTATACTATATATACTTTACCTACTTTAGGTTATTTAGAAAAGAACTTTACTTATAAAGTAGTTATATAAGATTTTTTCTAGCTAAATATATTAAATAATATCTATTAATATATTAGAAACTATAATACTTATAGATAAATAAAACTCTAGTAGAATAGCCTTTATAGACTACTAAAACTATTACTATTACTAAAATAGATTTAGAAGGAGATCTTAATAGATTTTATTATTAAACTACTTAAAAGTAAGGGCTATATAAACCTAATAGTTATTATAGATTATTTAAGTAAGGATATAGTCCTTATTCTTTTACTAAATATTAAAGTTACTATAATAGTTAATACTTTTATTTAGTTTATAGTTGCTTACTACTAGTTACTAGATACTATTATTTTAAATAAAAAAACTTAATTTATTAGTAAATTTTAGATAATACTTTATAAGCTCTATAGTATTAATTATAGATTATTAATAGCTTATTATCTATAAACTAATAGTTTAATAAAGAGGATAAATTCTACTATTAAAGCCTACTTATGTACGTATATTATGTAGGATTAGAAAGACTAGGTAAAATATATTAAAATAGCTATAATAGCTATTAAAGTATAAGAAGTAGTAGTAATAAAAATAAGCCTTTTCTTCCTTTAATATAGATATTATATAAACTTTCTATAGTTACGTCTAGCTATTAAGATAACTAGAACTTTATACTTAAATAAAAAGAAAGCTTTAGTAATTATAAATAAGCTTAAAAAAGCGTTTAATCTTACTTACGTATTAATAGTAAATAATTAGTAAGAATAAAAAAAATAAGCTAATAAAAGACGTAAGAGAGCTATATAACTATAGATAAATAATAAGGTATAGCTTATACTTAGAATATATATAAAGACTACGCGTATAAGTAAAAAGCTAGACTAGAAAAACTTAAAGTATATAGTTATTAAGCTTATTAAAACTTATACTATTAAATTAGATATACTAAGTAGGACTAAAAAAGTCTTTAATATAAATAGGCTACGCCTTACTACTAGTAACCTACTACTAAGTTAACTATTAACAAACTACTAACTAAAGCCTATTATTATTAATAAAGAGCCTAAGTACTTTATTAAAAGGATTATAAATAAATAAAAACGTTACTATAAACGTAGATTTTAGTATTAGCTTCTAGTTAAATAAAAGAACTATAAGAAACCTACTTAAGAACCTACTTTAGAGTTTATAGATATAGAAGCTCTAGTAGTATAGCATAGAACTACGCTAAGTACTTAAGAGTATTTCTACCTTCCTACTATTATACTTATTCTTAGAGCTATAGATACTAAAGCTTTAACTAAATAAAAATATAATAGAACTACTAACTTATCTACCTAAGTATTATAAAGCTATTATACAGAATAATTATTTAAAGGTAGATAATCTATATATATCTAGTTAAGTAATAGTTTTATAGTATAATACTATTACGTAACTATATATATAGAGGTTATTTGCCTTTTACTTTAGAGTTTAAGCCTAGCTATATACTATTACTATTATACGCTTTCTTTTTACCTTTTTTAAATAAGCCTAACCCTAATAAAGGGGTATTATTATAGGCTAAGCCTCTAAAGCCTTAGCTAGTTAGCCTTAGTATCTTTTAGCTAAGCTCCTAAGCCTCTAAGGCCTTAGCTAGTTAGCCTTAGTATCTTTTAACTAAGCCCTTAAGCCTCTAAGGCCTTAGCTAAATAGTTTTAGTATTCTTTTTATTCTTTCTTAGCCTTACTACTAGATAGTACTACTTAGATACTCTCTTAGTACTTATAGTAGTTAAGAGCGCTATACTATAGTTATAATACCTTATAATATAAAGGCCTATCTAAACCTTAGTATAGGGGCTATCCTTAAGAGCCTGCCTAAGAGCCCTTATAGCTCTCTATTAAATTTACTTATTATTACCCTACACTTAAGCCATCAAGGTAGCCTCTTATAGTAGGTACTTATAATAAGTAGTTAAAGCGCAAAGATAGGTATTAAAGATTTTATTAAAGTAAATATATATATATAGATTTTTAAATATCTTATTTAATACTATATGGTGCTACTAGCTAGCTTATAGCTAGCTTGTTATAGTAACTCTATAATAGACTTAGAGTATAATAGGACGTATACTAAACTCTATTAATTCTATATTTAACTCTAGTTAGTATTAGATACTATAGGTAAACTAAGAGCCTAAAGTAGAAAATACTGTTTAGGAGATCTAGCCTAAAAGTAGTTAGTACTAGGTTAATAAGTATAATTATAAGTCTTATTTAAAGAGTAGGTACTTATAATAAGTAGTTAAAGTATAAAGATAGGTATTAAAGGTTTTATTAGAGTAAATATATATATAAATTCTTAAATATCTTATACGTATTATTATAGGCAATAAGTATAGATAATAGATATAGATACTATTAATAGTAGTTACCTCTATTATAGATAGGGTTTAAAGTTTATTAATATTTATAAGTTAATAGGACGCTGTTTTAATAGTATTTTAAGAGTAATATAAAAGTTCTTTAGAAGTACTAAATATATACTTAAGTAGCTATTAAGTAAAATTTATATCTTTTACTTACTAGTAGGCTTTTTTCTCCTTACTTTTTTTACTAAATACTTTAAACTCTCTATTAAAACTACTATTAAAACTACCTCTTTTATTAAAAACTTTATTAAATTTATTAAATTTTTTTCTAATATTAATATAGTTTAAGTTATTATAAAGTAGCTTAATAACTAAAGAGTAGCTTAGCTACTAGACCTAGTATACGTATATACGTACTTAAATAGTTACTAAGTTAAATAAATAGTTAAGTAAAATCTATATTATTAGATTAGATTTATAAGAAAAGTAAGATTTTTTTATTATCTTTAAAGAATAGTTACTATAGGGGCTCTACTTTAGGTAGATAACCTAATAAAGGTTTATACTTTACTTATTACTAATAAGCTCTAAAGCTATAGGCTATAAATATAACTAAAGCTAAGCTATAAATAGAATTAAAAGAGGTAGCTATATATTATCTATTATTAAATTAAGTTAAGAGAACTATTATCTTAGTAGATAAAGACGCTACTAAGAACCTATAATATTAGAAATTAGGTAAATTCTTACTACTTAGTATAGTAGTAGTAGGTATATAATACTATTAAATAAGCTTATTATAGTTAAAAGGATATCCTTAAGATAAAAAGATAGAGAAAGTAAGTAATAAAGTAAAAAGAAAATAGTTATAGTAATAGTACTTATCTAAAGATTAACTAAAGGAAGAATAGTAATACTAAAACTAAGTATTATTAGTAGCTTTAAGTATAGGATAGTAATATTAAAAGTAAATATTATTATTAAGTAGACTTAGAGGGCTAATAATACTAAGACTAAATATTATTACTTCTACTATTATACCCCTAAAAAATTAATTACTAAATACTATTTATTAAATAGAAAACTAGTAAGTTAATAAGAAAAAAAAAGGCGTTAATATTATTATATAAGCTTAACCCTATATTGTTAAACTCTATTAGGTAAAGCCTCTATACCTAAAGGATAGCCTCTCTAGGTAGGTAGTAGATATACAAGACGAAGGTGTACTCTTTAAATATCTTATATATATTATTATAAGTAATAGGTATAAGTAATAGATATAGACACTATTAATAGTAGTTACTTCTATTATAGATAGAGTTTAAAGTTTATTAATATCTATAAGTTAATAAGACGCTGTTTTAATAATATTTTAAAAGTAATATAAAGGTTTTTTAAAAGTACTAAATATATACTTAAGTAGCTATTAAGTAAAATTTATATTTTTTACTTATTAGTAAGCTTCTTTTTCTTTACTTTCTTTACTAAATACTTTAAACTCTTTATTAAAACTACTATTAAAACTACCTCTTTTATTAAAAACTTTATTAAACTTATTAAACTTTTTTCTAATATTAATATAGTTTAAGTTATTATAAAGTAGCTTAATAACTAGAGAGTAGCCTAGCTACTAGCTACTAGACCTAGTATATATATATATATACTTAAATAGTTACTAAGTTAAGTAGATAGTTAAATAAAATCTATATTATTAAATTAAATTTATAAAGAAAGTAGAATTCTTTTATTATTTTTAGAGAATAGTTACTATAAAGGCTTTACTTTAAGTAAATAACTTAATAAAAGTTTATACTTTACTTATTACTAATAAGCTTTAGAGCTATAAATTATAAATATAACTAAAGCTAAGCTATAAGTAGAATTAAAAGAAGTAGCTATATATTATCTATTATTAAATTAAGTTAAAAAAATTATTATTTTAATAGATAAAGACGCTGCTAAGAACCTATAATATTAAAAATTAGGTAAATTTTTACTACTTAGTATAGTAATAGTAGGTATATAATACTATTAAATAAGCTTATTATAGTTAAAAGGATATCTTTAAGATAAAGAAATAAAAAAAGTAAGTAATAAAATAAAAGAAAAATAGTTATAGATTTCTATATATACTGCTAGCTAGCTAGATAGCTTACCTACTTATATATAATACTAGGTAAGATATATAGTACTATAAGACGCGTATAGAGAACTAATACTTTCTATTAAAGATACTAATCTATTAATTCTTTAAGCCTTAAGGGTAGTAATAAAGTACTATTATTTTATTTAGCTAAAAAGTAATTAGTTAACTTAGTTATAAGTAAGCCTATTAAATATTATAAAAATAAAGACTTACTAGTAAGCTATTAAGAGATACTTAAGTAAATTATTAAAAGTTCTTACTAAATTAAATATAATACGTATAAGTTATTAAAGATTCTTATTATATTACTATAAGTAAAGATATAGACACTTTTAAAAGTAGTTACTATTATTAGATTAATAAAGTTAAAGTTTATTAATATTTATAAGTTAATAGGATGCTATCTTAACTATATTTTAAAATAATAATATAATAAAGCTAGTAAAAAGTAAAACTAGCTTTATATACTTAAGTAGCTATTAAGAAAAAATTATTTTTACTTACTTATTAGTAAGTTTCTTTTTCTTTTTTTTAAACTCTTTAAAATTTTTAAAGTTTATACTATCTTTATACTTAAAGCTAGTAAGTATTCTTTTTTTTTATTTAAAAATTTTAAAACTTATAAAACTAGTAGTTATTATTTTTTATTATTATTATTATTATTACTACTACTATAGTTTAATAACTTTAAAACTATTAGCTACTATCTTCCTCTTTTATTAATATTTATTTCTTTTATTAAAATTATCTCTTCTACTATTAAGATAGTAGCTAATAATTAAGTAATTTATATAGATTAACTTATCCTTTATATCTAAGGTATAAGAACTAAGACTATTTAGTATATTATAATAAAAAAATATATCTTTAATAGCCTAATAGCTATAAATAAGTATACTATAAAACTAAAAAAGTAAATAAAGAAAAAACTACTAAGCTTAAACCTCCTAGATATAAAAATAAGAGATTTAATAAATATAATAAATAAGAATAATAAGATAAGGGTTAGCGCTCTACGCTTTATAAATAAACTAGTTTAATATAAAAATTAGATACTATATAAAATAGAATTTACTATAATATAAAGAAGAGACTTAAAGATACTATAGAATTATATCTTAGATAGTATATTAGTAATAAGCCTTTTACTACTATTTAATACTATTAATATATTCTTTAGAAGTCTTAATAGCTAGATATATATTATATAGTAAATAAAAGTTATTATAGTACTAAATATTATTTATATAATAAGCTAAGCTTACTAATAAAGCTATTATAATAGAAAAGCTAGAATAAGCTATTTATAGATAAGTAAAAAATAGAAAGAATTAAAATAAATTATTAGTAGATTAACCTTAAGAAGAATAGTAATAATAGGCTATTATTATATTACTAATAGGATAAACTAATACTAGATATTAAAATATATACTAAATACTAAATACTATTTACTATTTATATAAAGCTAGTAGAATAAGGGCGTAGATATTATTATTAAGAGTAAACTTTAAACTTATTAGTTAAATACTTATTATTAACTCTTATAGATACCCTAGGGATCCCTTTTTAAAATAGTAGTAGATATATAAAGGTAGAATATACTTAAGAAAAATAGTTATAATAATAGTACTTATCTAAAGATTAACTAGGAGAAGAATAGTAATACTAAAACTAAGTATTATTAGTAGCTTTAGATATAAGATAGTAATATTAAAAGTAAATACTATTATTAGGTAAACTTAGAGGGCTAGTAATACTAAAACTAAATATTATTACTTTTATTATACCCCTAAAAAATTAATTACTAAATACTATTTATTAAATAGAAAACTAGTAAGTTAATAGAAAAAAAAAAGGTGTTAATATTATTATATAAGCTTAACCCTGTATTATTAAACTCTATTAGGTAAAGCCTCTATACCTAAGAGATAGTCTCTCTAGATAGGTAGTAGATATATAAGACAAAGATATACTTAACTAAAAGGGTATATTAATATTTATAAACTTTAAAAAATATAAAAATTAAAAGTAATATATTATTATATATAAGTATAAATATATTTTAAAGCTATACTTTTACTTTTTTATATACTCTTATAATATATAATCTAATAAATAAAAATAATCTAAAAAGTTTTTACTATATATAAAAAAAATATAAAGTTATTTTAGTTTTTTTATTTTTTTATTTTTTTCTAAATTATTACTTTTTTTTATATAACTTTATATTATTTAATACTATATAGTATTACTAGCTAGTTTACTTTATATTATATCTATTTAAAAAAAATCTTCTAATATAAATTAAAATTAAAATTTTTATAATCTTTAAAATATATTAAAATATATTTTATAAAATACTTACTTTCTCTAATAAGACTTATAATTATATTTATTAACCTAGTACTAACTACCTTTAGACTAGATCTTTTAAATAGTACTTTTAATTTTAAGCTTTTAGTTTAAATATAAAATTAATAAAGTTTAGTATATATTCTATTATACTTTAAGTCTATTATAGAGTTACTATAATAAGCTAGCTATAAACTAGCTAGTAGTACTATATAGTATTAAATAAAATATTTACTAAAAGATTAAGAAGCTAAAGGATATTAAGTACTTTAGATATAATCTAAAGTACTAGTATAATATATATATAAGTCTTAAGTAAATAGTAAGAGTAGAATAATACAAGAGATAAGGTAGTAAAAGAAGTCTCTTACATTCAACGTTTAATCGCGTCTAGAAAAGTAAAAAGCCTTCTGGCTCGTTAGGTATTCGAACCGCGAGCAAAAATGATGCAAGACCCTGTGGGATTAACCAGTCTAGTGTATTACCACTCGACCCCATTGACTGGCGGCGGGCACAATACATCATATAGCAGTCTTTTTGGATCATTATGTATATATCATAGGTGTAAGCACCTATGCTTGGAATGAGGTCTCGAAGTTGACTTCACTTATACGGTCTGGCATCCTCACTCTGCCTACATCATTACAGAACTCAGCAGACTGACTAGCATCACAACCTTAGGGTACAACATGAGCTCTTCACGAGATCTACTATGGGGTGGCGGTGCGTGATTGGAAAACTTCCTTCGCCTTTCACCGACCGACCTACATTTCGCGAAACTTCTACGTCAAAACCTCTTACTTCTGAAGCTTCGATCTACAACACCCCGCCGCAGTACCCCGCCACTTCTGGTGCCGCTTTCGGCCCCGCATATCCAAGGCGACAAATATGGAGGACGTTGATGAACTAAAGCTATCCAAAGAGGAGGCACGCAACTTCGGCGAGGTCTTGAGCGGAATCAAAAAAGCCTCTGTAGGATTCCTGCAGCCTCCACAGCTTCAAAAACGGTGGGCTCGACTACTTGTTGTCCTTTACCTCGCGCGACTCTCTGACTTTACTATAGGGCTCGCGAAGCAATCGCAGATGACGAATCGTTCACAGATCTCGTCATTCAGTCCCGTCAGTATGGTACCGTCTGGGAAACACATTGTGCGACTTTAGGTGTGTATTCTGGCAACATCAAGCGATCTCTCATGAAAGCCGTATGTATACCTTTCACCTATGCATCGTCCACAGCATTCCGCAACCTCATTCTACCTTCACTTCGCTAATTATGAGTATAGCGATACCACCCGACCACCTACATTACCTACGATATTCACCCTTACTTTCTCGACCGTGTTGTACATTTCGCCCGACACACCGCATACACCGTCTCGACGACCTTGGACCTAAAATGCTCCAAGAACCAGACCGGTCCAAAGGTCTATGCAGAACTTATTGGACCAGAGTGGACCACATTACGCTTACATCTGGGAGTTTATGATGCTGCTCAGCGATTAGAGTATCCCATTCTTGAAGACGCCGTGCTCTCCTATATGCAGAAGCTCTTGTTTTCGGTCGATACTCCCGTAGAAGATTTCGTCAGCCTTGCAGTAGACGTTTTCAATCTTTCCTGTGGCATTCAAGACAACAATAGCCGGCTTCGGTATCTTTTGGCTGCGTATGCAGCACACAAAGAGGACAAGTGGTTAGACTCGCCAGTCTTTGGGACCATCTACACACGGGTAGGAAAGATACTATACGCAAAACTGTAAGAAATCATGCTAATATCAATTTCCGTAGGCTTTGTCTTTCGGTGCTGCTTTCCATGAAGCCAAAGGGAAGCGACAAGCCATCGTGGCGTCGAAGCGTGCACAGAAACGTGAGCGACGTGCTCAGCGAAACCAGACCGCACAACCAGAATCGGAGTCAGAGACCAACGAGGAGTCAGAGATCGACGAGGAGTCAGAGATCGACGGCGAGTCAGAAACCGACGAAGAATAGAGGGCTAAAGAACTTTATACTGGGACCAAATAGTTCTTTGCCTCAACTAATATGTTTGATAAGGTCTCACCATTTGACCGACTTTTGACTTCCTTGTTGATGTTGCTTGGATAGATGGCATAATGAAAATAGAGACCATGAGCTATACTGTCTGGTTTACAAGATTGTAGTGATAATGTAGTTACACTGCCCAAGGGTGCCAAACGCCACATAGTAACGCCAATACCACACCTCTCGCTACATGCTCAAACGAAACTCTCCTAGAACCTCTCCACTCTCATTTTAATCTCCCTCATAATCTTGATCGCCTTATTCCCACTAAGTTAGTGCTAGTTAGAGGCTTAATAATGCTAAAACTTGATAGAGACATCTAGGCTAACAATAAGCTTCATCAAGTGTAATTAAATTTATGAAGCAAAGGTAATTGAACGACAAGTACGTGTAAAACAGAAAGACTCTCCAGTAAAGAAAATAATTGCAACAAAGGAATGAATCAATTACGCCACCGCATTCCTGCCTTCGGAGTAGGACTACTTGCAGTCAATTAGTCTCCCAATGTTCCAAAGTCTTTAGTTGTTTAAGATATCCTTGTCGCCGGGAAACCTAGGTCCGGTGTTTTGTCTAGTTGGGGCGGGCTGGCTTGCGGAGCTTGATGGGTCTGCTGGACCTGCTGGACCTGCGTCTGCTCGTTCTTTGCCTTTTCCACCTTCCATCTCCGGATTCTCTCCTTGCTCCACCTGTTCCGCGCGTGATTGCTTCTGGCTATTCACCCATTCTACGTCATCTGGGCCTGTAGCAATAGACCTACCCATGGTGTCGTTAATGAAGTATGGTTCTATCCCGTACGGGGCTCCACAATGTGTATGTGCATAGCCTTCACGAAGTCCTCTGCCATACCTGGGATTCTGACAGACAATTCCGGAAACTTCATCATCTCCTCGGTAATGAAATTGGTTTATGAAGGTGACCCGGTCATTCACTGTCCAATATCTCCCGCTAAGGTTGGTTTTGGTGGGAAGTCTCTCATACCTGTCCTGTGTATAATCCAGAAAATCGCGCACCTCCTGGTCGTTTCTATTGTTGATGTCTTCCACGTGGACACTACACATCTCGCAGCCCCAGGTAAGTTGTGAAAAAGAAGGGTCGACGTTATGCTTTCCCGCAATCTTACGATAGTTCCTTTCAGAATTCCTGTGTCTCGCCTTCTTTCTTCCCTCTTCGTTATTTATCTCCGCAGATCCTCTTTCAACTCGCATATTAAGACATCGTTGCCATTCTCCAGTTTTTGAATCCATATACCAACGGCAACATTGGGTGGTCTCCGCTGGATTCAGTTTGTAGGCAACGGGCTTCAGCAGATTTTCCGCATCGTGGTAGGCGGGCTTCTCCGCTTTCGATAACTTTCGAATTTGGAATAATAAGTTTTCGCGCGAATGATCGTCAATCACACCAAACTTGTATATGTGGCAGACTTCCCACTTGGCATCTGTCGGTGATATCGAGCAAGCCTCACAATGCCAAAGTCCAGTATCGTCAATAGCGCAGTTTGTCCATTTTGGCCGCATTCCACGACATATAGACATAGAGTATCTAGGCGGTAGGTCCAAAGGCACTTCGCACTCGTATTCGTAGGTCGCCATTGAATAAATAACCTACTAGGCGCCGAACTGGCTATAGAAGTAAAATAATCTTGCGGCTTAGAAACTCGGTTAAATCGATGTAAAGTATTAGTTATAGATGTATATATATATGAATAAGATAGCTTAGTATATTGAAATCGCGTGTTGTTCGTTGAGAATTCAAAATGCTGTTTCAAAGAGATGCGGACTCCTTTTATAGCTTCCTAGGTGGCTTAGTGATGACTTGACACCTATGACTGCAATGCCTTATTATACAGCTTTCGGCTTAGAGCTCTGACCACAACGTACTAGATTAGAGTCAACTAGCTCCAGGCACTCTTACTAGGCACTCCACTAGAATTAACCTGAGTCTGAAACGTATGCTCGTTAAGTGTCTTCTATCGCACGTCATCAACTAAAGTTACATAGAAGGAGTCATTCGACAGCGGTTGCTCATCAATACTGACTCATCAAGGTAGTTGACCATTACACGGGAGTCACTCATGTTAGAAGAGTCTCATATCGAGAGTCATCTACACTGACTCATCGAAGGTTACGCATGTCTATCAAGTCAATTGTTCAGACCTGACTTGTATCAGACCCAGCTCATGTGAGCCATCCCAAGTCATGCCGAATGAATATACACCTCAACTTAGATAAGCAGAAATGCAAGACTTCTCAACCTGGTACTCATCTCGACAGCACTGGGAAAAAAGGTAAGGCATGCAAGTGACTGTGAGCCACGCGGATAGTGAGTCAGAAATATCAGAACCCACAATTGAGTTTGTAGCAAATTCTCGCAAGCAATAGCCATGTATAGTATTTCTTCAATCCACTCCTTCAGTGTATAACAAAATACCTACCTACACAACCGCATGCACATGACTCGTTAGAAACACATCCTATTCGGTCTTCGTGTCGCAATTGTTCCTGTCCATGTGCGATTAAGCGGAAAGCTGCATTTGCATATGTCATGCACAGTCATCTTCCCAAAACGTAAGATGACAAGCAAGTATGCTCATGAGGACAGTCGCACGGTAGAATTTGTAATACACCCGAGGTATGACTTTGTGGTATATAAACATCTTTTCACAAAGCGCAACATGAACTAAGTATGCCCGTAGCAACTATAACCCCGCTGTTTATAGTACGGCGCAGGTCGAAGGTATATAAATCCGCCTTCTTTCAGCAGACATTACTCTGTCTTAGATTGACTTAACCTACATTATTCTAGACTCTCGACGCTATCATTCCTAAAGCCTATCTACGATCTCAAGAACAGCACTTATAGAAATTACTAATGCTCAACCACTTCATGTCTTCGCTCTGACTTGAAAGGCTACGTCGATCCTCCCGTGTGCAAGCTCCTTCAAGTCTACGTATTTACTAAGTAGTTTTATTAACCCACTTCTACTTTCTTTAAGGTCGTGGTCTATCTAACTATATACCCGCAGACCTTGGGTTGTTGTATTTATAATAATAATATTAAGTTCATGGGCTTAATGTTCGGCTATAGGAAAGTGCTCCTTGCGACATCTAAAGACTAAAGAAACCTCTGAATGGTCGCTAACGAGAGTTTGTAGTATGAGTGGAATTGCGTGCGCCGCGGCCGCTGAACTCTTCCCACGTACCACGCAACGATAAGAACCAGTACCTCAAGATCTGACGAGATAAGATACGATAAGGGAAAGAAACAACACGATAAGGCCAGATAAGATGAGATATCCTACGATTAAGATAAAAGGGATGATTGACTAAATAACGTGAGCCTATATATGCGAGAGCTAGGCGGAAAAGGAAAAAGGGAAGAGAGTGTTGATACTTGCATTTAGACTATAGCGTTCAGGCGAGCTTGACTCGTGGATACGAACTCGTCGATGTTAAGATTCGATGTTTTTGAGAAATTATCTATTTAGCTGTACAGATGGAATGCATTTCTATGAAAAGCAACGGGGATTGTTGGAGCGCTTCCAATACGTCCCACCTTTTCGCACCTCCGCCTCTCTTCCATAATGCTCTAGCATACTACCTCTTGATGTCCTGACGCCGAACCTCACCCCGGCGTATTCTTTTCAGTCATGGCTGGGCTGATATAGGATTCCACCCTTATCGAAGGTCAGAAAATGGAATATGAGCAACTTAGGAGAAATTCTCGTCAGGTATGACGGCCTCGGTCGATGGCTCTCGAGCGGGCCAAATCCCTGCATATTACCACCCATTTCGTCGCCTAGCTCTCACCGAACCTCCTTACTGTCGTCCATTAGCATCTACTCGGATACATCATAGTCGTAACGAGAACTCACACATGATGATCTCCTCATCTTCGTCAAAAACCATGTGAAAGTGCTCCATAAACGGCCATCCAAGGCCAATCAAAGCATTCTTACCGCCCACTGTACGTATATCCCCACTCACAACAGCCTCATCAGTACTCTCCAATCCAATCGCACAGACGCAGGAGCCTCGACTTGAGGACACAAACTGGAAAGTGTAGTCGTGTCCGCTGAAAGTGATATTGCGCCCTCCGATGGCGAAGTCGATGGCAGGTAGCTCGTTCCGCTTCTCGCATGGAAAGGCTCTGAAGAAGCCCATTGGTGTTGTTGGTCCGACATGCGATAAGATGAGCGTCACCCAGTTGCCAGGTAGATGAATGGAAGGCAGCGTAGTTGAGAAATAGGCTCTGCTTCCAGGGCCGAATGTCGAGTGATTGCTATTAGACGAGTTGTTGAAATGAAGAGCGAGGCCTTCGAGTGATGTGGCCCAAGGGTGCTGTGGCGGTCGCGCAGATGGCGTGTTCCCTTTCAGAAGGGGTAGCCGAATGTAGTCTGAAGGCGAAGAGTGGGGAGGGAGGGCTCCTAGAATCAATTCGCCGTTAGATCGAGGCTTGTCCATGTCCCTTACACCGTGCGGAGGTATTATGGTGAACAATTTGCGTGGTAAAAGTCGTCTTTTCTTGATGGTTTGCCAGACACCGCTGTATGAAGCGAGACCTAATACACCGTTATAGTTGAAGTACCAATGAAAGAAGGTGCTTGGTCTGGCGCTTGTGACGTCTACAAAACTTTGTCCAGTCACTGGAAGGTCTGCGATTGTGAAGCTCTCGTCGGCTTGGACTCCCCCGAATGCGACATTTGCGTAGTCGAACAGCGCCGGCTCGGATTGCGGGTCCGCAACATAGGAGTGCGATGCGGAGAAGTTGACGCCAGTGTGATTGTAAGATGTGCAGAGCACGCTCTTACAGGCTGTCGACTGAACCCATGATGTCGGCGACTCAATATCAAGTACGACCTTAGCCGATTGGGACGGCGTTCCAATCGCTACTTCAAAACTGTAAGCAATCAACGCAGCATCCTATGAGGACTGTCAGAGCTTTGCGCGATGGACGCTGAGACGGAGTACACGCGGATTTTGCATATAGACGGCATCGTGCCGCTGTCTCATCGTTTGGACTACGAGACAGCGACTCGAAGAAATTACGAGAGATTTGTCTCATACCGATAGCGGTGCACGAAATTGTACTGGGCCGAAATGTCCGGGTAGAACCTGTTGGTCGCCTGCAGTATTTGGGAGGGCAATCGCGGATGCTTGCCTGATTGATGCGAACAACAAGTATCGAAAAAGCATGGCCTCAAGCGGCAACGAGCGGTTTCGGAAATGTTTGGCAGAAAGAGTGTTGTCTTCTCTGTTGAAAGAAAGTGCATGCGGTGAGACATCGGCAGATGACCCTAGGTAGTGCTGACGCTAGTTACATAATCTGCCTGGATGGCTGCTATTCTTTCGCGATATTACCCCTTCGGGACGTTTAAGGCGGAGGATGGATGACATCCACACGCTAGTGGGCGGACCAAGTTAGGTAGGATCCATGCCAGTTGCGGTGCGCCACCAATATTTGCTGCCAGGATTATGTGCTTCTCACTACTACCATAGACGATTCGTTAGGAAGTCGCTAAACGTTGCAAAATACCGCATGAGTTCTCCGAGATCTGCAAGGTGAATTAACTGATTTTGAAAAGAATCCATAGATTAAATAATATCACCAAGACTACAGGCAGCAACAATCGATTGTATCTGGCAAGATGCAGCATTAACGTTCCTTCTATGAATTCGGAATGGCGTGCTGATGCTGACACCGCCTGGCCACTGTGAGACCCATTACCAGCCATAATTTACTAAAGAATTGTGACGGCTGGGTGAGAATCGGAGCCGAGGACTTCAATGATAAGATCCTTGACGGCACCATGACCCCTTGCTTTGGGATGAAAGATTCGTCCATAAGCAACCTGACCGTAATCAGAGCTCTGAGCCCCAGGATATCTGCTATCCGCAAGAGTCAACGAGTCATTGCTAGCGAGGGTGATGGAGATACCGCAAGCTGCTTGTTCGCCGAAGTCTAGCAACGTATCGTTACTGACGGTGGTGTCACAGCTGCTGGCAGCCGGAAGCGAGGCCTCTCCAGTAGCCGACGTCGCGTTTGGCCAGCCGTCCAAGTTGTCGTACTGCGTGCCGTCCGGAGCCACATCTTGGTCGTATAGTTGAAAGAACCAGTTGTCCGGATTGCTAGGGTTAGGCTCCACTGAACCTGGCTCGCAGAAGCGATGTCCCTCAAATACAGGATTAGTGTCGACGAAGGCAATGCGTTTGTTGGTCCCCGCAAATGCACCTGCGACTTCTGCGGCTACCCTCCGCAGGACCATATTGAGCTCGTCAACGAGCCCATTCAAGTCTGTTCGTAGTTCTTGGTCGAGTGGTTCGCCACAATACCAGCTCCAGAAGCAGAAGACCGAGTTGTCGCAATCTCCTGTCGTCACGTCGAAGAACCATGGGTAGGCCAGCACATACAGCGTGAATATGTCGTTTTGGGGGTGTGCGGCAGTCATGATCTCGCTGTACACCCGGCGAAACCTGTCGAAAAATTCACCCTGTTGTATTCGAAGCAGAAAATCTCGAATGGACTCGGGACATCCGTTCGAGAATGGCCCGTAGAAATGGTAGACGCATCCGTCAAGTATCTTGAAGAAACCTGCATCGTTGCCTCCTACCCACAAGACGGCGGCATCGTTCTCAGGTCCGGCAAAGGCTTTGTCCTGCGGATCCATGTCTTTCCAACGGTCTCCGTCTTGGTACATACCATTCTAGAGAGGTCAGTGTACTGTTACCCTAGTGCAAATCTCCAAGCGCTCCTGCTGAGACTACTGGCATAGGTACTACTTACTGCTCGCGATCCGGAACAGGCTATGTACTGGATCTGCTGCGTGTTATCCTCCCACCAGCGGTAGTCAGCCCACAGTAGAGCTCCGACGCCATTGTCGCCGCGTTTACAGGGATCTGCGGTCTCTTGCTGTTCCCATTGCTTGCCGGCACCAACTCCAGATCCGTAAGAATCACCCATCATAGCAAAAACCTCCCGGATGGGCTCAGGTCCTCCGGGAACTGGATCGGTGGATCCAGGAGCAGTTGGGAGGTTCGGATCGCTGTGAAACGAGTATCAGCAAATGCTCATGGATGGGTCGATCGGGCAGGTGTCATACCTAATGGCGCCGTCATCAGGGCCCGGGCCATTCTGAACTCCATCACACTCGTTGTAATACACCCACGCGAGATTGTCCTTGGGCGTGACTTGAACAAAATCGGCACGTCCTGAGTTACTGATCTTGGCAAAGTGCATATTGGGCCCAGTGTCCACGCCCTAATTATTAATTAGATAAAATCATGATGACTGGCTCAAGGAGATGATGACTTACTGGCATCCAGATGCCATCTGCGCGCGGCCAATTGAAACTACTGCCCGCTGAAGGTTTCATGCCATCATTGAGCCACACAGTTACATTACCGGAGAACTTGTCGACCCACATGAGGTCAGCTCTACCGTCCCCGTTCACCTGTTAAGCAATTAGTTTCATGCTGGTTGCTTTCTAACACCTCCGCAAGACTCACATCAGCCCATCGATGGTTGGCACGATCAAAGCCCGTCGAAAGCTTGATCTGCTGTACATCCTGCAAGCCGCTTGCTTTATTCAAATAGCCTGTTGTTCGGGTGTCCGGTTCCATACACAGATAGTCGACCCTCTTGTCGCCGTCGATGTCGGCAAAGCGCAGGCCCAGATCATACAATCCCAGCCCCCAACCCTGAGTGCATCGGCTGCCACCGACGACTTGGCCCTTGTATTCAAATTTCGGAACTGAGCCGCCGCTGTATGTATTGCGCCACATGTCGACATTACCGGTATCCCTGTCCACAGATAGAACATCGCACAGTCCATCGCCATCCCAATCGCCGAAGTGGATACTTTTGCGATCTCTTCCAGTATCGAGTATCTGGTTGTGTACATTCCACGAGGGCGGATTGTCGACATTCTCGTATAACTCAATCATACCTGTAGACCAGACCCAGAGGTAGTCGTCATGTCCCCGTCCATACATGTCGCAGTAGTGGACGCCATCACCTTTGAGCTTTGTCCCTCCACTACCTGTATTTCTGTAGAATTCAAAGTCGTATTGGTAGGGAGTATCACGGTCCACGATGCGGATATAGTCTGCACGACCTGATGCATAGATCCTTCCGAATTTGACGTGATCGCGATCAATGTCTGGTAAACCAGCGAAGCCTTTGTGGGCGGCTGAGGCTTCAATCCACGCAGGCTTCAGGCCGTGAATGGTGGTATTTTTGTGGGTTCCTCGCTGGTTGATGAATATCCTTGTTGAGCCGTCTTCGTATACGTAGACCCAATCGGACCGACCATCGCCATTGATGTCGATAAGTCTCACACCTTCGATACCAGGCTGCCCTTTGGCATCGAAAGTTGGGGCGCCGACCTCGATACTCTGCCAGTATCCTCCATACTGTTCTGTTGGCGCATCGCCAACGCCGGCGTTGCGCCAACAATAGATGTCGCCCTTGTCGTCTATGGCGCACCAGTCGAGTCTACCGTCCCCGTCAATGTCCCCGAGACGGATACGATCTTGCGGTGCCCAAGGAAGACTATCCTTGATCATGCCGATGTACTCGAATTTTGGAGGGTTGCCGCCGCGGTTGATGGATGCCCATGTTTTGCCTTCCTACCTTACATCAGACTGACACAAGAACAGCGTGAACAAACTTACGAGGTTAATACATATGAAGTCGTCAAGGCCGTCGCCATTGATATCGCCCCACCGAACTCCGCGATTCAAGCACTCTTGCTCCAAGGTGATTACATTCCATGGATTATCGAAATTACCATCTCCAGTATTGAGGCGGAAGGAGACGGCTGGCTGTGTCAAGCCGCCCTCGTGCCGTTGCTCTTCATCTAGTACACGCACTAAGTCGTCGGCTTGGTAAGGCGGATCGTTACCGCCTGCGTTGACGATTTGAGCAAAGTGGAAGTTTTTGGTAAGGTTCGAGGTAGCTAAACCAAGGTAAGATAGCTTCACACCCATAGGCTCGGAAGAATGTGCGTAGGTGCCATCTTCTGCGCCACTGCCTCGCTGGATTTGCACTGGGCCTCGAAAGTTGTCTGGGCTTGGGTTGCACTGTCCGCCGCCGCCTGAATCTGTGTTGTTGATGGGTGGAACGATCCAGTTCCTGTTGATGACATTATTGATGCCGGCTGTCCAAACAGCTGCTCTGTTGATTTTGTCAGCAAAGTGCCCCAAATCTGATATCTGTATCTCGACTTCACGTACAGTTTCGGATACCCTTCATTCGTAGGATGAGTGCCATCCGTGTTTAGGTCACCAACGGTGATGAAGCCATTGTTCATTTCTGCAAGCAAAATTTGTCGCCCTTGGCTTTGGTAATCCACGATGAGCTGGCGGAAACGCTGATTGATCGTGTTGACGTAACCATTAGCCTCAGAGTTTCCGTTTGGAATGAGAGTGGACAGGATTATGGTGACGCCTTCGCTTTCCGAAAAGACCACTGATGTTGAGAAGGCAATTAGCGCATATTTTTACCTAAAAAAGCCAAAATAGGGAGAGCAGAGAAAGACAACATACTGTCGACCATCGTCTTCATGCGGTCATAACCAGATGAGAGCCACTGAGCAATGCTGACATCTGTTCAGAGTCCGACGTTAGTGGATTATCATAGCAAAGATAGCCGGCAAACATACGATTCTCTGAAGCCCGCTGGCTCGCCTGCAGGCAGTCATTCGTCCCAGCATTGATGAGCACGAGGTTCGGCTTCTGATTCAAGCCACAGCTCATCAAGTCGGTGATCTCGGAGATAATCTTGCTGGGGTGACCCTCATGCTGACGATCATTGAACGAGCCTGTAGACTGGCAGCCAACCATGTTGACCTCAAATCCGAGGTATCTCATCTCGTCTCGTAGGAGCTTGCGGTAGCCGTTTTCTGGGTTTGAACCAATCCCTTGCGTGATGGACGCACCCAAGGGCATGATTCGGAGCAAGGGCTTGCCATTTCCTTGCCTTGGGAGCAGGGTATTGAGGCCGTAGACTGAAGTAGTATCATTGCTGGATGTATCATCTTCATCGAGGAAATGGTGGGGGAAGGACAGGCTTAATGAGCACTGTAGAAAGAAGAGGACAGTCCTGAGGCTGGCCAAAGAAAGCAACATAATGTGTGAAGAAACGATTCAAACGCAGAATGGCAGGGACAGACCGAAATTCGGGTGCTCAACCGAGCAACGATAGACTGTACGAGTTCCTGACATTAGCGTGTGAGGATGTAGATTGTTGAGAGCGTACCCATTATTTATAGGATCCTAAATCCAAAGGCCATGTTCACTCCCATCTCAAGATGCTTCCTCCCCCCCGTAATCTCCATGCATTGCCATCCACTCAGAGACACACATGACAGTTAACAGGTGCGTACGATGTCACGAATGAGACTCTTCGTTCTGCACGGACACGGCCGTTCTTGCTCCTGTAAGTGGTGGCAACGATAGAGAATTACAAAATCGATCCCGGATTGGGTCGACGAATACACACTTGAGGGCCATGTGATTGTGATTGTTAGATGAATTCGTCTAGTATTGCGGCTTAAGTTCCTGTTCTGGGCCATGTGAATAGGCTATTGGAAGGATTGTGGCTTTGTCGGCGAGTATCATATGATGTATAAATATACTCTTCTAAAAAGAGAAAACTTGCGATCCATTCCGGACGCATGAGCTTGAACGGGGAACGTCTCGGGTAAGCCGGCCGTACATCGGAGGAGAAGAGAGCAGTGTTTGAAGTTGAACAGGGCTTCACCAATAGTCTCTTTTTGCGCGCAACAACCGACATTAAAGCAGATCTGGATTAAGACCTAGAAGCCGAGGACAGAACCACTGTGTCCTGTATCGCGTGGAGTCAAATTGTCAGCGTGAAGAGTATTCCTAGGCGGAATCTTATGCGAATTGCTATACGAACTGCTATGCGAACTGCTATACGAAGTGGCGTACGAAACTTGTGCTATACGAACGGCGTCCATTGGTGGGACCGAATCCTTTGTAATAGGCGGTGACAGGAGCAGGGCGACTGGACAAATTAGGTTAGTATTTCGGCCCCTGCCAAGCTGCTTACTGGCACGCGAGCTACGCGCCTGTATCCGCCGCTTACGCACCAAACCCTTGCTAGGATGCGTAGCTTTCTTTGCTTTCGCTGCTCGTAAAGGACCTCCGGCGAACCTTACTCTTCGGAATTCTTAGCCTCCTTCCTTCGATCACATGCTCTGAGCCAATGTTGCTGCTAACCTCCTCACGTCTCTGAGCGTTATGGGTGCATCGATCGGGCGTACTTCCTTTTGGGACTAGAGCGTAACCTCTACTATAGTAGAGCTTAGCTATATTACCTCTTAGGTCCTTAGGATCTGCCGTCGATGCTGGAGTCAGTCTCGGTCTCGTCTCTTCTTCCTAGACTGATTGTTGACTAATTACTCAACTTAATTATAGCCCTTATATATATAGTTCTTCTAAAACCTATATAATATAATAGCTATATAGTAGTAACGTTCTAGAAAAGCTACTATTATTAATAAATAATTTTAAAACTTACTAGAAAAGTAGTAAATATATAATTTTTTAAATTATAAACTAATAAGAGTAAATATCTTTTAAATTAGTAAACTATAAGCTAAATATAAAATTAAATTAAAAATAACTTAGCTTTATTAGAATAGAAATTTTTCTTTTTAAATACTAATTATGAAAATTTATATAGTAGTATTTATTAGAGTATTATTGAGGCGTGGTCGACCCCTTTCTTATGTAGAAACGGCCATGGATAGTCTTTGCAAGTTTACAGCCCCTAACATGACGACGACAACACCAGAGGCTCTTGTCGGCGGAGAGGTAATGTTTGACGGACGGATACCTGTTCAACATCGGGAGCGAAGCTATCAGCTGGCCATCTAAGCGCCAGAGCGTGGTCGCCTTATCAATCTGCGAAGCGGAGGTCCAAGGGACGCAAGCAACCAAGGAAACGATCTGGCTGTGAAGGCTCTCCAACGAGCTAAATTTGAGCCAAGGAAAAGTCGCCCTTATTTGCGGCGACAACCAAGTAGCCATCGCTGTGTTCCCCAATCCGCAATACCATCCACGTACGACACATGTGAAAATTCAACGCAAGTGGCAAGGAGAAGTCGAAGAAGCTAAAGCGTTTGAACTGAAGTACGGGACAACTTCAGAACAGATCGCTGATGGTTTCACGAAGCCTTTTACACGAGATAGACTCGGATGGCTTGGGAGAGGTCTCGGATTCGAGTGACGCTCGCGAACAGCAAGGCACCCTTTCCTTTCTTTCCTTTCGAAGGGTTTTGAGATTTTATCGGGCCCGGGAATACCGTAATGGATGGTTGTTGGTACCGCTAGAGATAATGACTCTGGAGTGGCAGTGTCGAGCATTACGGTGCTTGAAATATGCGTAACAGGAGCTGGAGGCGTGTATATATATAAGAGGACCCTACCTAATTTATCTTACAATAATAATAAATACAACTACTTGCTTTAACAAGCACGGTACTCCTAACATCGGTTGCTGTTCTCCCGGTACGACATCTAGCTCAAGCGAGACAGTGCCGCCGAATTAAGGAATTAAAGGCCAAAAAATATGCAACTAAAAGAATCATGTGAAATTGCAATTGTAGTAATCAGATTAGCTAACGTTACTGATTATTGTAATTTAAGTCTGCTTACGGTCAACAGCGACCTTGTTTCTAAAAAAAACGTCAGGAGACTATTTGAGCTCGGAAAAAGCTCTGCCCAAATTAGCAAAGCATTATAAGCTGAAGTTGTACTAGGACAATGAGGACTGGTACGACTTTATGTGGAAATGTATTGGTCTAGATTTCGTACTGATCCGCTACACCGCATGATCGTAACGGCACATATCTCGGAATGGTACCTTGGCTTGTACTGGTACCTATTGAACTTGTGAGTACTGGTACGGAATTCAGACCGGTACATCTGGCGTACTAGTCGGAATATGTCATTCCCGTAACTGCTGAGCAAGTGATTGTTAATTATTCGTTTTTTTTTTCAGAGAGGCGGGACGCCTCTCTTGCTTATATACATATCTCTGCCTTCTATCACGCACTACTGTTTCAGCCACTGTGATATTTGACAAGCCCAAACGAAAATTGTCACGCAACAGTACGCTGTCCGTACCAGCCCAAACAAAACTTTCACGTAACAGTACAACACTTAAATTTAGTATGCGGAGAAACGCGCAGAACGGCCTTGTATCTGTCAATCAATCTCAAAATGATTCTCGCTAGATCACCTGCCATGTACCCATCAGCAGCTTCGGCATTAAGGCGATCAGCACATAGTCCCGGGAAGTATAGATCAGACTTGCTTCGTACCGGGTTCCATTTCTCTTAAGAGACTCCTTCTGATCATCACCAGAGCCGGCGACCAACTATCAAGGAAAAGATAAGTATTTAGTGAGGCTCCCGGACAGAATGGCCGAAGCCTATCGAAGAAATACATGGTAGATCGACTATACCCAGTGAGGAGAGTCATCAATTCCAAAAATCTATTAGCTATGACTATGGCACTACCCTCCAAGAGCAGAATAAGCTGGGCTGGACTACTCGAGACATCATATCCCCAGAGATGGACACAAATACTAGATGACCTATTAGACTTAGCCTTCGCTGTGTTGGCGATTCGTCTTCTTTGATTCTACTACTAGATGTCGATGGCGTTTAGCAAATATTGATGCCAGACTCTGCGATTGAGTATTCACAATTCGGGGTATTTGCGAAACCATCGTCGTTCCGGCAAGAGGCTTCTTAGATTTGAGTAGACACTCTCGGCTCTCCTGCTCTACAGCATGTGTATCCCTATACGTCCTAGTTATGGTTTGGATTCCTGTCGCAGCGACGGGTTGGATCTTGGTTCCGGGCGAATGCCCAACCCGTAGTGTTAGCGTTCGAGCATGGCGTTGGACGGCTGTACGATACCCTAATCCTATCTTTAGATTCTATCAAGACTAACTCAGATTAATTCCAACATCGGCTTCTTTTGACCTGATTAGCAAATGGCGTTTGCGTAGCATGTCTTTCTTATTCTGCTCTTCTGTGAAATTCGCAGTCTCTTGTGTCACCAGTAGGTCTAGTGAGCGTTATAGGAAGCATTTCGCAAGGCTAAACCTAATACTTTCTAGAGTAGACTTTTGCCTTGCCGAGTGATTCGGGGTCTGATCTGTAGTTTGACTGAATTTAGCTCATCTAGCCTGACTGCGAAACGTCTTTGGTAAAGCGTCAAAGAATTCCTCTAGGATCTCATTCCTAGGCCTTGCCTTTTGACGGGTACTGGGAGGTATTTTTGTTCTTAATTTTGAGAAATTCATCGCAATTGGAATAAGTCTTCTGTGAAAAATCTGCTCGACACGGAGCGTGGCATCTTGCAGTCGCTGCTCTACGCTATTTGAAATTCTTTTGCACCGTCATTTTCAATCCTGTGCGGGTGTACACGATGGAATGATGAGTAAAAGGTAAAGCAAATGTTCTATTGAATCACATGGTCTGCTAGTGAACAAGACCTGCGATGACACACATACAAAGAGAGAGACGGTGGTGTTGTACAAAAGACCCAGAAACGCCTCCACGCCCCACAATTGCAAGACAGTCTAGAAAAGCCGTACATCGCCATATACTACGCAACTAATAAGGGCAGACAAACACAGGCTGTCGCGTGTAATCGCCGCACTGGTAATTGCCCTTGTCCGAAGACGAGTCGTTGGGATCCTTGTCAGCCGGATCGTCCTTGCAACCAATGATCCTCTCGCCACACCAGAGCGCTCCCGGGTCGTCGCCGTCGTTCTTGTACTGGCACTTCTGCCCGTCAATTTCGAGGTCGAGATCCCGTGTGCCGCCAGGGAATGTCGAGCCATCCTCTGCAGTTGTGCCAGACGTATCCCACGGTACAGTATCGACGGGCCGGAGGAAGTCCTCGCGGCACTCGACGCCCTTTTCATAGTCGGCGGTGAGGAAGAGCCAGTCCATTGTGGGAGCCCCTGGGACAAAGGCAGCGACAACTGCGAGCTGCTTGGTCGGTCCGGTGGGAGTAGGCTCAGGAGTAGGCTCAGGATCAGGCGGTGCGCAGGCGCTGTCCTGTCGCTTGGCCTTCTTTCCAGGCGGGTTGGCAAAGTTATTGTGGAGGTCTTGGATGGCCTTGTCTACTTTGCTCATGAAATCCTCCATTTCCTTCGTCCGGAGGGTATCGAGATCGCGGAATTCAAAAAGAGGCACAGAGCGCTGAGAGTTGAACATCTTTTCCTGGGCCGCGTGCAGGTTTCCGATAGACCCGTCAATGGCTTCGTCAAACTTGGTGAGATCGTCGTCGTCCTGCGAGTCTTGATCTAGACCATGGATCCAGTCATGGATGTTGCATTTCTTATCGCCTTGAGCGAATGTGAGGTCGCCAAATTTGTTGTCGATAGGGGTTGGGCTGGCAACATCACCCGTGCATAGGTCAGTATCGACTCTACGTTCTGTTAGTGTGGTCAAGCTAACTACAAGTCTAGCAAGGACCTACTGGTTTCCGTCACCCTTGTAGCATGCAAGGTTGTTGAATAGCGCCCAAAGGTCGTCTCCCTTTGCTGGCAACTTGGAGCTAACTTGCGCAAAAATCTTGTTAAAGTTCGTTCGAGGCATGAATGTTGTGAAAAGCTTTGGACTTTGGCCTGGTTGGAGAGTGCTCAATGCACCCTTGCCGTACGACAAAACCAAGGTGCAAAAGGCCAGGACATCGTCCGTGACCTTTGTCTTGTCAATGCCGCTTGGATTGGACTGGAAGTGCTGCTGCGCCACAAGCTTGAGTCCTTCTGGGAAACGATAATTCGTACCGTCGAGGACATTCTTCTCCAGGGGGTTGGCTGCCTGTTCCTTCATCAGGCTGTACAGCGCCTCCAACGGCATTGGCGTGGTGATTTGGGGTTGGAAAGACACTTCATTTGGATCCCTGCTCGGACGGGTGGTAATCTTCCACGGATTGCAATTGTTGTCCGCTATGTCAACATTTCGCGTATCGTCGCTGGCCCACGGCTTCCAGTCAACCTGAGGCGGTTAGCAAAGAAAACCGTAGATGCGCTGGGCGGCTCTTACGAGGTTCTGCGCGAGATCTGCCGCGACCTTTGCGCCATTGGTCGCGTCCTCTGTGCTGCCTACTTTGACCTTGACACCATCAATGATGTACTCAGCCTGAAGTTTTCCTTTCTTGCCGATAGAGTCCGCAGTAAGCTCCCAGTTCGTGCCCGTTCGACCGGCAATGACCTTTCTCTTGGCGTCGTTTGTATCGTCATCGCTGCATTGTGCGCTTACCAAGGCGAACTCGGGACTCTCAAACTCGGCGCCAATGCCGGCCGTACCATCCGTATTAAGTCTATCGGGGTCATCCTCCATGCTGTTCGAGGTGTCTATCAGGCAGTCCTCCACGCGCCGTTCCAGAGGTGTGCGGATCACGGCTGCAGACGCTGTAAGGACGACTGAAGAACATAGTAGGAACCGCATCGCAGATGATCGCTTTGAGCGCATGGTGACGAGTGAGGAAACCAATACTGAGAAAAGGGAGCAAAATAATGAGACGATGGAGATGATCTTGAAACAGTCAGAGACTGGCTGCGGTGTTTGTGTCGACAAGAGAGGCAAAGCACGTCCTCTTTTATAGCCTTGAGATGGAAGCAAGTGTCAAGGTTCGTGGACAGATTGAGCTCCCTCATGCTAGGATTGAATGCTGAAAATAGCATCTCCCAGAATGACTTGTTAACAGATGGCTGCTCCATCTTGCAGTAATGGGGGCTCCTGCTTAGAAGACGAATAAGATAGTCACGTCAGTAAGGCAGCGGAAGGTCGTGTATTACGGGGCGTAGTTGGAGCGGTGGTGGAGATGAGGAGGAGTCGGTTCAGCCTGAGCCTGAAGAGAATAGCATATCCTAGAATGACTTGTTAACAGATGGCGGCTCCATCTCGTTGTAATGGGGGCTCCTGCTTAGAAGACGAATAAGATGGTCACGTTAGTAAGGCAGCGGAAGGTCGTGTATTACGGGGCGCAGTTGGAGCGGCGGTGGAGATGAGGAGGAGTCGGTTCAGGGTGAGGAGGAGTCGGTTTAGGGTGAGCTTGAAGAAGAGGAGTCGGTTTAGGGTGAGCCTGAATCATAGTGCGAAGCCGGCTTGGCGAGCTGGTACTGTAAGGCTGAGCAGACGCCACACGCGCCAACATCCAATCGACTCCCTTACCCGGGTCGCCAAGTCTTCCAGCAGGATCGCCTAGAGGCATGACGTCTAGCACGGAAACAACGTAACGTCTGCTATATATATTGCAGGACCCCAAAGTTTCAGCTTGACACTGTGCGCATAACTAAACTTCGGATATCTCACTGCTTCCAAGGTCCTTGCTTCCACGAGGTCGTCTACAACGTCGCCATGGCCTTGCTCGGATTGCCCGACGAGCTCCTCGCGCTCATCGTCAGCCATGCCATTCCAGAAGGCTTCGAGAGCCTGTGTCTGGCCTGCCGCAGGCTTCACACGCTTTGCAAACCCTTAATCAAGCAGCATAATGTACTCCGCTCGCAATTTCGCAACTTCAATTACTACGAAAAGATTGCAGACCCATCCTTTACGATCAGGACATCGTTTGAGCTTATTGCCCGGATCGCTGAAGAGCCGGTCGTTGCACGCTACATACAGCATGCAGATTTCAAGATGGATCTTCGGCTACCTGTCGGTGATCGCCTATGGTTGATGGAAGACAATGGCTATCGTCCCGACACCGTCCGCGACTTATTTGCCAGTTCTCGGTACCTGTCAGGCGCAGATTGGCAGGACTACTTTACCAAGTATGAACGGGATCTAGCGGACAATCGCTATTGTCAAGCTGCCGCTGCCTTTCTCCTGACACTGCTGCCCAACGTCAAGTCCGTGGTCCTTCCACAGTTTTGGACTTCCGACAAGGACACTGAGAAGCTTCTTGAGGCCATCATCGACCACGCGCGCCAACCCAACACCACTTCGATCAATGCCAGTCTCTCATTGTTGAACACTCTGAAGACTTCTATCTCGTTGGTAACGCGGCAAGGCTTTGTCCTGGACAAGATCACTCCGCTCCTAGCCCTTCCACGCATCCGCTCGTTCCACGGTCCCAGCTCAGTATCCCACATTGGAGCTCGCGAGCCCTCTTCTCCATGTCAATCACTCCCGCCCAGTGTCGGCGAGACAATGGAAATAGCCCACCTGCTCAGCAGCAACCTCGACGGTCCTGCCATGGAACACTTTCTGCGCTGCACACCGCGTCTGAAAACGCTCGTTTACTCTCACTCGAGCAAGCAGCTCAGTCCACCCTGGGATATCTGCGCGCTCGTCACCGCTATCGTCAAGGAGGTGGGCAGCCATCTCGAAGAGCTGTCCATCACGACGCACGACTTTACAGGCAAAATCGCCCTTGGAACAGCGACTATGCGTGACTTTGCGCGTCTGCAAAAGCTAGAGATCTCTCTTGACCTTGCAACGTGCGTGATCAGATCCGCCGCCCAACTCGAGACAAAAGAGAGCATTGGAACGGGCTCTGTAGCGGATGCAGACCAGTCTCATATCGATCTCCTGATGTGTGGCCTCGTTCCTGCTTCGGTCACGAGGCTGTTCCTGAGATCAGACGAATGGGAACGTCGTGACGGTGTCCACGATTCCATAGGCCTGCTGGAAATGAGCGACGGGGTTCCCGAGTTCAAGGGGGGGCCGCAACAGCACGACCGAACCCTCGAAACCATGTTCCAAGGCTTTGCCGAGAAAAAGGACGCCCAGTTGCCTTCTCTCAAAGAGATTCGCGTATCGTACCCAGCAACTGCCGGCGAAGCCTACAAAGCCCGATGTAAGAGTTTGCTTCCCGAGGCTGAAAAAGTGGGCGTGACGGTGTACCTTGATGGGGGACGGTACCCGTCCGTCATGGATTTTGCAGGGACGTGAGATAGAGATAGTGTCTAGTGAAACAAGCAGGCGTTTATGTGCTTCCTAATCTTAATCGAAGTCTCTTCATCCTTTACCCTCGATGACTGTCGGCAGCTTCCCTGTACCCCTTTGCTGACTGCTCCGTGTTCCCGTCAGCAACTGCGCCCTGCAGCCACACCGGATCCCACATAGACAACGCGGTTCTCGTGTCGCTAGTCTAGACATATAGAAGGAACTACGTATCGTCTACGTTGTCGAGGATAAGTACCTAGAGATCTTTGCTATCGCGCCAGTCGTATACTAGCTTAAAGATATTAGCTTACGAGTTCTGTCGCCTAATAATTCTAACACAATCGGCAATATCGTAATAGCTCTACTTAAACTAGACTATATTACTAGTATATAACTAAAGTACCTACGTCTTATACGACCGCTTGTGCGTGCGATAGGTATGCTTAATAGCAAGCTACGACTTACTTCTCTAATGTCAACATATACTACTATTAATGCTGTACTCTATATACCTAATACCGCCTAGACCTACGAGCGCGACCTGTAAACCGAGGGTAGTATATAGTGGATAAATATCGTCAAGTGCCGTTTCTCGCTCGATAAAGTCGGTGTCGCGGTTAAAGAGTATTACGATTGATGGGTGTAGTAGAGTCTCTACTCGCTCTTAAGGGTCTGTTAGCGCTCGCTTAGGCCCCAGAGACTCTTGGCGGTCCAGTAACTTACCAAGTAGAAGATGGAACTCAACTATACTGTTGATAATACCGGCTTAGAGGCCCTTATTCTTGTCGCTAAAGGATGTTGTAGATGCTATAATACTATTATAGTAGTGCGGTAGTCTGCGGTAGTGTCTATCGTAAGACCTTAGCTGGATCTTAGCTAGACCTCAGCCTAGCGGTTCGTGCTGAGCCCTATTAGACAAGTATCCTTTATAAAGTCGTACATACGCTTTAGCTTCAACCTGTATCCTTATCTTCTTCTCAGCCTAACGTCTACTATATCGTTTGTATCTCTAACCTACTTCTTAATCGTAGTTACATACAAGATGCCTAATCCTCTTAGTATCGCTGCTCGTATCGTAGGTATTACTGTCCCAGCCTTATATAGCATACGGCTACTTCTAGAACAGTTTAAAACCGCGCTGAAAACAACCATGCGTCTACTAGATAACGTGTAAACTATCAAGATATCGCTCAAATAGCTTCTATATATTGAGGAGAGAGGATAGGACCTTCTTAGCAGGAGCATAGCGGAGGAATCTAAGACAACGATTAGTAGCTATACACAAGTATACGCTCTCTTTCAGACTAACCTTTAGCGCTAGACTAGACACTTAGAGAATAGGAAATAGGTATAGTAGGATCGAACGAGCGTAGGAACCTTTAAGAAAGCGAGAGAGTATATACTTACGTTTATATTTATATATTTTCTTAGAATCTTTACTAGCGGCACGTAGATTGCTAGTAGTACTAATTATAATGCTATATTACGCCTTCTGTTAGATCATCGCGCCCTCCTAAAAGAAATAGCTGGATTCGAGGTATAAAAGTTTCTAATTAGCACCTCGCATAACCCTAGATTGCTCCGAGGCTCCTATATATCATTAGTAGGCTAGTACCCTTTCTACTATATTAGGTACTCTAATTTACGCATACCTTGTCGCTAAGCTCGGATTTCTTGTACAATCTCCTCTCTCTCAGAGAGGTCGATTTTGTTATCCTGGTCGGGATTGATCGCGGGAATGACGAGCGTTACTTTACGCCTCTTATACCTTAAGAGGGTAGACGAAGTATATGGATTGTTCGTTCTGGTTCGCGGAGGGCGGAAGCGGTCGCGGCCGCGCTGGCTCTTAGGCGAGCGATTAGAAGTCTTGATAGACTTTAGTCGCTCGTTACTGTTAGAACGGAGGAGGCGGTTGTCACCCTCCTCGTTACTTTCCTTGTTACTTTCGTCTCGACTGTTACCGCTACCTATATCGTTTGGGGATACGTAGCCTGGTATAGGCGATAGCGTATGCGGCTTCGCGCGTATACGACATACGCCAGATATCCTCTAATAAGAGAAAGTCTATAAGGAGAAAGTCCTTGAGGAGAAAGTCTTTGAGGAGCGGAACTCTTTGAGGAGAAACTCTTTAAAGAGAAATTCTTTAAAGAGGGAAATCCGTTCGGCATCTACAACGCTAAAAGATGAGAAATAAGCGGTATACAGATTCTTCTAATTAATTACTGAGTTATTCTATATAACTAGATTTGGCGCTGTTTTTGTTGTGTAAGTGATTGTTATTCATCTTTAAGAGCGGAGGTACCCTACTCCTATATCTATATCTATAGCCTCTTTTATATATTACTATTTTAGTTACTATAGTATTTAATATAACTGTCTATTATATATCTATACTATTCTACACAAATATATAGAAAGAACTAGATTATAAGTATCTATTAAATAGTTAAGATCTAATAGCTATAAAAATAGGCAACTTAACTAACTTAATAAATATAGCTAAATTGATTAATTAACTTACTTAATTATCTATAGTAATTAATTAATTTAAGTTATAATTAATCTAGATATATATCTTATTCTAAGTTCTTTACTATTCTACTATACTAAAGACTTTTTTACTAGGCGAATTTATAGTAGAGAGTTTATAATTTAAAGTATAGATAGATTATACTTCTATATAGAAGAGGTCTAAACCTCTAAGTATCTTATCTAGCTAACTTAAGGTAATAGAAAGACTTTATTTAGATAAGTCTAGTCTAGGTAATCTAGATAAAGTTATATAGTCTACATCTAGTATTATATTTTACTATATAGAAGTTTTAAATACTTTAGAGAAGTAGATAGTTCTTTATTAACTAAACTTAAAAAGAGCTTTATAGTTAATCTAGGTACTTAATATAGACGATTTAATAAGATTACTATATCTAAACTTAAAAAAATTAAATTTATATCTTAATAATTTTTAAGTTTATTAAGATTAGATTACTAAGTCTAAATATACTTATTTAATTTAAAAAGTTTTATAGTAAAAATCTATATTTATTAATAGCTATATTAAATTAAACTTATAAAAAAAGTAGTTACTAGATTATATATAGTAGCTATAACTAGTAGTAGATAAGTAATTTATATTAAAAATAATAATAGTTAATCTAAGATAGTATTTATAAGCTTAAAATAACTAAAAGTTTAAAGTTAAAATAGTTTATCTATTACCTAAAAAGAAACATAATATAGAAAAAACAAAGTAATGATAAATAATAGATATATAAATAACGCCAAGACCCTCGCCTTTAGGACAAACCTACCGACTTCTAACTGAATCTCAGTTGGAGACCGACCCACTAATTAGGATTTAAAAGATCGTTGATACTGAGTCTTCCACCTTGTGTACTCGACTCGGCTTGGCTTACGAAACTGGATGGGTCTGCTGGGTCTACAGGACTCGCGTCTGCCCTTTCTTTGCCTTTTCCGCCTCCCGTATTAGTAATTTCGTCTTCCCACTGCCCTATGACCCTACCCAGCTTCTTCTGTCTTTCTATCCATTGCTCAGTAGTGACACTTGTGCCGACAAGTTTACCCTCTTCATTAATTATCCAATCGAGTATTAGTCCGTATGGAGCATGACAGGGTTGATTTTCAAGCTCATGGATAAGCCCTCCACCCCATCCGGGGTTCTGACAGATCATCCCGGACTCCTTATTCTTAACGCTTCCTGGCCTGTCTCCAAAGGCATTCACATAAACGACCCGATCATTCGATCCGTACTGCAACTGTGCAGTATAATATCTATTGCTGAAAGCTGAGGGATGTCGAAGATGCATGTCCGCGCTATGTTCCAGAAAATCGCGCGGTTTCTCCTGGTCGACTTCCAGCGCACTGAGGCTACAGGATCGGCACTGCCAGGTGCTCTTGTACTTAATGTCCTTTTGGTCTATCCCAGCTGCTTTCAGTATTTTGTTGAGTCTATAATGAGAATTCCTAGCCCTCGCCTCTTCTTTGCCCTCTTCTGTGTGTACGTTGAATTCTCTCATCTCATTTCTCGTGTATGCACATTGTCGCCAATCTTTAAGTCTTTCATCCCAGATCTTAAATTGACACTTGTTGGTTTCCGCGGGATTCAGGTGGTAGGCGGCGAGTTTACCGTCTTCTACCATCTTGTAGGCATCAACAGAAATCTGTTGCGGGTCCTTCCTTTGCCACATCAGATAATCACGCGTTTTGTCGTCCTCGACTGGGCAAAAATTGAACAAGTGGCAATTTGACCATATCTCTAGACCATCGTCCGGTGTTACTGAACACTCCGGACAAAGCCAGAGAGCGTTGTCATTGACAGGGTTCAAAGTCCAATGTACTCGTCGTTGTCGTTTTAAGATCATAGAGTTTCTAGGCGGCCCGGACCATATCTGCCTATGATATTCCTTCTGGGTATTCATTATGGAGACCAGCTGCGAGACCTTTAGTAGTAATTCCAGAGATTGAAGATTTTCTGTACAAGTGAACAAAGTATGGATAAATGCCTTGAATGGTTTTGTGTTCTTGTATTTAAATATAGTTTGTTAAGAGGTAAGTAGTTTCCGGAAAGGTAAGAGACAAGGGGTGAAACTTTTATAGGAGAATGGTAATGACATAGTACGTATGACTATAATGTCTTCGGAGTAATACCTATGGCTCATACCCCTAACTTCAAGATTCTTCTAAGTCCGCAGTTAGCGTAGAAATAGAAGCTAATACATTTTACTATATCTCAAAAAACTAACAAGCTATCCGCGAAATCGCATATAAGAGCACTTTCATATCGAGCTGACTGTCGATAATCTTTCCCCTATAGAGTAGGCGTAGCAGTCGCTTAGTGGCAGTCATTCAAAAGATACTTAGCATAATCCCCATATGGAGAGTAAACTTCTAGAAATCACCTCTCCAGAATCACTCATCGGGAGTCATTTATTGGGAGTCATTCAGTAAGAGTCATTCAGTAAGAGTCATTCGGTGGGAGTCATTCGGTGGGAGTCATTTATTAGGAGTCGTTCGTTGGGAGTCACTCGCTGTGAGTGATTCGTTGGGGGTAATCCGTTGGGAATCATTCATTACTTAAAAAAGTCATCTATGTGGAATGATTCTCACAGAATAATCATAACAGAGTCATACATTGAGCACAGATTACTCCGAACTACGTGCCTCGCACGTCATATCTACATCGAGTCACTATCTCGTATTGCTCATCTTATATCACATACAAATGTCATACAGCTTGATTTACAACAGCAAAACCTTAAAGATAGGTCAGACTAGCTTTTGTTTTTACTTAAACGAGAAACAAACAACATGATATTTAGTAAAGCGAGATATCTGTATGTGGATAGGAATACTGTTCCGAAACCCGATATATGTGTGTGGTGCTTCTTCTCACATGTCGAGTCGTTTGATACCTGGAAGGCGCTCGAGAAGGAAAATCCATGCCATGGAGACCTGCTAAGCTCACTGGCACCTATCTGTATCTATATAAGTCCCTATCTCCAACCCCCTTCGTCTTCTCCTTCACTACACACTCGCACAAATCTATTAAAACTCCTAATCCTTCGCCATGGAGATCATTCAGAAACTCACTATGCCAGTGTTGCATGGAGATATAATTAGCAGCTCCAAAAAGTGCTAAGTTGGATGGACATGTGCGGGCTCTGCGTTCAGAAATGGAGTTGTTGCCAGCACATGAGTAAAGAACAAGAACCACCACCACTCAATCACCATGCGCAGAAAACCGGACTTCTAAACTAGCTCTAGCTCGCTACATGCTCTCACAGTCTACCATTTAGCGCAGGACACCGCTTCCGGAAGACTGCCGAGCCCACCGGCATCTATATAAGTCCCCATCTTTAGCCATGCCTAGACTTCGTCCTTACTACATCACTCTGTCTGCATATTTATTAAAATTGATGTATGGAAGGGATTACGTGAAGAAAAAAAACAGCTCGCATAGTCTTCTGCGGATGATATCTCTCAAAAATAGCCAAGCTGGGTGACCATGTACGAGCCGGCTCCCACGTCAAAAAAGGAATCTACATGTCCTCTATAAGTAAAGTATCGAGAAACTCACCCAACACATTGCAATGTGCGAAAAGGTCAATATCTAAAAGCATATTCACACCGCTCCATGCTGCAGACCGCTCTCGAAAGCACTGCCAAGCCCCACCGGTATGTATATAAGTCCTCTCCAGCTGTCCTGGTTTTCTTCTTCACACTACTCCACACTCCACATATACTCGTTTAAAAGGGAACCGGAAAAAGCCACCCATGTGGATATTACAATCGCACGAAGTCAGAACAAATGCGCAGACAGCTTCTCAAAAACCCGCTGATCAAACCATGCATGTACGGAGCCTGCGTTGACAAGGTAGACTTGAGGTGCTGAGGCGAGAAAAATAGATGCACAAGAACAAACACGCAGACGTGGGGACAGTGAGGAGGTAAATGATATTGTGTTGATACATCAAGAGCCACCGCAAAAGCAGGAGAGTCTGCTCCCAAGCCCAGAGCCGCCAACCTGAACTCGTCCAACAACACCGAACGCCACAGACCAATACCACCCCTATTATCACATGCTCAAGCAAAACTCTCCTGGAACCTCTCCACCCCCCTCTTAATCTCCCGCACAATCTCGACCGCTTCATCCGCACTCTGCGCCTCGAAATCATACCGTTTCGTCTCCCGCTCCTTATACACAATCACCCTAAACATGCGCGGATGTTTCTTACTCACCTTACTCCCCACAATACTCGAAAAGTGGACCGTCGTCGTCTTGCCCGGCTGCTCAAAGAGCGCTTTAGTAGACGTCGTGTTGCCCGTCTCCCCGGGCATGATGTGCATGTACTCGTTGTCGAGGGCGAGAATGCGCGAGGTGGAGGAGGCGAAGGACATGGGCTGTTTGCGGAGAACGGCGTAGCGGCGGTAGTAGGATGTTGTTGTGGGGACAAGGTCGTTGGAGTGTTTGGAGAGAGGGTGTACGTAGTCTCTGTATTTTTCGCGTTCGCCTTTTTTGCCTTTCTTTTGCGCGCCGCCCGTTGATATGACGAGGGGAGCGCTGGGGGAGGAGGAGCCGGGGGAGCCTGCGAGGCCGAAGACACCATCGCCGACAAAACGGCGGCGAAGAAGGTCGAGATCTGCGCGCAATCCAAGTGCTTCGACGGTGCGGTCTGCGGGCGCGACGGTCGTCGTGCCGGTTACTTTGAGGACGAAGAGCGCTTTGTCGAGGTGCAGATCTCTGCATACTTTGTCGAAGATCTCGGCGATGTAGGTATCTGTCGTACAAGTGATGGCGATATGTTTGGTGTTGAAGTTCTCGTCTGTGAAGTGAACAGTAACAGTCTTGGGTGCACCACTTCGTGCTGCTGCGTGTGTCGCTGGGATAGCCGGCGCATCTGCAAGGGCGTTGACGTCTTTACGCGTTGCTGTTGGCGCGAAGGAAGGACCCGTGATAGGATTGCGGAAGCTCTTCGCCCGCATAACCATGGGCATTGGTTTCGGTGGTTGCTTCCTTGGTGGTGCTTCCTCAGACGAGGCCTTCTGGGAGGCAATCGCAGCGGCTGCTTCGCGACTGTAGACTGGAGTAATCTTCTCGTTCTCGGCTGTCTCGCGCTCGGTCGCTTGAACGAGACCGAATTCGTCCCATGGCTTATCTCTTGCTCTCGGTCGCATACCTCTGCTGTTGTTTGAGGCAAAGTCCATCAACGGTTTGTTGCGTGTCAGAGGCGGGAACTCGTCGTCAATTTCCCCATCATCGTACATGCGAAGCACCCAACAGTTGACATTGACCTTCTCGGGTGACAAAGTGGGTTCCAGTTTCTCCTCTTGATACGTCCACAACGCGTAACCGATGGTCTCAGCGACCGTCACTGGCTCACCCTTGTCATCGAACTTTCGCAACAGCAGCTCAATTGCTTTAGATGGCTTCGATGAGAAGGGTGCATATATTCGGAGATAGATAGGGTTTGCTTGAGCCTCACTTGCTGCAGACCAAGATGCGAATCGCTGGAGAGGGTTTGTTGGTTTCGACTCCTTCGCTTGCAGTGCCTGGGTCAATATGCTAACAGGTGGAATGAAGCTGATTGGGCGTGGCGGGGGAAGTGCTTGCAGTGTTGGTGCTGGCTGTGGCTTCTGCTTCTTCGGAGAGTTGCTTTGGAAGGGCGCAATAGTCGATGACATGTCGCGCATACCAGGTGGAGGAGATGAGTCGAGCTCGTCGCCATCGCCAAGCAAAGAGGCACTGTCGGCAGTCCCAGAGAATTCGGAGGAGAGACTGCTATCAGATTCGTCTCCTTCATCGAGCGCTTCCAGACGCCCCTTCTCTTCTTCTACTCGTTGCGAAAGCAGATGGCTCGCTTTGGCTGCTCCGCGAGGATTGACCTTCTTCTTTGGAAAGACGAAGGAGTCCATCTCATTCTCCGAGGACATCTCGCTGCTTGTCACCGTGTCTCTCCTCGCTCGCTCCTTGACATTCTCGACTGTGCTTAAAGAACCTCTTCTTGGGAAGGCGCTATCAGGCGGTCTAGAGGGCGACGTGACCATGACGGCGGGTCCTTCCTCCATCAACTGGTTGCGCAGCGCTGAGCCAGGTATTGGCGAGGAACCGGCGCGCGTTCGCAGCGGCATCTTCGAGAATTTGATTTGATTCGCAGGTCTCTGGGTCCCGTCTGGCTCGTCATCGCTCTCGTCACTGAGGTCACTGCTGTCATCCTCCTCGAGCTGCTCTTTCCGTCGCCGCCGTTTGGCGTTGAGTGTAGGCCCAACCGTGTCATTGCTGCCCCCGCCCCCAGTCACCATGCCACGCTCTTCTTCCTCCTCGCCAAAGCTATCGGGCGCTCTCAGACCTGCCGACCGCGGAGCCTGGAAGTACTCGGAGGTGATGGCAGTAGGGATCGGCGGAGAGTAGGTTCGTTTGATATCGTTCGCGTTCGGGACCCAGCCTGCCGCGCGGAAGGCTGGGTTGTTTAGGACGGTCGAGTTGACATTGATGAGGCGCTCGCCCACGCCGTCTTTGATCGAGGACAGGTAGGCGGTGCGCAGCTGGTACAGCACGAAGCTGGGGGGTGGTTAGCGGACGCGACGCGGAGGTGCTGCGGGGCATACTCTTCGTTCTGGAGGAGCGACATGGCGGCTGTTTAGCTTCTCATGGCGTCTACAGAGGTTCCAAGGTCAGGCCAGCTGGGAGAAGATACTATCTAGGTGATTGTGGCCATGCATGAGGAGTGGCAGCGAAGACTGGCTGTCGCAGTAGTTCGAGGTTCCCTGGACCCTTGCTTGGCGCGGACCTCTCGACGCAATCGCCGGCCTGTGATTTCATCGCTCACAACTTCTCAACTCGACACCTAGTCGCTCACCCTCTCAACTCGACACCTTAGTCACTCACCCTCTCCACACATCACCATGAATCTGCTTGGATACTCGGACTCAGAGGGCTCCGATGACGATGCGCCTCAAGCTCCCAGGCCAGCAGCCAAGCCTGCGCCGAAACCGTCTTTCCAGAAAGTCATAGATCGCTCGCAGCCCGGCAAGATCAAACTGAACCTCCCCGCGCCGACGCAGCAGAAGGCGAATAAGGATGACATCGAGGCAGACGCGCCGCCAGCGAAGAAGCAGCGGACCGGCGGGGGCGCCTTTGGTGGCTTCAATGCTATGCTGCCTGCCCCAAAGAAGGCGAACGCGACCGTGCCTGCCGCGCCCGAGACTGGGGAGGAAGGCGCGATGCTGGCGGGCAAAAGAGGGGTAGGGCGAGGGCTGGGCTCGGGCGTCAACTTGAAGACAGGAGCAGAGCCGGCATTCAAGAGAGAGCCGCGGCTCGTTGAGGACAGCGATGAGACGGGCATGCCTAAGAGCAACAGCGACTTCAGAGCATCACTCAACCTGCCTCCACCGAAGACCGAAGCAAAGCCGTCGCCGAGTCCTGCGATAGAGAGCCCAAAGGCAGGTGTCTCGAATGTGGAGGCCGACGCAAAACCGGCGAAGAAGCCAGTCAAGTTCATGCCTCTGTCTGTTGCGCGGGGGAAGAAGAAGAGGCCAGCCATAGCTGCAGCACCAGTGCCCATCCAAGGCGAAACAAAATCATCATCTGGGCAGTCTGCTGTCAATTCAACGCCTGCTGCTAGGCCGAAAGTCTCGCTATTTGGCGCTGCGCAACCGGACCAAGGTACAACATTGGCTGGCGCGTCTGGCGGAGAATACAAACCCCTGCTGCATGGTCAAGAAGAGGATGAAGAGGAGGCAGGCGTACCCGATGAAGCGTTTGATCAAACAAACGGATACGAAGCGCAGTCTCATCAGGCTTTAAGAGCAGCGCCCACGGGACAGCAGAATCTCACCGATATTGCCGCTGAGCTCAATCTGTCAGAATCTGAGAGACGGCAGCTGTTTGGCCGGAGAGGGCGCGGTGACCATCTCTCGGGAGTCAATATCGTCGACTTCAACATCGATAGAGAGTATGCGCACAATGAAGAGGTGCGACAACAGGGCGAAACCGTGCAGCACAACGCCCTCAAGTCCATCTCTGGTACCGGCAAGAATAGCTTGCGCAGCTTGATCAATGTCGCTGTGACTCAGAAAGATGCACTGGAGGATCATTTCGCACAGGGCAAGAAGAATAAAAGAGAGGCCGGCAGCAAGTATGGATGGTGAGTATGTGAGAGCCACATCTTGGCCGTATCTGTGGAGTTCAAAATAGAACGGTCTTCGACATCAATGCATCGACACTGATGTTGGGCTATTGCCGACCAACACCTTGGTCTCGGTCTTCCTGATCTTTGCAATCTGTCTCGTCGGAACGTTACGACTCCTGGCTCTGTGATGTCTAAGTGGGACGTTCGAAGGTCTACCTAGGCAACGGAACCTACGATCGGGCGCATTTCCAGTGCAAGCGTTCCGGAAACGTTCAGCACTTCAGACCTCTATCAACGCTGAAGGCATTCGTTGGCCAAGCAACCACGTGATTGCGCGAGTTCCTGTCTCTCCTGTACGCGTCACCCCACCTCGTTTTAAGCTTCACTTCTCACCGCAGTTTACACACCCTTTTTTCACCGCAGGCAGGATTAACCCCATTAGCAGCCGCTAACCGTAGGCTCTCACCTCCACCTTCGCGACCCCACGCAGCCCTACCTAACCCTGAACAGCTTCCTGACCCCTAAATCCCGGCGCCGCATCTGCATTTCTGTTCATTTGTTTGCTAATCCGTGATTATAGTGGGTCCCCGAAGCGCATTCTTCTGTCCCTTCACTGCCAACTCTCACTATGAGCGGCGACAACATAGAGTCCGGGCACGACCCGCTCCAACGGGACCAGACCCAGCAGACATCTAAGAGCGAGGTCATTGACTTGGGCCCATCGGACTCAGAGGGCAAGATCACTTCTGAGCAGACGCTCGCACAAAAGCTCAAGAAGAGAGGCAAGCGCCAGAATCGCCGAGGTCCCGGGAGCAAGAAGACGAAAGGCAGGAAAGATGCGATATTCAGCGAGGCAGCTGGGAGTGTCCATACCAGTTACGAGAGCAAGAACAAAGCCACTGGCTTGAGCGCCGCCACGTCCTTCTCTACCGTTGACACTGTCCTCCTCGATGAAGATGAGATAGCAGCTCTCACTCTAGCGGTTCCGGTTTTACCGCACTTCGAGCTGGAGGAGATCGCACATGATGGGGACATCTTCGAGGTGGCTATCGCAAACGACGTAATCAACACCGGAGACCGTCTGATCTGCGAGGCACCAGCCATTGCAGTCCGCGAGCCGACCGACATCGAGGCAATCTACGAAGGCTTTTGCGAGCTAACGCCGCATTATAAAGAGGCAATATGGCGTCTAGAGGCAAACCCTGCACCGCACCTTGAGAATCTAATGGCTCACATCATGGAAATGATCAAGTACATGGTGGACTTGTACGAGAAAGGTAACGCTGGACGTACGGCAGACGAAGAAAAGGAACTCGACGTCATGGAACCGCTCCTCGAGACGTACTGCAAGAAGTGGCGCCTTGCAGCGAGGTTCAGCCACAACTGCTACAGCCTCACGAATCTGCCTCCCAGCGAGCGACACCAGATCCCAGCCGACGAGCCGCTCTCAGGTCTCTTCCCTACCGTTGCCAGTTTGCAGCACTCCTGCATGCCGAATTGCCATGTCACCTACAACCACGCGATCGGCAAGATGACCGTCCACGCCGTGCGAGAGATCCAGCCGGGCGAGCCACTCACCGTCTCCAACATCGGCTCGGACGTATATTATCTCGCGAGCGCCATCGACCGAGCTCAACGTCTTGACGACGTCTCATCCCCACCATGCAACTGCCCAGCCTGCGATGAGAGGAATCCGAAATTCGCAGCACTCAACCGCTATAGGGCACAAGTCTACGGCCGCGCCCAATGGCTCTCCGCAAAATTCTCGGAAATGGACATCGACTCCAACACCGCGCTCCGCAACTCCCGCAGTCTCGAAACCAGCGTCACTCCGAATCGCGATGACTTATCTCGCGCTTTGGTCAGCTGCAGAGAGATGCTGGATTTTCTGAAGAAGGCGGGCTGTCACGATGTGGAGCTCATCCGGTGGCGCCAACCGCTCGTCGCCATGTCTCGAGAATTAGGCGAGTCGATTCGTGCGATCGGCTTTGCGAAGGCGAATGTGCAGCTTGCGAAGATCTGCTGGGGCGAGGATAATGAGGAATACCTCACGTTGAAGCATGAGTTGAGGAAGATGGAGGAGGAGGGGAGGATGCAGGGTCCGGCTCCTGGAGGTTCGAGGAAGGGGAAGGGTAGGGCGAAGTAGGGGGTGGGGGGTATATGCAATGGATGGTATCTACAATGGAGTGCAGAAGTCAGTCAGGCGGCGTGATACGAGACTTCATTGGAATGCCGTTGAGGACTCATGTTTTGGACGCCGTCTGACTTGAGATAGACAAAGATACTTCGCATGCTGGGAATTAGGGCGGCGATGGTCTTTCAGCATAGCGATAGGTCAAGTAGAATATCTTCTCATTACCATCACATCTCTCATCCCAGTCATCTTTCGTGTCAGTCCGTTTCCGTCATCCTAATCAGGGGCGCTTCAGCACCTCTTCGATGCTTTATCTATCAGTATCGTACTCGCTTCTCTGCTTCTAGATACTAATCAGGACTAAGGGTGCCACGATTCTGGATCGCAGGGCAGCCATGCGTCCAAGATTGTCCTCGGTCTTGTCTTTGCGAAGGCTATCGAATACACAGTGATCGTCGAAATAGACTTCGCCCAGGATGCCTGGTCTCGGTAGTTGACGGGTAGTGGCGCGGGCGTAATATGCAGCATAGTAACAGTATGCTCGCAGCGACGCGATTGGCCCAACCGATGAGGAGTAGCGACCAACCCTGACTGCATACACAGTGACCTTCATCTAACACCCAATATCTCCTATCAGGATAGTCCAGACCCAGTCGCAGCCAAGTTCGGGAGTTCTTCGACCTGTGCTGTGGGCAATATGTAAAACCAGGCTTCTTGTCGTTGCTGGTTGCTACCTTCAACCTCGTCAAGTCAACAACTACAGTCCGTAACGATGTTCTGGCAGACCATCACCCTCGCCGCGCTCCTGGCGCAAGATGCCTCTGCCATTCCCCAGAAAGGAGGTCAAAGCCTTGGATCCTCCAGTTTCCTCCGCTTCGGCTGCTCCCAACTCGTCGTCGAGCGCACCGATCCCCTCGTCAACCCTGGCATGAACTTCTCACCCCATACCCACCAAGTCGTTGGAGGAAACAGTTTCAACCTCACCGTACCGACTCCTCCTTCCCCTTCCCCCATACTTCTCACGACTAATATGACATGTAGATGGACCCAGCCAACCACGATCCAGTGAAGCAGTCCACTTGCACATCCTGCATCTACACCGAAGACACGAGCAACTACTGGACCGCGTCCATGTACTTCCAGTCCCCCGAAAACGGGACCTACAAGCGCGTTCCGCAGATGGCGAATGGGCGCTTGAATGGGACGCTGCTGGAGCAAGACGGTGGCTTGACTGTGTATTACATGTTGCCCTTCAGCGGAAGTAATAAGAAAGTGACGGCTTTCAAACCGGTACGTAACCACCTTGACCCGCTCCAACCCCCAAAGATACTAGTCAGTGTGAGTTAAATGTACGTCCGAGGAGTGCTGACACAACTTTCTGGGGATCAGGGCTTCCGCATGCTCGCCGGCGACCCAACAAACAAAGCCAAAAACACAATGGCAACCGGCATCTGCCACCGCTGCCTCGCCAAATCCGACCGCACCTCCGGCGGCAGCGGCGCGCCCTGCGACGCCTCCGACTTCAACACGTTCCCCACCAAGCCGTGCGCCGGCGGCATCCGCGCGACCATCATCTTCCCGTCGTGCTGGGACGGCGTGAACTTGGATAGTCCGGATCACAGGAGCCATGTGGCGTATGCGTCGGGCGCGGCGCTGGCGGGCGATAAGTGTCCGACCACCCATCCGGTGCGCGTGCCGCAGGTTATGTATGAGATTATGTTCGATACGAGTGGGTTTGCGGATGCGAAGTATTATCAGAATGGGAAGCAGCCGTTGGTTTATAGCTTTGGGGATGCGTATGTCCTCCCCCTCCCTTTCCTTAAACCCTATTCTCACTTCGTTCCCCTTCAACTCAGCCTTCCGCCCAAATCTCCCATCTCCTGTAACAAGAGCTCTGATGCTGAGATCTGAATCTTAACGTGGGGAAACAGGACCGGCTACGGCGCCCACGGCGACTACCTCTTTGGCTGGAAAGACGACGCTCTCCAACGTGCCTTGGACGGTCTCGGCAGCAAGTGTGGCTCCGAGTACTGCGATCAGGTGCTCAAGATCCAGAGCGGGAAAGATGCGATTGCGTGCACGAAGCAGCAGCAGGCGAAGGAGGATGTGGGGACTAGCAGCTGTAAGTGTTCATCTCTGTTCTATTGTGGTTGACCGAGTAGGGGTGTGGAGAGAGGAGAGTTGGAGAGGTGAATGTGTGCTAATAGATATACAGGGCTTACGGAGTTGCCTGGGAATGTGCCGGTTACTAATTAGATGAGTTGGGAATTGCAAAGACGGGAATTAGCCATGTGGCAGGAATGGAGGGTTTTGAGGTGATATCATCAATTGTCTTCTTAGGACTTCAACGTCTTCAGACCCCTTTTTTGCCTACTTCGTGAAATTCGATACGACCCCACGGCGGTTGGTCGCTCAGCATATGCATATCCAAGCCACACTTTATGTCTCCAGCCAATCAGCGCAATTTGGTATGCCTCTGCCCCTGCATTGCCTCAGCCTTGTGGCACCACTTCCACGATAAGTATCTCGCGTTATCGTCGCTTTCTCGACTTGATAGCCCTCTTTATACTTACTTCGTCCCCAACTCTATCTACCTTTCTGCTTACCGTCCCGAATTCCTAGGTCCAATCCCAATCCTAGAGAATAGATATTCAAGAGAGCGAAACCCGGAAGACATCATCAGATTGCATCACTCAAGAGAGCCCCCGTCGTTCTCGACATTCACCATGGAGTTGCATACCATCGTGCTCCTATGCATATTCCTTGCCGCCTTCGCCAGCTGCGTACTAGCCGTTCTCATCGTCGGAAACCCTCGCTCCTTGTTTCGAAGAAGTCGGTTGAGATGGATTGTACCACGAAACCATGGCGGTAAGACGGTACTATGAGTGTGAAGGCTAAAGGCCATGCTAAAAGCACGTTCAGTGTCGATGGAGAATCGAGGGTTCGAGTTCCACGACATTAGCTACTACATGCCGCCTCCATCAACTGTGTGCCCATGGGAAGTGGAATATCAACCGAATCCTGTGATATTCTCGGGCTTGTTGACGCGTGATGACAGAAGGCGACAAATTGAGACGATGGTGGAATTGCAAACTGCCCAGGTCCTAGGCGCGTCAGCGACACTTCCGCAAGCTAGTACAGCTCGAGCAGGTGACGGTGGTGAGACTATCTCCGATAATTCGGGGTCAGTGGATGCATCTCACACCTCAAATACAACGCCGAGTGCATCGACACCAAGCGGAGAAGCATCAACAAGCTCCTACAAATGCTTGTACTGCAACGTGAACTTCTCCAAGCGTGGACAGCTAAAGTATGTGCCCCTTCCTGTCCCAAGGTCGCCGAATTTTACACTGACTATCACCATAGCAAGCACGTGAACCGGAAACACACACGACGCTATCAGTGTGAGCTCTGTAACTCTGCGTTTCACTTGAATGCTGATTTAAGGCGTCACGAACGCACGGTGCATCGGAATGAACTTAGTGGTGCAGTCGAAGAATTTACATGTCCTAATGCAGAGTGCCCAATACCAGGGAAGGTGTTCGTCCGGAAGGATAACTTTGAGAGACATGTTAGAGGCTGTGGAAGGTCTACCATGGATGTGTGAAAGATTCCAAATTATAATACCAGTCTTGGAGAGAGGATAGAAATAACAAGAGCACTTCAATCTCCAATCACTACAAACGTGGGAGCTTGCTTAGCTATTCAAAGCCCTCCTACCGGGAACATACTAAGTCCCAGCATCTATATCCCATCTACGGGAGTCATTATGTTCTAATCATACTATGTATACCTAAGAAACTGCCGTAAACTAAACTTTACTTCCTTCTTCTCGAATAAAATAGGCGCAGCTCAGCTTTAGTCCCACAGTCTCACTCAGAGTCATAGTCCAAATCCTCGCTCTCCTCATCACTCTCTTCATCACCACCCTCACGCACATACTCATCAAACCGAGCTATCACCCAGTCAATACAAAGGTTACCCACAGCACTAGAGTACTTACTAATAACACCATGCTCAATCAGCCCTCTCAGTCGCTCCCCCTCCCGATCCACATCCAACACTAATCTCGGATGCAGACATAACTCCTTCTTCCTCTCAAACAGGTTCTTGGCGGGAGAGTCTTGTATAGCTTCCTACAGTATTGGCTTTGACGTCCAGGAGGCCGGTCATCATTGAAGCGTCAACGTGTCTGGCAAGATTCGTTCCAGCACATTCAATACGTTATTGGGACGAAGTGGTAAGACTAATAGAGTGGTATTTTTCTCTAGCAATGAAGCTTCGAGGCAACAATCTACTTTGACGCAAGTATATGCATCAATATTGCACCACCAAACCACAGCAAATTGGTCCAGCGCCGAACGAGGGAATCAAGACACCGCGAATCGACTCCTAGCCCTCAGTGAAGCTCCATAGAAGTACAATACAAACAGTGCTCCGTAGCACACTATTGTCAAAGCAGCCAGGAAGCTAACCCCCCCAGAAACGCCCATGGCACGAAACATTGGTGGCGCGTATAAAATCGCTGCACCTGCTAGTAAAGCTCTGGAAAGACCGTTTGCTGCAAGTAGTGACGCCGCATACTTGGGGTACGTCATCGGCACATATAGGAACAAGCAGTTGGTGATGATGTAAATGCCGCCGGTGCTCAGGCCGACGCCGACGAGGCTGACAACCCAGTGAATACTCGCTTTGCTCGTGAATGCTGCGCTTGAAGTTAGTTCAGGTGAAACAGGTACAGCCAGTGGCAGTAGAGCGTACCAAAGATGAAAAGTCCTGCTGGAAGAAGCCAACCCGCTGCCAGTGCAGAAATCAAGAAGTCCTCGAGTGGGCCCATTCCATGTTTCGCAATTCGCTTTTCCACGACGAACTTCCAGTACGCAAAATATATTGGAGGAATGACCGTTTGCGCAATAGCGACGGTGAGAAATGTAAGACTTTGTCCACCGATATCAAAGCCGTAGATGTCGCCGTATACGAGCGGGAAGACCTCGAAGTACGTGTAAAATATTCCGTAAACCAAACCAGTGTATAGAGTTGTATAAAGCACAGCTGGATCTAGAATGTTAATCTCCCACGGTTTGATAAGAGCTTCAAAGGCAACCTCCTGAACTGAGAGCTTAGCCTGGTCGATCTCGGACTGCGAGCGTAAGGATTGGTTGCCGGTGGCTTTGCGTAGCTTTCGCGCTCTTCTCAGGAGAATCGTCGCTGCAGAAGTTTCCGGAAGGACGAGTATCAGAATCACGAGGACTGGCCCAGCAAGCCATAGAAGCTCCCATTGTGACCATCGCCAACCGTAGACCGGGGTACTGTAGGCAGCGAGGGTCGGGCCGAGCGCTGGCGCACATGATGCCATTGCAGCCCATGTGCCGACGAGGTAGAAGACTTTGCTAGGAGGGAACTAGGAATAGTCAGTGACTTCAGTTCTATAGTCTGCAGAAGTGCTTCGCGACTTACGATGTCTTGAAATGAGGCTCCAGCTATCGCAAGGCATGGGGAGCCAAAGAATCCAAGCAAGAATCGCAAGATGAGAAATCCTGCTAGGTTCTGCACTAGCGATGTAGGGATGATCAAAATAGTGAACACTGCGAAAGTAGAGACGTAGATGGTCGTGCGACCGATAGAAGGTATCCTGTCGTGTTGTCAGCCAACGTTTCGAAGGATGGTGAGATCTGATGCCTCACTCGCTAAGCGGAGACCAAAGCATAGGCCCCAGGCCATAGCCAATGATATAAAGTGCCATCCCGAGAGATGCAACTGGCTGTGAAGCTCCAAATTCCTCCATGAGCTGCGCTTGAGCTGGTGTGTAAATGGAGCTTCCCAGGTAGAATGCGAACGTCGTGAAACTGTTTAAGAGTTAGCCTGCAACCAAGCAGTTCGTAGGGTGGAACAGTGTGTACCATATCAAGAGTCCCACAAGATACTTCTTCATGTTGCTCCAGTTCTGTGGGTTACCTTCATCATCTGCGGTCTTGTTAGTTTCAAGCATCAACCTTGTGTATAGCTAGTATGCACCATTTGAGTACCATCCGATCAGAACAGTTCCATCATCCGTCGTTGTCAGCGGCTTCTCGAGCTCAAGGCCCACTTCAGGCTGTGCACTTTCGAGGTCTGTTGTGCTGTCATACTCCCCGTTGCCGGCTTCTTTTTCAATATTGTTCGATTTCAACTCTGTCAATAGCTCTTCGTAACGGTGCGCGATATCTTGATGCGAGAACAGACGATCGCTGGTTACGAAACGAAGGATTTGTCCAAAGGTAGATTCTCTCAGGGCTTCCATAATGACGGCAGTAATGGTCAAATGAGGGACAAAGAGTTGGAGCTATATCGCCGAACATCGACACAGCTCTGAAGAGCACACTAAGAATTACTAGGGCTCTACTTCTTAGGGAGGACTGGTTATATTGTGAGCTTAAAGGGTACGTCCCATCTAAGTCTGTTCGGATTTCCGAGAGCTTATCGTCCACAGTAAGCATGACTAGCGCCATCTTGGCGATAAAGGGCTTCATGTCGATCTTCACAGGCTTAGAATGAGTCCCACTCATAATTTCCACTCGCATATTGATGGATTTATCAGAGATCGGAGGAATTTGAACCAGTTGAGTTGTTTCTGTCGATAACAGCGCTACTGCCTAATTCCGTTGGCTGCGGCTTTCGTAAGCCAGCTGGGCACGCTATTCACACAACCCCGCGGACAAGTTTGTACCCCCTTCTTAAAGCCCACGCGAGTTCACGGAGTTGTTTGAACTCACGCAAATGAGACTAATACATCTAGCAAACAGTCATGCAGGATAACCAGGAGCTAAGATGCGGCAAATGCGGCAAGATCTGCGCCAAAGGCATGTATCACCCGAATCCTCCAGTCCAGCCAATTAGAGCTGACATAGACGCTTGTAGCAAGCAGCCTGAGGAGACACGGGTATTATTGTCGCTCGAAACCTTCGGGACAGCCAAAATCACGTAAGCGGTCATGCGAGTTATGTACGCGTGCAAAGATTCGGTGCGATGCCACTTTCCCAGCGTGCTCAAGTTGCACATCCCGAGGAACGCTTTGTACATACTCGGAGACAGCACTGCCCAAGCCTGCGCATACCGCTGCCAGTGGTGCGATTACCGAAGGTCAATTGTACCAAGATTTCTCCGATGTCAGCAATGAGTTCAACAGCGCTATCGTTCCGTACCCGCAAGAGCACCTCGATGGACTTGGCGACAATTTCGAGCTTGACATGTTCAGCGACATTGCGCTTGAGGGCAGCGACTTTGGCCTGGTGATACCAAACTTGAACCCGACTGACAGTCGCCAATTGACATGCATGATGTCCGATCCTGTCTCTTCGCCTCAGGCTGAGGTGTTGATGCGTCCGTTCTCTCCTACTTCCTTGCAGTGGAGGCCAGCCAAGATGCTCAAACTCAGAACGTATACGGCTCCGCAAGCAGAAGTGACCACAACAATACTAGCTCGGATTATCGCATCGTTTCCACAAATGATGTTACGAAAGGAGACATTCCCACCCTTCATCCACTCGGCATCCTATGACTACAGTCTCGGAACCCAGGCACTTCCTGAAGTGTTGACAGATTGCATGGGTCTAGCCCAGATGTTTGCGACGAGAACTAAGGAGTCTAATAATATGTTCTGGAGAGCGATCCGGATGGAACAGGAGAAGCTGTACGCACAGGTACGCACATTCATTACCCTCTAAATAATTCATAGACATTGACGAATCAATATAGCACGAGAGCTATTCAGATCATGAGATGCAAGCTGCAGTTCAAGCCATCCTGATCTACATTATGATGCGCCTTGTAGACGGGCGGCCAGAGCACGATGACGTCGAGATACCATTGTTTCATACTCTAAATGTAAGATTCGCAAAAGCCTTGAGTGAACAAATTGGCTGACAATCCCATAACAGACGATCTCAATGCAACTATCAAGACGCATAGGTGGCGATGAGTTTAAGGGTGCTTTGAGATACGATGAGGATTACTGGCAGCAATGGCTCTTCCAGGAAACACGACGCCGTGTCGTCGCAGTAGCTCGCATTATGAACATAGGATTTTATCTCGACCGTGCCATATCATGCAAATCTATGGACGGCTTCTCTCTCATTCCGCTACCGAGTAAAAAGACGCTATGGGAAGCGACAAACGAGCAGCAATGGCGAGTGGAGTACAATCAATTACTACAAGACAGAGTGATACATGGCTTGACGACTGAGGGAAAACTTGTTGGACTGAGGCAGGCCAATGGACGCGTTCAGGTGCACGACGTAGAATGGCAAAAGTGGTATGCGAGTCAAGATGGCTTCGGCATACTAGTCATGCTTGCTTCGCAGCTATTGGGATCTTGAACGTTCAAATTCAATCGACGGTCGGCCGCCGAGATTTCGGTTGGACACCGCAGCGAAATGTACAAAAAGGTCCGCGGTGCCGCATGCTAGCTTGGCGAGAAATTGGTACCACATTTGCAATCGAGCAAAATCACTGTCTTTGTCCGATTCTTGTGCGTGGAATCCCACCGAAACTACATGATCCATGCGGCTGAAGAGGTTGAATTACGTAGTCAAGATCAGAATCACTCCGCACGCCGCAACACGTATAAAAATGGGGTTACACCAACGGCCCAAACTCATATCTAACACACTCTATTTCCTCCAATTGTCCAGCCTCCTCTCCAAACCCTTCCATAAAGCGGTAACTTACCAGGCAAAATGGCAACTCCGTTCCCCTCCTTCACCAAAACATGGCACAACACTAGCTACTCCTCCATTTCTCCTACTAAGCCCGCCCTATCTCTCGCACGAAAGACTGTCCTAATCACGGGTGGCGGTTCAGGCATCGGCGCCCGGGCCGTGCGTTCCTTCGCGGAAGCAAGGGCGGCAAACATCGCCATTCTAGGACGCAGACAAGCCAACCTCGACGCGGTCGCGTCTGATATCCGCGCCTCCTTCCCCGATGTCAAGATCTACACCTACTCCGTCGACATGACCGATCTCAAAGCGGTCAACGATGCTTTTAGGGACTACGCGAAGACAGCTGGGCTCATCGATATCCTGGTCTCGAATGCCGCATTTGGCGGCATGGACCCACCGATCAAAGAAGCCAAAGTTGAAGACTGGTGGTTCAGTGTCGAAACCAATGTCAAGGGTTCTTTTCATCTTGCGCAGGCTTTCCTGTCCGGGTATGGCAAGCCAGATGGAATAATCATCAACGTGACCAGCGGGCTCAGCTACTTGTTGGGACCGGGAACGAGTGCGTACACCGTTGGAAAAGCAGCCGTAGTGCGCTTGTTCGGGATTGTGCATATGGAGAACCCAGAGCTGCGCGTTGTTCATGTGCATCCCGGTGTTGTGGACACCGAGATGAGTCGTAAAGCTAACTATTCTGCGATGGATGACGGTAAGACGCCCTTATTTGTACATGATCACGCCCACGTTCTTCCGCTAACTATTGGATGTCATAGCTTCCCTTCCAGCGGACTTCTTCGTGTGGATCTCCAGCTCCGAGGCGGCGTTCTTGAACGGTAAATATGCTTGGGTTAATTGGGACGTTGAAGAGTTGAAGAGTCGTGAGGCTGAGATTAAGGAGAAGAAGCTGTTGGAGATGTGGCTGCAAGGGGTTCCCTTTGAGTCTTAGGATTCTGTGCGTGTTGAGAACGCTTTGAAACCGTGGTCAGACCGTTATGCGTTGTTAAAAGGTGTCTATCTAGCCTATGTTACTATTCCTGTGAATACGCAATGAACAGAACATGCGACTATCGACAGTTTTACAAGCCTCTCATCCTACGACGAGCGTTTCCTCACAATGGGAGAATTCCATTTGGAGTCACCTTCTTCTTTTCCTTCATATCATTCTGCAGTTTCTCATAAGCCCTGCTCATGTCCTCCAAGAAGAACGCAAGATTAGCTTTGAGTGCAGTTCCAGTGTTTTTCTCCAATATCCCAGCAAGAGAAGTACCCGGCGGGTAGATAGTACGGTCCACCGCGGTACCTTTACCATCCTTGTCGATGATCCCAATTGCCGCATGTCTCTGATCGTACTCATTGTCCACTTTCGTCGACTGTAGGTCCGCGTAGTCCCAAGCTTTGTTCTGTATGGAGCCCGGAGATGCGGCCTTGATCGGTTCGTACATCTTCCCGATAGGTGGGTCGGTCTGATCACTGAAGGTTTGAAATGAGTCTTTGATAATTCGTAGCTTCTCAACAAAAGATCCGAAAGAATCTTGTTGGGATTTTGTAACGACTCGTACTTCTTGCTGGTTTGGACCATGGGTGCTTTCCTCGACGTCGGGCTTCTTGCCTATAAGGCCTTGGAGCCAACCAGCAACGACTCTACAGTTGGTCAGATCAAGGCGTTATTCAAATATGAAATAAATTACCCTGCAACTACTTTAATACCTGGATTCCCATATCAGGATCGCCTTTTCCGACCAATGGCATTTTGTAAGAACTATGTCGAGTTCCAGGTTCGTGTGAAGATCTACGGCTGATGTAGTCTGGTGATGGACATGAAATGCCTCTAGACTGACATGGGGCCCTTTGTGGCATTTTATGTTCATCTGAAAGCACACAAGAAGCACTCGCATTTTCTTCGGTGTCTTGCGTGGCGTGTCGCGTAGGTCGAGGCGCCACGCCTCTATGCTGGCCATTCGGGGAAGGACCCATTGCAACATGTCTCAGACCACCATTATTCTGAGCTTGCGCCGTGAATACAGATAGGCGTTGTGTCTTGGATCTGCGCAGGCCAATCTAGAAGCGTCCCACTCAGCCGCAGCTGAACGCAGTAATTCGATTCGAGTATATGCAGCTCCAGCAGCTTCATCAACAATTAGCGTACCCTTTCGATGAGAAACACCTTTTGACGTGTCTTCTCAGGTTATCGTGTCGACTGAAGATCGTGTCGGGCGTGGCGCAATCTGGATTGGAGCACTTTAGCTCCTCAGTTGAGGCTGCTTTTCGAAAAAGCTCTTTGTGCACTCCACTCTTGTGTCTTTCAAGATCGGCTCTCAAATTGAAGCTTTTACCGCAATCCTGAATTGAGCAGACGAAGCGCCTGACGTGCTTTCGATTGATGTGTTTGCTATTTGATATCAGTATGAGTATTCATTCAGTAATGATTCGAAACCCACTTCTTTTGTCCAAGTGTCGAGAAAGGTATCTGGCAATGCGGGCATACTAGTGAGGTGTCATTAGATGTCGTGGGAGATGAGTTAGTGGAGGAGTGAGAAAGTCGATTGGAGGGAAACGATTGCTCTAAGCTCGACAGATCTCTTGATGCGGGACGTGAGCTCGATATCGCAGACAAGAGATCGTGCATTTCATACTCCTCAACGAATACCCGCGCGTCTGCGCTAGCGCTGTGGGTGCTGGCGCCGTTGCCCCCCGAAGGATATGATGGCACCAGAGGTCCTTTTGCTGGATCATCAGGTAGCATTGCAACCACGATATGTGGTTGTGAGGGGGCGTGTTGTGGGTTCCAAGGGTCTAGAGCTTCTGTATATGTGCTTTTCGATATTCCTGGGCCGTAATTAAGTCGGGCACTGCATGTAAGAGTGTTATTCGAGATGTTGTCACACACAAGCTCGCTTTGTTCAAAAGTCGGTATCGAGAGCAGTGAGCTCCCCGAGCTTGAGGTTCCGCCATTACTCCACATGCCGATGTCTGAGAATAGGGAAGAGCTGTCGTCGTTAGAATCACACATTAGAGATACTCGCGCAGAAGTTAGATCGAGAGATGCGGGAGCCTCTGCGCTCGAATCTTGGCTTGCTCGATTAAAGCTTGACCGATCCAGCAAAAGCTCCTCCCTTTCTGCTAGACTTGCATCGGCACCAGCTGCCAAGGAGAGATACGAAGGTTCTTCGACGGCTACCTTGCGGTGGTCTGTCATTGTAGGCCTCGTGGTTCGATTAGCTGAAGAACCTGCAGTGCATCCGTTGGCATCGCTTATGTAGGTTGCGGTCGGATGAAGATGTGCAAATATAACAGGATTTGGTTGACGTTCCAGTTCCCAAGGACTGACGTATCGATTGTTTGTATCAAAATTCGCAGGCACCGCAGTGATTCTGCGAGACTCGCGAGCTGCATCAACTCGAGACGTCAGTGCCCTCGTTCGACACGCATCGAAGGACTACGCACCAGTATGTGATATGACATCCTCTAGGTACGATTGTTTCCGACCGAGAATGCGATCTGTGACACGATCAAAAAGTTTGCGACGTCGTTTGGCAAGAAACTCATCCACAGGAAATCGTCCTTGACGGAGTTCGTCTGAAACGGACTGTTGTGCATTTTCCTCTGTGGCAATGTCCAGTATGCGAGCAGCCTGGAGAGCATCTTGTCGAACAGAGTATCGAACCGCTGCACCGAGAACTATCCCGAGTAAAATAGAGAAGACTCCTAAGGGAGCGAAGATGTAGAAAAGTAGTCGCCAGTCATCACTGCCACTCCAACGAGTTGTTACGATGATGACGGCGGTCGTACCAAGCGAAAAGGCAACGACTGCGAAGACAGCAGCGAAGGACCTCGCAAAGCCCATGACCACTGAGTGAAAGGAAGAACATGACACTGTAACTTACGGATCAAAAAGGTTGCGGCACGATTAACAATGAGACGCGACGTTCCACGAGGCAAGGGCTGAGTCGGACGAGATTGAGAGGCATACCGAACCACCTACGCGTCTCATTGGTCCGTGTCTAGTCGTTTCATTGCAGTGCCTCGGATGTGCAACACGATCTCTTGGCTAGGCATCAATATATTTGAGCATGAACTGAGGGTGTGCGACTTGGCATTCAGGTTAGAATTAATTGTGCGTGAGGTCATGCCTCAACCGTTGCATGCTCTGGTCCTTACCATCACCGCCGCTCTTCAATATGTTCCACGACCTCACCCACAGCCTTGTCTTCTAGGTTCAGACCATCTTCTTCGTCCTTCGTCACCTGTCGCACTGCTTGCTGTTCTCGTTTCTTCTCGGCCCTGCGGTACAAGTACTGACCGACGACGAAGAATAGCCAAGTGAAAAAGACGAAGGCGATGTTGACCGCGTATCCTTTCGTCCATCGAGGCGCTAAAGCAATGTCAGCAATACGCCCGAGAGCAAGAAATGGGCGAGGGCAAATCACCTTCAAGAACCGGGAATACCACGATCGGGTAGAACGAGAATACTGCCCATCCAGCAGTAAGCATGGCGCCAACAGTGATAGCGCGAGCCTCTGCATCGTCACGCATTGCCATGTTGATAAAAGGCATCAGGATGGGAGTGACGGCTGCTGACACTCCAAGAAGATAGTAACAGGCGACTGCGTCTAGTCAGCTCTAGCACGATTTGTGCCAGCGTTCTAAGTACTCACAATGCCAGCCGGTTGGAACATTCCAGACGAGCAATGAGATATTTGCAATTATGAAGATGACTTCAACGATGGTGAAGATGGACCATAGCGGATAGATCATGCAGAGTGACGTGGCCAATAGTGCTGCGATGACCGAGACTCCTTGGGCACCAGTGGGAATGGTATTGATCTGTGGAACGGAGTAGGTTCCATATTTGCTTGCGAGGTCTTTGAGCCAAAGAGCCATCTGTCCGTGTGGGTACGACGATGACAAAAAGCTGGAGATGCTAATTAGCGTAGTTCAGTACGTGACTATGAGCAACTCACAAAGTATAGCAGGTTACGCCAACATAGAACTCCCATCTCCTCAGAGTTCTACGCACTACGTTCCAACTCAACTTCTTGCTCGGCTCAATGCCAACCTCGGCAACTCTCTTTTGGGCAAGGGCATGCTGAGCCTCCGTCAACCACCACGGCTTCTTGCTCGACGGCAGACCCGGAAAGATGAAGAACCCTGCGATAGCAATGGGAAGCGAGATGATGCCATCAATGATGAATAGCCATCGCCAGCCAGCCATACCGCCGATGCCATTCAGGTTTTTGTACGCAGCAGCTTGCAAGTACCCACCGAACATCACAGCGATATTGTTGCTGACATACCAGACTCCAGTTCGCTTGAAGACCTCCTCAGGGCGATACCAAGAGCCAAGAATGTAGGTGGTGCCTGAAGCGACAGGTGTTTCGAGCAATCCAAGGAGGAAGCGAGTACCGTAGATATCGTGCTCATTACGCATCTGCGACTGACTGAATGTGACCACTGACCAAAGCACCTCCATCGTAGGCAGGTAATACTTTGCCAACTTCGGTCTCGACAAAATCAGAAGTGACGGGATTTGGAAGACGAGGTAGCCCAGATTGTAGAAGGTACCGAAGAGCGAGTACTGGTTACCGTTCAACTTCAGCTCCTCTTTCATGCCGGAGACGTAGGCGTTGTTGACATTCGAAGAATCCAGCCATTTGAGGAAGACTGCACCTCTCGTCAGCATCTAGCCAAGATCGTTATTTATGAGCGCACTCACACATGAATGAACAGAACGTTAATAGACAAGCGTCCAGCTTCCTCAATAGCTGCCTTTCTTCCTTCGGATAATGGCTCGGATACCATTCCCAGAGGTACATCCACGCCTTCCATGGGCTCCTCTTCGGCGCGTCCTTGGGGGCAATTACATTGCCTTCTGTTTCCATCTGTCCTCTTCCATCTTGTGTTGCCATGGCCCTGGTGCCTCAATCACGGCTCTCGACGATAGATATTAGATGTCAAAAGGCGAAGGTTGGTGGTGCCGAGTTGTGGGGAAGCAATGTCGGCCATGTCCCCGTCCATCAATATGTAGGCCAGCATATCAGCTACTTTAGCTTGATAAGTCATATGAACGGTACCGGGGTATCAATAACTGAGCTTTGAGCTCGGGCATCGGGCATCGGGCTACTTCCTGTTTGGGTGGCCAAGAGCGGCGGGGTGTGGGGTGCGGGGTGACGGAGGCAATTGCCCCGGTGCTGGAACGATCGTACAGCCATCTTCAAGCGACTAAAGTTTGACTCAAGACGTGGCGCTCGTGGAAGTTTCGATGGTATGGGTGGGCTTCTCCGAAGAGTTGGTATTAAAGATGGGAAGGCCGCATGCCAAGCAAGATATGACATCATCATTTCTTGAACGGAGCTCAATCGATTTTACTATTCTTCATGTATACACGACTACCAAATCCACGATGGCCTTTGGTACTACTTCAAAGCGGCTATCATCTTGTCCAGGCTGTTCTCGACCGTAATCGGCGACCTTACAGTAGTCCAGTTGTAGTCCACCAATCCCCATGCTTCCTCCAACCCTTGTATGGTCGCTGGTGTCCTCCCTGGACGTGTCTGCAAGTAGAAGCTTCCTGATAGCTCCCATTGCATCCAACCGAACTTCCAATCTTCTACCATTTCGATCAAGCATTTGTTATAGGTCGTTTGGTTCCAGTATGTCCCATTCTGAATGAACCCCCACTCCGACAGCACCATGGGGAACAGGAATCTAGTATTCGGATCGGAAGCATTGAGCGCCTGGAAGCCCTTCTCGTACCATTGAGACTTGAAGGTTGGGCAATCGTCTTGTGTGGCTTCGAAATCGTACTTATGAATCTCCAAAACGATCTTGTCCTTGAACGCGAAATCGGAGGGGTTGAAGACGGCTGATTTGCCCGCTGTCGACGTTCCATTCGTGCCATTGAGCGCCTTCCCGAGAGGAATTGGGTCTATGAAAGTATCGAACGACAGGCCAGAGAAGAAGATCAGAGCATCCGAGTCTGCTTCATGAACAGCTTTTGCAGCAGCCGTCATATGCACGTACCACGTGTACCAGTCAACAGGCTCGGATTCGGCAGCATTGCGAAGCTCGTTACGCAGTCCAACTGAGGCGAAGGTGGGCCAATTCTCCTTTGCGTGCTTTGCAATATATGACCAGCCACGGATCCAATTGTCGACATTGAAGTACTTCTCGCCGAACCAGCCATTGCCGTCATTTTCGCCACAGCACCAGAACGCTTTAGAGACATGGTTGTCAAGGTGAAGAACGACTCCCTGTTTTGCAAGCTCATTGGCCACAGCATCGAAGACTTCTAATCTCGTTGTTTGCTTGGTGAAGGCCGGGTTGTTCGCAAGTATCTGATCGAGCACAATTGTGCCGTTGGGCTCTCCAAGCGCGCCGATGACCGTCTTTTCGAGCGTTTGATTGGTGCTGTTGCTGTAGATGTCGTCGATCATTTCGATAGCAAAAGTGAGTCGGACGGAATTGAGACCGAATTTGGGAAACCAAGACACGATTTCCTCGACTGAAGCATGCTGAAGGCCTTCCGGGATCACTAACGGTCACTCAGTACTGAGTTTAAACGGATTGGAATGTACTTGTTCTTACTGGCTTCCTGGTGGCCAGGCCAATTGGTCGCGGCATAGTGGAAAATGTCGCCATTGCTATCAACTATGTCTCGTCCACTCGTAGACAAAGGCAGTAGCGAGTCTCTACGATTGACGTTTGACGACGGAAGTGCAAATGTGCAGACGCTCAATAGCGAGCTGATAGCAATAGATCTTGCATACACCATGTTGTTCGGCAGAGGTGTGATGTTCACGAAGACGCAGGAACCCACCTCAATTACCGTTAACCAGGTCAAAGCTCATATATGACCTCGCATGCCTCGTGCATATTCCCGTCCATGATCATATTGATTATCTGGGAACCATCCCTCCAGATCTGCTCGGTCCGTCTCCATCAAGCTTATGCGCATATTGGATTGCGGAGAAAATGTGGATCTGTGCAGCAAGGTCGATCGTGAGGTTGTTGCAGTCGGATGACCAGCGCTTCGGAATGAGCTCCTGCTTCTCATCGGAAGGGCTCCTCGAAACTCGATAGCCCTTGCGATGGCCTCTGTTGGACTCGAACCGAGGCTGTAGATGAAGCTATCTTCGCCGTCCGGGCATCGGGGTAAAGGAGATCCCGTGTTTAGCCAGTTCGCTACTCGCTAACCGTATTCATCCATATCGACAGCAATCTACTCCGAAGCTTTGACAGAGCTCCACACGCACGTCTCCGGTACATCGCCCGTGCTCTGCCGAGGTGTATGAACATGTGCTAAAAGTTTCGCGTCGATATTTGGAGTTATCGAGAGTTGATTGGAATGAAATTGCTGTCTTCTCGACCTTCGCGTCCATTGCTGCCTGATACTCATCTGCATTTCGCGAAGAAAGGTCCAAGATGGAAGTCAAAGGCGTAGATCTAGCGCAGATATACTCAGAAAATGTCACGGCGAAGATATTACAAGTTGCGCATCGAGGGCTAAAACAACAGGTATCAAATCCTCCTCCACCTCTTCTCCCTCCTAACATCTAACTTGTACGATGTACGAATCAAGGCTCCACTTCCGACCTATCCAGAATCCGTCCCGCAATCAGGACCAAACGCAGGCAAATACGAACATCGAGAAGCCGACTTCTGGACATGCGGATTTTTCCCCGGCAGCATCTACGCTCTTCTAGAACGTGCCGTTAAGTTTCCTCGAGCCCTGAGCGTACCGGAACATGTGCGAACTCAGGTTGCAGACCAACTCCTCCGAGTAGGCAGACATTGGTCCGTAGCTATCAATGAGATGTCCAGTCGAACAGATACTCACGACATGGGATTCATTGTTCAACCAGCGCTACAAAAAGACTGGGAGTTGACGGGCAATAAAGAGAGCTTTCAGGGTGTCGCGAACGCTGCGTATGCACTCGCGAGCCGGTATGATGAGCGAGTGAAAGCCATTAGGAGCTGGGATGTCGCCATCAATGACCGTTATTCAATCACAGATATGGAGACGAATTTCCTCGTCATAATAGACAGCATGTGTAGTAAGTCCTTAGTATTGGAAGGAGGATTGAAGAGTGGGGCTGAATACCTTAGATCTCGACCTCCTGTACTTCGTGGGGTACCAACTGAACGATCAGTCGCTGATAGACATCGCAACAACGCACGCCGATACTGTTATGTCAACCATTCTGCGACCCGACTACTCCTCGTATCACCTCGTCAACTTCGATCCCAGAACTGGTCAAGCACAAGCAAAGATGACAAACCAAGGCTGGAAAGACGAATCGACTTGGAGCCGCGGACAGGCCTGGTCGATAATGGGTTTCGCGCAAACATACACGTGGACAAAAGATGTTCGGTACCTTGAGACAGCGATTAATTGCGCACAGTACTTCATCAGTCGACTGAAAGAAGGCAAGATAAAGTGGCATCATCCGTTAGTGCCAAAGTGGGACTTCGACGCGCCTCAAGAGAATGTGGAAGACCCTTTGCGAGACGTTTCAGCTGGTGTAATTGCCGCCAATGGGCTTTTTATCATTCATCAAGCATTGCAGAGTCTACCAGCTGCCAGATCTGCTATGCTGTTAGACCCAACAGAGAACTTCTTGGAAATGGCGTTACTCATTGTGCATGGGACGCTGGACATGTCGCTGGACCGGGACTTTGCCAGCTTTGAGGATATTTCACCCAAGTTGGCAAATGGTGTCGGGGCGAACGAGGAGATCAGGTTGAAAGAGTCCAGATTCGATGCGATATTGCGAAACGCGACGGCCAACAACAACGAGCATGCGCATAAACGATACTGGGATCACGGGTTAGTATATGCGGATTACTTCTTGTTGGAGTTTGGGAACAAGCTGTTGAGAGCTGGACTGGTGTAATTATTGTCATGCTCTCGTTGGGATTTACAGACTACTTTTCGACGGCTGGAAGAATGAGCCTGTCAATGGGAAAATCGTTCAAGGCTTTTTTACAAACTTGCCCTGATCACGTTGATACGTTGAGTTGAGGAGCCTGTGATGGTTGATGATTTGAGGCTAGGTTGGGGGTGGAAAGTAACGATTGTCTACTTTACCGTGAACTCAATGTAATCATCTGGAGGCTCTCTGCTACTTTTTCCATCAGAGTTTAAAACCACCGGAAAGTCATCCCAACGCTCTCTCAAGACCACCTTGTCATAAGCTTCCGCTGACGACTCGTCTCTTGCGAGAGCAAGAACTGCAGTAACGAATATCAAGCTGTCCTGCTGCTGTGAGGTCGACTCGTCTACAGAGAACCTAATGCTAGGAATCAGTGTGCGTTGCCACATCAGATTCGTATTGGCGTCTGGCTTCAATATTTCGCCCGTTATGTCCACCAGATTTGCCTGACTCTGCTCATCAGAGGAAATAAGGAGCATCCTGATGCCACTCGCCCCTGCATCTGAACAGATAAGAGAGCCTTCGCGTGTTTCCAATGTTCCCTCAGCAAACGTTGTATCTTCTCTCGTCACGATGTCAACACTGTCTGTAAACACCGGCAAGACCTCTCCAGCGTTGGACTTTCGACCTTGAATAGCGAATCCGCCTTGGACTACTCGAATATTGCGTTTCAAGCTATGGAGCCCAATGATTTTATGCACCCGTAAATACCAATCGGGCCACCGCGTTGAAGGTGCAATGAGTACCGTAGTAACCTCCACTTCGGCGTCCTTCCATGGTCTCCACGAACTGACTATAGTGGGTAGCTGTTGGATAACACCATCTGCATTACTGCGCAGTGATGCGTTACTGAACTCGTACTTGTGAACCTTCCACGGAACACGCCACGTATCGCCATCGTCTTTACTTAAAGCGAGAGTACTGTCCGGTGCAATTTGAGCTAAGACCGTGGAGCCTGTAGGAACACTGAAGCCGAAGTGAGAAGAGTCTTGATCAGTCAGCGACGAATCACGCGCGATGAGAGTAAAGCACTTACACGCAAACTTCCCATACTTTGCTTCTGTTGCCTTCAGTGGCCAGGGGCAGAACTGTCCCGCCGAAAGCAGGAAATGATGATGCCCGGTGTTACAGACTACCTGCATAGGTGCCTCGACTTTGTGAGCTAGTGCCGCGATCTGCTTCATATTTCCACGATGCTCCGTTGGTGTCGGGAGCGCCTTCTCTTCACATGTCCAGAAAGGATGATCGGCTGATAGTCCAAGCGCGACGAAGGATTTCATCGCCCAATATGGCGATTGGGGTGAGTTGTAATCTTCTCCCAAGTACATGTTAGGGAATGTGAAACCTATCGTTAAGGTGCCGTCAACATTGAAAATGTCGTGCTTGTGACTCCACCAACGAAAATGCCGAAGTAAAAGGCCTTTTACAATGCCCCAGTCTCCCAATGGCTCCGGCAGCTCGATTCCAGCAAATGCTGCAGCAGACCAGAAACCAGCACATGCAAAGCGGTATGTAAGACTTCGTCCAAAGGGAATTGCAGCACCTATCATGCATCAGATCAGGACTATGCAGTTCTATCAGAAGTTTCCTACCGTTTGGGTTGAAGTACCTCCAAAATGTGGCCGAGAACTCCTTGGCCCTCTCTTGGAAGGTTGCACATCTGATTGGGTCCAGATCTCCTGCAACCTTCGCATAAAGGAGTTGAGAAAACTGGATAGCGAAGCTGCCCGAGTAGTAGTCCGCTTGTCGACCATCGTCACTCCAAATGCCATCTGCCGCCCAACCTTGGCCTAAGTAGAACGTCTCCATCTGATCAAGGTCCTCCATCATGAACGCCTTGACCTCATGGTATGGCACACTACACACCTTGACCAGAGCAAGGTTTGTCATTACCCTGAACCACAGCCAATTATTGGTTGGGAAGTCTTTACCATTGATGGTCTTCAGCCATGTCGTGATGTTCTTTTGAGCTGCTTTGGTCTGTTTGTTGAACAATGCATCTGGCGCAGCTAGAAGTGCAAACGATATGATCTCCATCTCAACCATTCGCTGGTCTCGAACGACGACGGGACCCCAGTACTCGGGATGCTGAGGATCCGTGCCGTTCGCAAGACCTTCAACATATGGCTGGACAATGGCTTCCTGCTCCGCTTCCATGAGACAACCTCCATGCAGAAGAGCTCCAACAGCCCATAACGGTCGCGCAAAGCCTTCGAGCTGGGCTGCGACCTCATCGAAGTGGGTTCCCGTTGCTAGCGGTAGCTTGATACGAGCACCGCCTGTGGACTGGTACGGTCGTAACGCCCGCAAGAGCGCCAGACACGCGTTATTGAAATCATTGTGTGTGGTGAAAGAATTATCTGAGAAGCCATCGAGTGGTGGCATAGTGTGTGGAATGCCACATAGGCAGAGGCAGATTGGTGCACGTGCCACAACGAAGAGATTGAAGACGGGAGGCGCGTCCTGCACACGCGTCGACCTTCCTCTTCACTCTCTTCCAAACGAGAAACACCGCCGCTCAACCATGCCCAATTTGCGCGACAACGCTCGGGCGTCGGTTTAATTGATGAATTGATGATCAGCCGATGGATGGGCTAGCAATTTGCGGGGTCGCGGTGGAGCCGCCATGGTTGCGGGCGCCGGGGTATATCCTCTCTTGGTTCCCTCCACGCTCGAGACCCAAGCACATCTGAAGATGCTTCCGATGAGATGTCCGCAGTTTGGAGTAATTTTTCCGTCAGCGCAAACGGGGAGAACGAAGGTCCGCAGTCGATAGGCGAAGAGTTGCCAGCCTGTGCATCATGCAGGAAGAGGAAGCTTCGATGCTCAAGAGAGTCACCTTCGTGCTCACAATGTGAAAGGCTTGGTACGTACCTGGTGTCTCTTCTTTTGTGTTAATACTAATTGAGATGCGACAGCGATCTTATGTGTCTACAGTCCAAAGCAAAAGCCTGGCTTGAAGACTGGTGCCCTTGAAGCCTTGACACGTCGCGTGGGTACGTGCATGATGGTAATGTTAGTACGCCTCCTAATCAGACACAGCGTTTCTAGAGGGTGTATTGTTGAACGAAATTGGGGATATACGGTCTCAATTCAAAGCAGAAGGCGAAAACCAAGCTTATCCTGGGAACGATGACGAGCAGCCGATTACCATTCAGAACCACCAGTCGCAAGATGCTAGGGACACAGTGGCCTCCCCCAACCGAGAGGTATACAACTGCACTGGAAATGCGCATAATGCTCCGCCCAAGCGCAAAAGGACCCACCCGACATCTCTCGCTAGTCTAGTGGAGATGGATCTTGAACAGATCGGCGATTACTTACCTGGCCAGTCGCTTCTGCTTACACTGGTCGATTATTTTTGCGTAACCTTCCATCACTGGATACCAATGGTACACAAGAAACGCCTCCAAACAACAGTTAGGAACGGATCGCTGAGCATTAATCTCTGTCTTCTGATGCATTCTCTAGTAGCGGCAACGATGCGGCACATGGATCGAGCCGTCTTGTTCCTTGACGAAGATCAAGTCGCGTACCAAACCAACGTCTCTCGCTTCATTGTGGAGCGCTTCGCAGTGCGGGAAGTGTCGCTGGAGAGTCTCAGGAGCCTAGTCATTTTAGTGTTCGACTACCTCAACGACGGCAACGCAAAGAAGGCCTGGCCTTTGATCGGGTCATTGACCCGGACCGTCGACTACCTCCAGTTGACGCTAGAGCCGTCAGTGACCCATTCAGCTGCGCTCATGAGCCCATTAAGACTTGTTCGACCAACATCTGACTGGACTGAGCTCGAAGAACGCCGACGGCTCTTCTGGGTTGTGTTCTTACTAGACCGTTTCTGCTCGGTTTCGACAGGTTGGAACTTTAGCCTGACGTCTGAAGACGTCCATCGCCGGTTGCCAGCGGATGGTGGATACTTCACTCGGGAGGAGCCAGTCACAACGCCTTTTTTTGGCATATGGAACAAGGCTGCGGCTCGGATCGGTCGGTCACTTGCGAACGTCCCAGCTCAATATAACGAGGAAGATCCTGCTGTTGACCAAACTCAAAGCACAAGTCCAGGCTCAGCCAATGGACTGATAGACGCGTCAAAGCTTGGAGCATTTGCATATTGTATCGAAGCCACAGAGTCATTAAGCCAAGTCACAACTTTCTTTCTGCAGCAACGCATCAACTGGCAAGACAAAGAGCACGCTATCAGTTGGCTGACGCGCTTCAAGGAGTTAGATCTGAGACTCGTCCAGTAAGTCTTGTCTACACCCATTGACTGTTAAAAGCTAAATTCTGCATAGATGGAAGCTTTTCCTACCTCCAAGATGGAAAGACTCCGACATTTCTCCAGATACACAAATTGTCGATATGGACCCGAATCTCACACTAGCCCATATCACTCACAACACTTCGATGATCCTCCTTCATCATCCCATCGCCTACCCTCCGAAAGAGTGGAACAACTATATCGCGCTGCCAAAGACTTGCAGTGTTCAGACCTGCGAACATGCCGCCATCGAGACCTCAAACATAGTCAGCAAGTTCCTAGCTCATCGAGTCGTGTTTGTGAACGTACAATTCGCATTCTGCACCTTCGTTGCTGCAAAGACCTTGCTTTATGGACATCAAGCAAAGCGACGACCACTCCGCCCCGAATTCGGAACTCTAGTTCAGAGTCTCCACGAGATGTCTGCACGATGGACAAGTTTCGCGAATCGAGATATGGACAGTGTTCCTGGGCCGGACATTGACATCCCTGCCTCTGATCAGGCTGCTGTTTATGCTCGACATCTTCAGTATCTGCGTTCTCGATGCGATCGCTCTCCACCCTTTACCTTCGACTTGTATGATCATTCATGTCTGGAACAAGACGTAGAGGAGGCGTCTTATACCGCAAGGCAGACTGAATCATCCGACAGCCCAGTATCGGACGTCTATTCCAACGCTTCGCGCCATGGACAACGCCAGCCAAACCAACGAGGAAGAGTACCGTCACCAGCTGACATCAACACACCAGCGCTACCGGGTATCGATCATGTAACCAACCTAGCGTCTCCAAACTCTCCTCATAGCCAGCATCCCTACCCGTCACCTGGTTCCATGCATTTCCCAGGAACATTTGGTGTTCCTCATTCCACTGGCTATGGCCAGAACTCGTTACCGCAACAACCACAATACACCTCCACTCCAGCCTACTTGACCGATCGGGGTCTTGTAACGGCGGTGGATGGAAATACAGTTCAAGACCAGAGCCTGCTGAGTCTCTCGGATACGTTCATGGACTCACAGTTCTTGGGACTTGATCGGGTCATTACATTTGATGATGCAAACTTCTTCTTGCCTGGTGATGGATTCAGATGGCAATAGACCGATCCAATCCACATACTTGATTCGATCAACTCTCCCTTGCCCGTAGGGTACAGCTATTTGCGCTCTCTGCTTCACCGGTCGTTCCCATGAGGCTGGATACCAATCAGACCGAATACCTAGTCTCGTGCCAGTGGTTCTTCTTTGGGCTCTGTGGTAGCTGTGACTTCCTCAAACTCGTCATTATTAGGTGCAAGGTTGATTTTGCTATCAAATCTCGACCAATCATCCTGTCTTTCTCAAGCTGAATGCGTTCGGGATGCTTCTTCTTTGTCTCAAGCACTTTCTGTACCTCTTCATTTATTCATCCATCGAGATTAGCCTTTATGACGACCTCCCAATCGACTGATCTTAAGCCAAACCGAATGTGCATGAGCGTAGCACCACTAGAATGTCGCCTTTTTCGCTCTACAAAGCGCCGTTCCGATAGCTCTCATGTGCTGAGCGGAGCCGTCGATGTAGAGCTAGTCCTCCGAAGTGGACCCGCAAAGGCTAGATGTACTATATAACGCTTTGATGGGGCGTGCGGATATGTTGAGCGCGAGCGTCTGGTCAGAGTGTACTGCTGCGACTTTAGAGCGACTGAGACTCTGCGCCTGCATGGTGTCGATGGACAACAACGCACAGATCGTGTACGAAATCGCAGTCATTGCGTTTGCGACTCCTATAATCTGCGTACAGGATCAACGATGCAGAAGCGCTTCAGTCGCTAGTTCAAAGGGTATACTATCGAGATCATATGGTCTAACGTACTTCTATATGAATTGAGTAATTACATTAGGCTCATTGAGGATGCAACAAGGACTGTGTCCTGCATCTCGTTGGCTTCGCCAGGCCAGCGAAGCGAAAGAAGGATAAGGAGGATACAAAGCCATTGGAATTAGGTTAGATTTAAGTATTATTTTTTATCAATAACAAGAGACTACGTATACAAGAAAAAAGAATAGATCCGACTATGGGCGTAAGCATGATAACATATGACAGGTCGCTTGAAATCATATCATCGGTTCTCGGTATTTTGCCTGTTCTTTTTGCTCACTTGCTGTGATGAGCTGTGAGTCCTTTTTGGGTTCCAATTCAGGCTAGGTTGTTGTCATAAAAGCAGTCGCGAATCTTCAATGCGCCCTAGGGATAAGAGACATCATTGTCTCTCTGTAGTTGCAGCCTTACACAATAGAAGCAACATCTCTCATTTCTTTGCCACCGTTCCACCAGGACGGTGGGGCTGGACCAAGAAGCGCTTCTCCTTCATCTGCAAGGAAGGCTGGATTACTATCGAACCGGGAATCGAGCCAGAAAGCGTTTGGATCTTCGTCACTGATCATCTTCTTGATAGTTTTTGGTCGACTAATAGTAGGGTTAGCAATATACCTTGGGTAATTCCACAAAGAATCGAACGTACCAATGACCTCCAATATAGAAGAGAACGGAGCGTATGGCTCCAAAGATCGAAACAAAGGCATAGAGTTGTTTGTAGACCGGATAAGTCACAGCGGCCCAGAATCTGGGCTGCAGATCAGGTCGGTTTCGCGCGTTAATGTATTTGAAGGCAAGGATGGGAAGGACAGCCGCAAGCGTGAGCAAACCACCGAGGAGCCAAAATCGCGGACTTGGTCCCATGGTCACAAACACTGGGATGCGGATCCAATCGACAATGATTGTTGCGATTGAGTAGAGATGGATGAACTTTTGAGCAAATATCCCCTGTGGAGTTCTTTGACCGTTTAATCCGCAAAAAAGCCGACCAGCAAAAGCGAGGAGGCGGCCATGACGGCCCATCTCCCAAGAGCGATACCTTTGATTCCACCAATTTAGGCCAGGTCCACCAAAGATGGTGGTAGGCACTTCGGTCTCCAGAACACATGATGCATCGAAGGCAATCCGTTTCTTCATCTTCTGCATAGAAAGCCCAGTGTTGACGTCCTCGGCGATGAAGTCGATTGAGTGGTAATTGCTGATAAGGTCGATCAGTGTTTCTCTTTCGCAAAACCATCCAGCGCCGTGTGGATACAGAACACCACATATGGCGGATTCAGCAAGCTTCGTGAGTCCCGACATCTTATACTCGCAGTCTTGCCAAGCGACCATAAATAGCGGAGAGTTGCCGTGAGTATCGATGGCCTTGAGGGGAAACGCACATCCTTTGGTAATATCGTCGATCTTATCAATGGGTGGACGGAACGTTGCGGGTATGGAGACGTCGTCGTCGACCGTCATAATGAATTCGTAATCCTTAGCGGCAATGGCCCCAACGAGCTGGGCAGCGTTCTTGCTTCCTATTGGAGACCAGATGTAATGGATATCGGGGGATATATTTCGAATGAACTGGCGAAATTCAGGCGATACAGGATGTCTGGTGCGCCCGTTGTCGACGACAAAGATGTCTTTGGGCTGGAAGTGAGGGAAAGCGCTCTGGAGAACCTTGGTCAAGGCTTCATGGTCGCTGTTGTGGCATGGTATAACGAGCGCTGTGCGACGATCCATTGTAGTCTCAACAGAGACAGTTCTTCCATTACTATCCACTGCGAAGCCTTGAGAAGTATTTTCGAAAGGCGCTGTAACCGGAGCTCGAAGAGGAGGTACTCGAGCGACGAGAAGGATAATCGTGATCATGATTGGTTCGAGTCCAATGACAAGGATGAGAACTGGAAGCATATTATGACGGGTGATTCTCATCGCCCTGTTGATCCAGTGCAAGTAGCTGTTGGAAATCGCGATGCCAACAGCAAGGGCGGCCACAAAGAGGAGAGTGAAATACTTCTTCCATGTAAAAGGCCAAAGTATCTCTCGAACATCGATCATATCTAGAAGCGTTTGCGGATGAACATGACTATAGACCTTTCTTTTCAGGGCCTGTAGGATGTTGAGTGATCGGTCTCTTCGGCGTGGATCTGTTGCATCGCGGTGTAAAGAAGGCGATTTGCGATTAAGTTGGAGAAAGCTCGCTGTAGAAGCAAAAGCCGACTCGTATGGAGGAGGCTCTTTCTCCCAACTCTGAATAGATCTTGAAGAGGCTCGTGAAACAAATGCAGGTTTCGGCTTGGCCAGCTCCTCTTGGAATCCGATGGTGCTTGAATGAGTGGTCGATTGCGAACTTGCGCTTGGGGTATGATGGGGTGCGGAGATAGAGATGTCTGCCTCGTAGGCGGGCCAAGTGCCTTGAGCTTGGAAATGGGTGGTATACGCCGAAGCTTCGGTGACGGCTAGTCGAATTTCGTCCATATTAGTTGAGCTGGTAGCGTCGAATCTGGTTCTACAACCGCGAAATGGAGGGAAGCGGATCTGGTATAAAAGAAACAAGATTGAAAGAGGATAGAATATTTATGTATAGACTCTAGGTTGAGTAGTGATGAAGGGCTAGAAAGCAACCAAGCTAGGTACTACTTGCTCTGATCTTAACGAACGACTAGAAAAAGGCAATTCTAATAGGGAACGGAATCCGAATGGGTGTGTGAGGGGATACCCAGTGCGCTCCCTGGGGAGTTGATATTCCCTCTTCATCTTGAACGAAAGTTCTCAGTCGAGCCAAGGTATTGAGGCTGAAATCGTTGGCGGAATGGACTTCGTCCTGGCCAAGGATGCGACGCCACTTCGACATCGATGCTCGCCAAACTCGGGGGTCGAGACGCCCGAATCTAGGTCTATTAAGCCTTCCGCGAAGATCAGCTCATCCTTCTACATTGTTTCTTTCCTCACTTATGTTCGCCCAATTGTGAGTGTAACGCAGCGCTTCCGCCACGAGGGGTTGCCCCTGGGCGTATCTGGGCGGAGACAGCCGACGGCGCCTCAGCACAAGGACAACCAAAACGGTCCACCTGCAGGCGCTGCGCGAAGGCTGCTGCCTGAGAGGGCGAGAAACTGTTCTGAGTGACATCGTATTATTGACTCGAACAATGTGACGGGGCGAAGGGAGACTGTTGGGTCGGAAGTCTCGTGTCGCTTAGGTAGGTAGGATACCCTTCGCTTAGTGGGTCGCGATTGGTAGACACGTGCGCCAATGAACGACGTGAATGCTTCTGGGCTCTTTACGTGGGCTGATCTGACGGCGAGACGCAGAAAGTTGCCATCACAGTCCGAATTAAGACGATGTCCAGAATTTCGACCCTGTTTTCAGGAGCTGTTTAAGCGACCTACATAGACACGTAACTCCTCGATGCGAGAACTGACTGGTTGTACAGCGCTCTTAGATGGGACTCAACCCGATTAAGCTTGTTTCGATACTCGACGCTTGACCCCTTAATGGGGGAATAGCTGCTCTGCGCACCTAGAAGGTGCTCAGCCAGCCTCATTATACCATTATAGAACACTTCAACGTTGTCCTACGGTACTACTTAGGATGAACGACTAAAAGAGACTTACAAATCACTCAGCCGAATTGAGCCTGTTTCGATTGCCGAGCAAAACCTACAGGGTATAGCGAGCTAAATTGTTTGTAGGAGTGTCGTCGCAACTTGTACGCCCTGAAAGAAAGTTTCCACCGAGTCAACATATGGCACAGGGGGAGAATCTGACCGCCATATATTGGAAATTGATTCTGAACTCATTTATGGCAGCTGAAGAGAGAAAATGCCGTACTGCGATTCCCGAGGCTACCCAACCGAGTGAAGCTTGTTTCAAAATTCTATTTTCGAATCGGATCTGGACCGCGAGATGGAGTCCGATAGTCTTTCATTGGGACAACAGCATGGCGAGTCGATTCTACCGAAGCCGGAGCCCTTATGATCCTTCATAAGTCTGACAGGACGAGGTGAAGAGGTTTTGTCTTTCAAACCACCAGCAGATCGTCTACAACCTTGGGAGACCAAGAAAATCTTACCAAACATCGCATCATGTCTTGCATCGAAATGCATTCCCGTCCTTCCTCAGTAACAGCAAGCCCTGCTTCATTCGATGCGACTTCTAGATACAGTACGCCGGCTTCCGAGACTTCCTTGCTCCTCGATGAGCCCCAGTTTCTCAATTTTTCCAGTCCCAATCGCGACCGCTCGCAGTACATATTGGTGGTAGGCGGCCTCGGATACATTGGCAGCCACACATCGCTGGAACTTCTCAGAGCTGGTTACAACGTTGTCATTGTCGACAATCTGTATAACTCCTATCTGTCCACCCTCGAGCGGATCAAGATGTTACGAGATGAACATTATCAGACTCGCCTGTGGAGTCCATCAATCGATTTCCACCAGGCCGACTACCGGGATGAGCACGCCATGTCCTACATTCTCAATTCATACAGAGTAGAACGATCAGGATCAACCATCAAGGGCGTCATCCACTTTGCAGCGCATAAGGCGGTGTCGGAGAGTATTCAGCAGCCTCTGCGTTACTACTCCAACAATGTTACTGGAATAGTGTCCTTTTGCTCGCTGTTGGATAGATTCCAAATCAAAACGCTCATTTTCTCCTCATCTGCCGCAGTGTATGGAGCAATCACGCCAAAATCCGGTCGGATCAGCGAAAATCACTGCCTTCACGAAACCCGTGAGTGGATTGATGATGCAGGAAACGTCCAGATTACACAAGGCGGCTGTACGGCAATCACCAATCCGTATGGGCGATCGAAATGGATGTGCGAGGCTATCCTAAACGACTTGGCGATCTCAGATCCAGAGTGGTCCATAGTGGCATTACGGTACTTCAATCCAATTGGATGTGATGCGTCAGGCAAGCTGGGTGAGAATCCAAGGATGGAGCCCAGCAATCTTATGCCTAGCTTGATGAGAGCCATGAGCGGCCAGACACCTCATCTCAAGGTTTTTGGTACTGACTGGGAAACCAGAGACGGTTCGGCCGTCAGGGATTTCATTCATGTCAGTGATCTTGCTCTTGGGCATATTGCTGCTCTCGAAGCCGTTTCAGGGTCTCGTCTGCAGTCTGGCTTCCACACGTACAATTTAGGCACAGGCTTTGGTCAATCAGTGAAGGAAATGGTTTCGGCTATGCAAGCTTGTTCGGGGAGGACTATATGCACAAAAGAGGTCCCCCGAAGAGAAGGAGACGTGGGGACCGTTGTGGCAGATCCTACCAGGGCAGCCACTGAGCTTGGTTGGAAGACGGAGAAGTCGATCGAGGACTGTTGTGAGGATCTGTGCCGTCTTTTCTAATCTCTTTAATCAATTCCTTTGACATACCATAGATACTTACCCAGCTACTAATACAATCTATCACTACTCCTGCGTTTTGGACGGGGTACGCTCGATCTTACCAAGACAGTTCTGCTATCGGAAGCAAGTAGTACATACGGATTTCAAAAGCACTGAAGTCAAACAAAATCACTGCGTTGCATGTTCTGCAAAGCGCAACGCAAGAGTTGAAAAGTGACTCGCCATTCACTCGCTCTTTACCTGAAAGATCAGGGGGATGTCTATAGCCAGAATCAAATTATGCATGTTTGAGGAAGCGGTCCGGACCCTGCTACGGTGGGCGGCAAAACTCTAAATCTTTTTATAGCATTCGCCCCCCTTATTTTCCCCTTGGCTTAGAGCCCCGCATAGGTTCTTGATGATGTATTGGAGGATCGTTTTGACCTCCCGGACCAGCATAGGCGAACTTTGAATCTACATCAACTTTAATCGTAGACGTGTGAGCTGACCACCTCAATCTCCCTCGAAATGCGCTCTGACGAACTGCTGTACTTGGTTACTACTATCTCTTTGATATCTGTCCATGTTGCCGCGGAGTGCACCCGATTCTCGACAAATGGCTCAACTGCAGGGAACTATGACTTCTATCGCTTCTATGATTTCCGGAATATCCAGAGCAGCAGTAACAATATCCCGGCTGTTGCGGAGCCCAAGGGACAATCTGAAGTCTTCTCGGCCGCACCTTGGAGGTCTGGTTGGGATGCTAGATCTTGGTTTAGACCGGCATCCAAGGCGCAGAACCTGGATATGCAATACACACCGACTGAGATATTCATAAGTTGGTCATTCATTCCTTCTGTGCCTCTTTCATTCTTACAGTGCAATAGGTAACAGCACTGAGCCATCCCGAGAATTCTCTACGTATCTCACTCTTCACACTACGAGGCTGGCAAACGGAACCCAATTAGCCGCTGAGCTGGACTATTCGGAGCATAATGTCACATACGCTTCGATCCGCATGCTAGGACGCGTCCGTGGAGCAAGCGGCGCGGTCGCTGGCTTCTTCATTTACCACAACGATACTACCGAGTCGGACATAGAAATCCTAACCAAGGATCCCTCGACCCGGGTACATTTCTCAAATCAGCCCACAACAGAACCTGACAACGATACACCTATTCCAGGATCAACTTTCAATGAGTCATTGGCCACTCATCAGTCCACCTCAGCCTGGAATGTCTACAGGCTTGACTGGGTTCCAGGCCGTAGCGCATGGTACTTAAACGGTGCTCAGCTTGCCAATACGGAGGTCAATGTCCCGGATACTGCAACCATGGTCATCATGAGTTTGTGGAGTAATGGTGGGAACTTCTCTGGGCAGATGAACACTGGTGACGAAGCTTGGTTCGACGTGAAGTGGGTTGAGTTGTTGTTCAATACCACTACTACCCCCGATACTCGAGGTGGTGGACGAGTCTGTTCTGCTGATTCTCCTTCTGGACCCCCTATTCCTGGAGTCGAGAGTTATGCTTCTCCTAGGCCTGGGAGTAGAATTACCAGAGCCTGCTTCTGGTGGCTGATCGGGATGGTATCAATATTGATAGTGCAGTGATAGTATTGGCTCTTGTACTTTTTTCATAGTTGAAGCTACCTGCACACTAGCGTCTCTTTAATTCTATGAGTAAAGCGTGCGCTCGTACACTGACTAGGATGAGATGTCTAAGAAAAGATCCGGCCGCAAACAACAACTTTTCTGCTTCATTATATGTCTACCCAGCGGCGGAAAGTTGGAGGTGAATGTAAACACACAATACTGTCAAAGGGTCATACTAGCTTGAGTTCGTCTGGATTTTCCATGATTTCCCATGCGAAGCACGAGCAGGATTTTGACTGTTTGTGCCCGAAAAATGCACTGGGAGCAGACTTGGTCTTCATGTACAAGCGAGAAGCCATACGAGAAACCTTGAACTACAGGTAGGCAAGCGCTTGTACTAGGTAGTCCCACTACAGTTTTTGCATTGCGACATTGGCGTGACAGAAAAAAGGACGTTTTGGGGTCACATTAGATATAGTATAGTGCTCAAATTTTTCGTGCGTAGAAACGCCTTTTCAGCCATGATACCGATAAAGAAAGTGTTCATAACATGTAGTTTCGGCATTGAAACTATGGAGTGATTGTGTAGTTACGCAAGGAAAAATAACCAAAAATGCCCTAGGAATTAACAGTCTATTGGCCAAAAGAGAAAGGGTTTAGGTGAGACAGATCCCAACAATGGAACTAATTAGCTTAGTTGAGTGGACAGGCGCGCATCCCGAAGTCCGAAGTATCTCAAGATCGAAAGCTCATTACTACCTCTGGACCAAGACTGCGTCGAAGCTCGGGAGCTCATCATAATGTCCCAAAGCTATTGACTATTCGGATCCGGCAGAGGATAAGTCTGATCTCCAAAAATAGCTGTCCTTACGTACATGGTAAGGTCGTTCAGTAGTGGGTTCCCACCGGCCCCCAAATATGTCGCTAACGGGAAAGGACGGTACACCCTATTCTGTTCTGTAAACACAGTTTGTACTCGGAGGGAATTTGGATCAGGATCCCCTGGATTGTTATACGTAGTGTCGGCGATATCGACAGTCCGACAGATTACGATCTGAGGGGCGTTATCAATATTGGCAAGGATAATGTCGGCAAGAACCTGTCGAACTGGGAAGTATGGGGTGATGCAAACAACCACACTGTACGCATCGACTACATGAAAAATCTCGGTTTCATTGATGTCCTCGATTTGATCGATCCCAAAGATATAATCACGAATATCTCGTTCCGGCTTTGATTCGATCTCGACCGGCGTGTTCAGAAACTTGCTCACGTGACCTTTCAGGTAGGACGCCACTTGTGACATAAGAATGTACTTCGTCATCACTTCGACGTGTATAGGTGCCTCGGGTTGGTCAGGGCTCGGGTTGGCTGGTATATCGATATGCGCCATGCCAAGGCCTATGCCCACAATCTTGTTCGCGGTAACGTTTTGCATACTTTCCCCAGTGAAAAGGCCAATAATCTGCTGAAAGATTGCCGACAGTGCGTATGCGTTGTAGGCTGCTGCAACCCATGGTTGGAATTCTTGCGCACCCCCTCCTATGAGATGCACGAAGGGTACCGACTCAATATCTAAGGGTAAATATTGAGTTATTCGGAAACGGTCCAAATGCAGCGGCTGTAGTGTTCCGTCTAACATCCACTTTTTATCTTTGCCATTCCATGCAGCTGTTACAACCTCCTGGTATGAGCGCCATTTTGGTCTGAGGACGAACTTGAGAGTATGGATGTCCTCTAAGCCACCGATCTGTCTTATGCCGGTAATAGGAACTTTGTCATTGCCTATTACAGATTCAAGCATGACTTGAGTATGCGCCAGGTTTTTTGTTAGGTTTCGGGTGATGCGGGCTAGTTTTTTCAACGAAAAGAACGGTACGAAGCTCTCAAGAGCCCGAAACGCCGGACTGAAGTCCTGTGGAACCAGTGTCAACGGTCTTCTATAGATACATAGCTCAGGAAGTTGCGGTAGAGCCAGCCGCGCTTGATCCGAATAGGCACTTGCTAAGTCGACAACGAGGGGTGTATCAGAATCCGCTCCGTCGGCGTACGGTTCTTGCAGGCCCGTCAGCAGGTTCGGATGCGGAATTGGTCGACAGATAAAGACTGGAGGCTGAAGAAATGCAGGAGCCATATCGGCCAGTATCTGCTTGACGGGAAAATCTGGACTGAAGCTGACAACCATGGTATTGTTGTCGATCGTATCAACCGCAGTGATATCATCTACCACAGTCAGATCCGCGACTTTGTAATCATGCCGTGGCCGAAATATCATTTCCCTTATTGTATCTTCCCCCAGTGACTTAATGCTGCGAGATGTCTGTACGAATATCCTCAAAGGATCGTAGGTTTCCAGTCGTCCATGAAGTACCTTGGCAAGGAGCCAGGCCGCAATCTGAGCGCGGCAGCTGTCGCTGTCCAGAAAATCTTGCTTTTTATCCTTTGTGCCCTTCCAGGCAATCGGGAGCCCCAAGAAAATGACTCTGTTTATACGGCGTCCTACACCGGCCGCTACGGTATGAAGATCGTTTTGATAAGTTCTAATGCAGTCTTTCCGCAAAGCTTCGATAGTATCATACACCTGCTTCGCACGATGATTGAATTCGTTCCCATGGTACCACTTCCTAGGGAGCCAAAAGATGTCCATTGGCAGTGACAAGTTGGTTAAGGTATTCAAGGCGTTGCCGCGTATCAGTTTCTGATATGAGCGCCAAACAATTACCAGGGCTTGGACATATTCTTTCTCGCCAGCAGGATTTGGGTCTTTTTTTTGGGCGGAGACGGATACATCCTCTGTGCCATTCAAATGACGCAGCTGTGCGCGTTCCTTTGGCTGTGCGCTCTTGCGTCTATCCGCACGATCGCTAAACTTGATCCTGACATCGGATATCCGCCCAGGGTTGAAGGGTACGTATGATGCCAGCTGCTTAAACTGATCATCAGATATGCTCGGAGCGGCCATGGTGTCTAGAGAGCTCTCGTGGAGTGGAAGCCTCCTGCCAGTGGTCTCTTTTGTATCTCTGAAGCGTCGAAGACGGTCTCGTTCCTAGCGTTGGGATCCCGCAGCACGGAATTATACTCGTTGAAATCCAGAATTATGAGATGATCAATGAATTTCGGAGTTTTTGACTTAGGCAGTCGGTTTGAATTGAAGATATGCACAGTTAGAGTTCGAGGATGCATGAAAGAGCTGCTTAAATAGTGCTCGCACTTTGACTCACTTGTGACCACCGCACCTGCCATGAGAGTCAACAATTACAGTCAACACGTACAGTCAACACAAGAAGAACAGTCAAAAAGTACAGTCAAAAAGTACAACGAACAACGCTCGCTTATGTTATGCAACGAAGAGGAGACAAACTGGAGTAATGGTTTCCTGGCGAAAGTTGGGCATGCTCGAAAGCATCGGAGCACACCGGGGCGGCGACGTGTAAAGTATCTTACCAAAATGTAATGGCATGCTGTCAGAATCTCCAGGGACATTATTTTACCTTTCCGCAATTCATACGTCTGCCACGCCTCACTGCTGACCTCTGTACTTACGAGTCTACATTGCGCTCGGACATATGCTTAAGCCACGGAACGAACTCAGCGTCGCCCTACATCAGCTCAGAAGTCGCACATGAGAGTAATACCACGAGATCAACACGATATGAGCAAATGTAATCGAGGCGGCCATACTTTGCCAAACTTAGTCAAACCCGTTGAGTTAACCATTTTGAAGTCTGGGCTGCGACTCAGGTTCCGAGTCACAACTTAACAGCATTTTGGCGAGGCGGATGCGCTGTGGTACTATAAGGTGGCCATTGCCGCGTTTCTCGGAGCGACGGAGATTCGCGTGAATTTTCCTTCTTATTCTTAGACGGACCGGTAACACTTCAGTACTAACCCAGCAACTCCTAAGACTTACCCATCAATTGCGGATGTAGAGACTGAACGTCTTTCTCTTCTCAAGCGCTTAATTACCCTTGAGTGTAATACCTGTATCAAAGCCTTATGTTCACTCGTACGCGAACCTGGAATGTCGATCGAAGCACCAAGTAAAGGATACCTATGGAGAGACAGCTGGAGGTCATGCCGCACGACGTGTACGAAATCGGATTCGTTGGAGAAATGCTCGCAATGACGGCATCTTCGAGATATATACAGTCAAAATCCGATCTCGCGAAAAAGCTGGAGAGCACCTAGTGTGCAACACTACATAGGAGGGAGGACTCAAGACCTGGTGTAACCGGACCGATCGGAACGCAGTCCGGCATTCTCACTCAGCCACACGCCGCGCCTCAATGAAAATGTTGTGCTCCGTGCGAGCTGAGATTGCGCTGGCCAAGCCGGCGCGACTTGCTGAATGTTTAAGCAACCAATCTAAGGATGACCTCGAAGCAGTGCATGATGGCACGCAGATGCACAACCAGTAATTTGCGACCTCTTGCACCAACTACCAGGGCTGTAGACACGCCCCATCTTCTGCGATCCCCGCTACTCATCGAGCGCAACGAAAGAGTGTCCTCAGCACAGTCAGTCGCACTGTTATCAGTGCACATGCGGGGCGCTGACGCAGCGCCTGCACAACGACATCATCAGCGATGATCGCTCAAGGGTCCGTAAGCCTCCATCTGCAAGGTCAGGCGCTAACGCTCCGAATCGCACACTGGAACCGAGATCTCTTTCACCGCCAAGTTCAGCTGCAAAGCTTGGCGAAGCTTGAATGCCGGTGTTTGTGAGGCATTTTCTGTCGCCAAGGGATGACAGCGAAGCTTAGTGAGGCTTAGTGCCGCTAGGGGCCCATGTCAGGGAATCAGGGACACCGGAACGAGTGGCTGCTCGACATTACGAGTCTGGCCGGCGACACGCCAGTTTGCTCGCCACATCCCGACACGTTGGCAATGCTGTGGCTTTGCGCGTCCCTTCATTCATTTTACGTTTCAATCCAGGCCGTATGGAGGTAGAAGAAGGACCGGTGTGGGTTTGAGGCAGTGCGAGAGACAATGTTGGCCAATCGAGGCGTCAAAGTTGGCAGCTTTGCATATGCAGGTTTCAGGGAGCAAACAGGGCGTGTGGCTGCAATTGGAACGGTTGACTGGGCTGACGAAGGGGTAATGATGCGCCCTCTGCGCCGGTAACATGCCGGGCGCATCTGTTGTTCCCTATAAGAGAAGCAGGTTTGCCAGCGCTGCCCGGTTCTCCTCCATCCTCAAGCCACCCTCAGAGACCAGCTCAGTCAATTTGCTCCTACCAGAAATCTACCACTCCCACAGTAGGTTGACTCACCATCCACCCATGCACTGTTCAAGCTTCCCTGCTAACGTGTTGCTAAGAGTCGTTACTCCACCACATTCAAAATGAAGAGCAGCACCACCTCCTCCATCTCTTCCATCGTCAAGCCCAAGCCAATCTCCACCTCTTGCGGCGAATCGTGCGACTGCTGCGGCTGCGACGAGTCCTGCTGGTGCGTCGTTATGTAAATCGGCCATCGACCACGACGAATCTACTTGGCAGCAGTGCCAGAATGTCGGAACAAGCAGTTTGCGAGGAGTCACGGATTGGAATTACCACTATATGACTCGAATGGACAAAGTCAATTGACGCCCGATTGGCGTCATCTCTCAGACCATGACTGTTCACTTTGCGCTGTGACTCCCTGCCATATGTTTAGTTGACTGTCCAGTTATATTGTCAAGACCTATCCCAATGTCCTGATCGAATCGCCCACATTGCCCTCGCAATATGATCCTAACCCAAACTTCTCACTACTGAAAATCGTTATAGGATCCTGGGACTTGATTCCAACCCACTGCCAAACACTCGAAGCCCGCATGATGTCAGAAAGCATATCAAGTCGTCAAGAATCTTCATATCAACCACATAGGCCCGGAGAGGGGGTACGGATACCAAAATATATTACTATGTAGGAGCACTTCAATCTCTAAACACTACATTGGTGGGACCTCGTTTGGAAAATTACAGCACTTCCAGAGTTATGATATGCTATCTATACCCCCATTCCGTGAGGACATACCATATGTAGCTTACACAGTCGCTGCGCCCTCTCGGACATAGTTATCCTGCCCCTTCATCTCGTCATCCTGGAAGTCTTTCTCAAACATTTTCTCCAGCGTATACAACACCGTCTCCTCGCCCGTCTTCCCACTTGCCATAGCAGCTTTCTTCTTCAGCTCAGCTGGGATCGCAGTATCCGTCTTCTCGCCATAGTACAACCCTCCAGTCTCCTGCACAAGGGCAAAGTTCATCTTCACAGTCTCCAACGCACGAATGTTCTTCACATCGAAATCCTGCCAGCGTTCGATATGCTCATAACGCGCTTTCTTCCTCGTGACCTTTTGGAACGTAGCAGTCACCTCCTCGGAACTCCTCGGATCGCTAACACCTTGTATCAATTTACCGTTCCAACGTTCCGGGTCCAGCAACGCTCCGTGCACGATATCGCCGAAATCCTCTGTCATCGAAATCCATGGGACTTTCTCATCTTTCCCACCCCAGCGAGGGAGTTTGAGAACAAGCGCACCGTCCGATGATGGATGGTACGGGAACCCGCCATACAGGACCGCGACATCAGACATATAGAACGTCTCGAAGTACCACCCACTGACTACAATGATGGTACTCTTGAACTCTTTCTTTCCTCTCGCGTACTCGCTGATTGCGGCTTTATTGTCGAAAGCTTCGATCTTCAATTTGCCCTTCGTGATCGCGGAGGCAGAAGCCGCGCCAGAGTAGACGAAGACCTCTACGCCAGCTTCAACAGCGGCGTCGACGATCAGTTTTCCTTGCTGGACTTCTATCCTTCCACTGCCGTCTTCGAAACTAGGGTCGTCGGAGTTGGTGTTTACGAAAACGGCCCAGGAGCCGCTGAAGGCGGAGACGAGGGAAGCTTTGTCCCAGCCATCGGCTTTGACAATGTCGATGTCCGGGCAGGAGTCCACGAGTGACTTGGAGGCAGAGGATGACGGGTTACGTGTTATGGCACGAAGAGAAAAGGGTGTTGTTTTGTTGGCGGCGAGGGAGCGCAGGACGGATGAGCCTTGCGTCCCGGTTGCACCGAAGACAGTGATGATTTTACGTTCAGACATTGTGATGATTTTATTTCAAGATTGTCCCAATGAGTTCTTGGTGTTGCGGGTTGATGATCGGGGGGTGAATGTTGATACTCGACCTCACCATCTTTACCTCCTTTTTATACTCCTCAAATCAGGCCCCCTGTACCACATCGCAGTCCGCGGTCTCCATGTCCATCGACATCCACGACACAGCCGTACACACAGCTACGTTCCAAGAGAGCTCATTATTCAGCTCTCAGCCGATCTCATCCCCTGTTCGGACAGTTTCAAGCCAAGTGTACCACCGTTCGTTCGTACCGCCCTTTGCCAAGGTCTCCGCCCGCTGCTGGGTGTCGCAAGGCGATGACATTATAAGAAGAGGGCGGAGGAACCAGGGAGTGCGATCGTCTTGGCGATGACAAATTTCGATTAGTGAACGGTGCAAGTCGATCAGCTTCGGTGCTGGGAGCGGACGAACCAAGGTCTCCGCCCGCTGCTTAGTGTCATAATACGATGAAACTGTAAGAGGGGGCGGAGGAACAAGAAGTGCGTTCGTCTTGGCGATGGCAGGTCTATTAAGTAAACGGTGTATGTTGATCAGCCGCGTTTCTGGGCCGAGGGCGGCCGAATCAAGGTCACGCAGAGGGGTTAATTAGGGTAAGCAAAGCAGTTGCGCTCCGTCTTGGCTATTGATGAGCCTGATGAATACTGAAGGGATGCGAGTCTTGCAGAATATAGAGCTCCTGCTCAACGAAGATTGCAGATGTGGGTTAAGGTGAGCTCACAAGGCTGTGATATGAGGTCTGGTTTTGGTGCGTAGCTAGAATGAATTCGATTGTGTTTGAGCTTTGCAAAAGTTGCCAATTCCCAGCGCAGTACTCACTCCTGCTTCAACACCACAGGTGGGCTCTCATACTCCCCTTGTCTCAAGAACCACACAGCACCAATGACTATGGTAAGTCCTCCACTGATCAAACACGAGTAGTTCATGTTCTCTGCCGTGACCGGGTAGACATACGGGAAACAGTAGAATACCAGCCACACCGTCATGAACGCGCATGCTATGAAGTTGACAGCAAAGCCGACCATACCCTTCATGAAGAAAGAACCGGCAGGAACCGATCTGCGACCGGACAACAGAAACGGCAGCAATGCAGCGAGGTATGAGAGTGTTGTGAGAACGACGAAAGAGCCGACGAAGGCTTCGAAGGCTGTCGTGGATCCGAGGTAGATGCAACCCATCACCGTTGCTAGCATCCATTAGCAAAGACAAAGTGATCAAGTCCAGGTCGACTTACTAAAGACACCCATAAATAGAATCGATGCGAAGGGATTCTTCCACCTCTCTGAGACATGGCCGAACGTGTCAGGGAAAGGCGTTGCCTTGTCGCGCGCAAGACTCCAGAAGACTCGCGATGCTGTCAACAATGACCCCATCACGCTTCCGATAACGGGTAGGATGACCACGAGCGAAAGCCCGATGGCACCTGCGGTCGAACCCGTTGCTTGATGGTACATCTCGGCCAGGAAGAATGTCTGCGTGCTCCCCAAAACCGTATCGAAATCTTGAATGCCGTAAAACAGGATGATAAGATAGATCACTGTCGTCACGAAGCCTAGTCCCATCTGAACGAACATCGCTTTCGGGATATTGCGCTCAGGCTTTGGTATCTCTTCAGACAGATGTGTCGAGCAATCCGGCGTTCCAATGGCAAATGACCCATTCAACATGCCCAGTACGAAGACCAGACCACCAGAGCTGTAGCCAGTATTGTTCTGCCATTCCCTCCACACGAACTCGTCGCTAGCATGGCGCCGACCACCCTCATTCGACATGACTCCCACAACGATCAGTGTGATGAACCATCCTCCAATGACTAGTGCACCCAGGCCGTTGCTGACCATCGGGAGCAGTCTGTTGCCAAACAGCATCAATGCGCAGCAAAGCCATGTTATTATGATATAGCAAACGAAAACATGCCATCGCTGGGGAGTCACATCGGGGTGTCGCAGGGCGTAGAGCTCGACGAGGCCTTCGGAGGATACGGCTGCGAGGGAGCAGGCACCGAACGTGTATGCGAGAGAGTTCCACCACCCGGCGAAGAAACCGCATATGCGACCAAGCTTGCGCCCAGGTGTAACTGATGCCCAGTGATAGACACCGCCGGCGGTCGGGATAGCGGAGGCGAGTTCGGCGAGGGATGCGGTTATGAAGAGGTAGAGGAGGCCGGCCGTGATACTGTCTCGAGTCAGCTTCCAATGGATCTCCCTCCTGGCAGTCTGACCCGTTGACTTACAATTGGTATATGAACCCCGGTGGTCCACCGTTGTAGATCGCCAATCTGATCGTTGCGCCCGTGATAGCCCAGCAGTTTCCGATCGAAATGGCTGTCGCACACATATTCACCAGACTAAAATTCCTCTCCAGTTCCTGAACGTGTCCAGAGGCATTGATGGGCACATCTTTCCCCATCTCGACCTCACCTATTTGCATCGAGTTTGAGCTCGCTCCATCCGTAGCTATGATCTTCTCGTCTTGCGCCATCTTGACCGTTGTTGATCGATCTCTTGGGTTCCAAGGAAAAGGAAAGCGATCCAAAGTCTTGGGCAGTCCAAGAGGACAATCGCAATCTTAACAATGCCACTTCTAAAGATATGGGACACGGCACTATATCTTGGGACATTGAATCTAGCCTCAAGGCGTCCAAGAGGATGCGGTCGGATATTCGCGTACTGAGTCGGCGCAACGGCAGGGTTCGCGATAAGGTATGTCGGAGAAGAGCGGTAAGGGCTGCGGGCCTCTCAAAATCGACTTGTACATGCAGTGCCAGTGCCCAGAACCATCTCATGTGTGATAGAGATGCAGCAATTGCATCTCCGAACGCCATAGACCTGCGCGGCCGTGGTCTGCATGGTGTCCGATATGGTTCCGCAGAAATCAGAGCGATTGAGCGAGACAGAGGTTCAGAGCGTTGACAATCCGAGACCGAAACAAGTCTTTCGAGCAATTTCGATGAGTCTGTTTCGCCAGGAGGCACGCACGTTCATGTGTCTATTGCGATGCACCAGAGGTTCCCTGACTTTCAGCACTTCGTGTAGTTATACATGCCTAGGTAGTTCAAAGGCTGAGCCACCACGCCAGTGCGTCTGGCCCAATAAACAGCAAAGGTACCAATAGGCATTGCGAGTTCTCGTAGAGGCGAAGAAGAGAGGGAAAGGAAGGCCTGGACGTAAGAGGCTCTGCTGTGCACTCGACGTGTCTACGGAAGTCTTGGACGTGTTCGTGTCCCGTCTATTCCATCCATCCCAAACAAGACAGAAACAAGGTGTGCCATTCCGAGAAACCGCTTCACCGTTCGGAATCATCAAAAGAAGAATAAGGGGGAGGATACGATCAGCGACTGGACGAACAACTCCGAACAAGATGCACGACGCCCGGGCTCAACCGCCAAGTACGCTAGACGGCGGATCAGATAAATCTCTGCTCGGATCTGATAACAATTCTGTCCTAGTTCATCGTCGCTTCCAATCATTTCCATCCTCTGTTACTCAATCGACAACGGTGCCTAAAGATCAACGGTGGAGACTATGGAGCAGGAAGTTGAAATGCCGGATGAGGTGATTGTCTGTATGATGCCGATGTCGCTGGCAGCCCCGCCGCCCGCCTTAAAACCGAGACACGCCCACACTCGCATCTTATCAGATCATCATCTCCTTTCAGTCTCGACACTACCAGCATGCGGCTCCAAAGCATCTCAGACGCGCTAAATCCCCTCAGTCCTTTGACAAATCTTTCTTTGTCCTCTCCACATCGTGTCTTAGTCGTCGGTTGTGCCTATGGCGGGCTGTCGACCGTGGTCAATCTCTTAGCGTATTCACAGGGGAAGCCGAAGCAGGTTGTATACCCAGACCGCATGCCAGATTTCGAGGGAAAGAAGAGCAGATCTGGAGTTGAAATTACAGTCATCGATGAGAGAGATGGATACTGTGCGTTATGAAACACCAACAAGCCGTGCCACTTCTAATCGATGACCAACAGTCCACTCAGTCGGTGCCCCATTAGCCCATGTAGCACCGAAGCACACCCCTGTCATGTGGAAGCGATATTCACATCTCAACGAGCTGCGACACCCTAACTTGCACTTCAAGCATGGCATCGTGAAGAAGATCGACCCTGAGTCAAAGGTTGCAGAGTGGCTCGACAGGAACGGCAAGACCCAGAAGCAAAGTTACGATTATGTGGTCACTGCTACAGGTCTGAAGAGACATTGGCCTGCCGTACCAAAGAGTGGCAGCTATGTAGAATACAAGAAGGATGCTCAAGAACTTATCGACAAGATCACAGGCCATGGGGCCAAGCAGGAAGGGAGAAAGGTAGTAGTCATCGGTGCAGGTCGGTAGATACCTATGATAGCAATTGCGGTCCATACTAACAACACCAGGCGCCGTAGGTATCGAGTTCGCGGGCGAGATCTCCAACCACTACCCATCCATCCACGTCACACTCGTACACTCAAGAGAAGAGGTACTGTCCTCGGAACCTCTTCCATCAGAGGTCAAAGCAAAAGTCAAGGATCTCCTTGAAGAAGAAGGGGTGCATCTGGTCCTTGGCAACCGCGCTACCATCACCCAACTCCCGGACTCTAAATATGAAGTGACCTTAGCAAACGGCGACAAGCTCTCTGCAGACCTGGTGCTCGACACCACGCGCAAGGGATCACCAACAACAGGCTTCTTGCCCGCAGAGACGTTGAATGAGGAGCAAGAGATCAAAGTGACACCACAGCTCTCATTCGAATCTTCCATCCCCAACAAAGAAGCCCACTTTGGCGTCGGCGACGTCATCGCATGGTCAGGCATCAAACGCGCCGGCGGCGCAATGGTCATGGGTCAACTCGTCGCTGCCAATGTCTACGCCTCCATCTTGAACTCAGAGGATTCATCGAACAATTACACTCTTGGCGAGCTACCTGAGTATCCTGCCGTGATCGGTATCGCAGTCGGCAAGCAATGTCTCACCTATGATAAGGCTAGCGGGATACAGTATGGTGTACAGAAAATGGCAGACTATTTCCAGGACGACCTCGGTTGGGCAGCGAATCTGAAGTATCTGGGATTGACTGATGTGGAAGATCATGTTGAGCAGAAGGTTGGGTATGCTGAAATGAGCGAGGTTGGTGTTGCTGCTGAGCAGGTGCCTGTGCAGGCTGCAGCTTGAGGATTCAGAACGAAAAGAGCCAGGTAACAATTAATAACGTCGCATACGACCAGCTACAGGGGCTTCGAGAGGAGAAGGCATAGGCAAAGCTTGACTAGCACAGCAGCCTGGGTTCTATTCCTCAACAATCAGAGTGACAACACTGTACGCATCTCATAAAAGCCTTTGCGGTAACTAGGAGAACTTCGAGGAGAAGTCGTGGGCAGATTCCAGGTATCCTGCTTCCATCAGTGGACATAATCTGGCTTCCTAATAGCTTTTCAACCCACACCCAAACCACTTGTCGCCCCAAAATCTAGACGCCATGTCTTGTTTCGCCATGTCTCATTTTATTGTGTCGTTGAAGAAAATGAAGAAGTGGATGCGAGAGTGGGATGTAGTGAGGGCATGCTTTGAGGTAACCAACGGGGAGACGCCTGTCAGACAGCCTACACTCGGATCGTGCCCTGGTCCATGGCTCTCATTGTCATGACTACACCGACTCCGCACTTCAACAACGAGGAACATCAATTTCATCATTTCCCCTACTCGTCTGCTAGACGGGGGTTGCATCAATGTCAGTAAACGTGGCACAGAATCTTCCAAGGGAGGTACATTTTTCTATCTCAGCTAGTATGCCTAGAGCATATCCAAACCGGAGGACGTGTGAATGAGATTCAGTGTGTCCGATGACTGCATTGGCGCAGTCGCAGATAGGGAATAAACTGGGATACGGTAGGTAAAGCAGGGGTAATAGGGTTGAAAAGAAATCATTTGGGGCAGGGCTGGGTCGAGTATGTGTGTGGTGTGCAGATACGCGTAAGCAAAATGTAGACTCAGCAAGGTTTGTTGGAAGAAAGAGGCAAAACAGCATCCAGAGGGGGATTCACGATGCCGACCGGTCGATGAGCTGTTAATCAAGTCTCAGGCTCGCGTTTAACACGCTTCGTGCCTCGCACGTGGTCGTCAGCGTCTGTTCGTGCGGACGTTGCAGTGGCCACGGCCGTCTTGTCCAGTAACTGGCTGTCTAATGGCTGGGTGTCCTGGACAGCTGAGTTTGCCGGAGTGCGGATGTCTGGCACATGCTCATAAAGCGCGCGCATCATCTGCTTGATTTCCGGGATCTTCTGGGTCAAATCCTTGCGTATGCGCTGTCCGACATCGTCGACAGTGTAGCTAGGTCTCTCGTATTGTGCGAACTCTTTCTTGAATGCCTCGAAGGAAGTCCGCATTCGTTCAAACACCCCAGCATGGATGCCTTGCACTTGTTCCAAGCTCGCCGCTATGACGGTGTCTGCGAGGTGTTTCATTAGCCCGTCATTCCCGGATGCTTTCAGCCCATTTCGTACGATGTTGTAGCTTCCAGCCCCGGTTTCGTGGGCGGCTTTTTCATAGGTGGGCGATGCCCATTCCTGGGTTGGCATTTGATCGTTTTCCTTCTTGACTTGGTGCACAGATCGGTGTGCCGTCGATGCTACTCTGCCGTACTGATTTCTCAGTTGGGTACCTTGGCTCTCCACTAACTTGTAATGTACGTCTAGCAAAGCGTTGCAGATACGCAAAGTTCCTACGGGGAAATCGTACTTTGCTAGATGCTCTTTGATCGTTTGCGTTGACGCCTCAACCATTGCTGCGACCTGGTTTTTCATACGGTGGCTCACGACGTTCATCCTGGTCTTCCAATCGGTGAGATCCTTCTTGAAGACATCGGTCATCGCCCTATTCCAGTCGATCTGTGTAAGGCCTTCGTTTTTGGCCCAGAAAGCGGCCTTTGACGATCCCTTGTTCAAGACACCCTTTTTCTGACACAGGCTGTTATAGAAGCCGTGTGACATTCCCAACTTGGGATTTGCAAAACCTTCTACTACAGCTCCGAGTTCTTTGATCCGATCTGCGCCAGCCAGTTTGGAGTATTTGCCTACACCAAAATTTGTCGCGTTGATCTGTTCGGCCATCCATCCGGTCTCCCGCTCGAGAATAGATTCGATGATCGTCGCCTGGGCGATCTCGACTTGTTCCGTTATGGCCTTTATGTCAGAAGATTCGTCACCAGCACCCGATAAACGTTCAATGTTGCGCTCGATTCGCGAGACCCGCCCGTGTATGTATTCCACGAGTGCCTGATGGTCGTCATTTGCACGCATAGCCATTAAGTGCCCCCGCAGGGCAGGGATGCCAGTTTCCTGGCCCGTCAACGGTGGGCGATCTTCCAAAGTCTTCTTCTCGAGTGACGCCAGGTATCCTTGTGGTGCTATCGCGTGCACACTAATTGGCTGTCCGTCCTGAAGATCTTCGAAGATCATTGCGAAGTCTTGTTCTACTTCGCGCCTTCTCACCACCACCACTTCTCTCGTTGCTTCTTTTCGCAGGTACGACTCATATTGTCCCAATAGACGAAGCTCACCATCATCGTCATCTGAGCCGGAGTCTGTCTCATCCGACTCGTCTAGCTTCTCCGTGCTCTCAACATTCTTGTGTTTCATAGCCTCGTGGTGATATTTCGAAATGAGAGACAACCGCTCAGTGTCTTGCTTCGCCTGCAGAATCCTGTCCACCTCGGACCATAGGCCGGAATCGTCGTTGCAGATGTCCTGTGGGCAGTCAGTAATCTTCCATCAGAAGCAGGCGCGCCATGAACGCTTACGTCGATTTTGGTGATGACCAATGTGGTTCCTTCAGGACCATGGTTGATAATGGATCGTCTTAATCTAGACAACAGCGAGCTATTCGTTTTGCATCTTTCGTATTCGGCAAGATGCAATTCGTGATCCGCTTCTCGCCTCTCTCGTTCGATTGCGGCCCCGATACTCGGGGTTGTGTCATCGACGCCTATGCACTCATCAGCCTGGAATGAAATGATAGAGAAGAACTTGAACAACCCACCTGGCAGATCCATGATACTGATACCGTGCCTAACCACTTTAGCGTCTACACCCACCCTTGTATAGCGAATGAAACGCCTCCATTGGCACTCGGACTCTAGACCCGTAAAGGATTTCATCTTCTCTTTCAGGCCGGCCATGGTGGATGCTAGCATACTCATTGCGTTTAACTCGAGGGGAGTTCCTGGAGTTATGGAGTTGTAGACATGCTCCACCTGTGCGCAGAGCAGACCCGCCGTCCTACCATGTGCGATCTCGCTGGGGGACAGGATGTCTATTCCGTCCGCGATCATGTCATCACCAGGCTTGACTTGGTATAGCTTTCGGAAGAAGGATATTGCTTCCTTCGCCTCTGCTTCGAAGGTGAACTCCTCGTCCGGAAATCCTTGCTTCCGCTCATCATGCCAGCTTATGATGTTGTCGAGGTTGTTCTTACATATGGTCTGGGCTATTCAAGGTGACTCAGATGGATGGGTCGATAAAGATTTGCTCGATGAACCGTTGATGGGTTCGTTGATGGACCATGGTTGTGGACGGCTGTTCGGTCCCTTACCATCGCAGAACACCGTTGATATCATCAAGAGAGACTACAGTTACGCCTTTTCGATTCAGTTCGATGGAGAGACTACAGTTCAACTAGTTGAGCTGACTTCAATATTCTTCTTCGATGGAGAAGAGTTGGATGGTTCCAAAGTGAGGCGTATCATCGCCAGGTCTCTTCTGTAGGTGGTAGTATACCGTTGGTATAGTCGTGCAAGCCGAAGATCCTGCTGAGGTTTCAGCTAGTTTGGGATCATGCATGATGGCATTTACCGTCGTGGACTTGCCGATGCCTTGTCGGGCCACGATTCCAACTGTCCTTGTTGACGTGGTTGGTAGGTCGGGGAGGGTAGCTAGCCAATCTAGAAAGTCATGGACCATGATATCGCCTTTTGATGCATCCTGCGCCAAGTCTTTGCACACATCAGACATCTCTTTCAGTTTTGCACGTACGAAGTTGGCGTCCACTTTGAACCATGGGTGGTCTGGTAGCAGGTCGTCGTTCACTTTGTATCGACGGGCCATTTTGCGGGCGCTTTTCGTGGTCATGAACTCCTTGAACTTGTCGAACGACATGACCTCAGCGTCTGAAGACGCCATAGCGAGCTCTTCGGTCTAGGACGAGGAGCTATTGCAGAGAGCGAGCGTGCGTGTGCTGACGGATTGAAATGTTCCAGAAGATTGAAAAAAGCTCCAGAAGATTGGGGAAAGCTGGAGTAGTGGGGTGTAGAAAGGAAGAAGGCTCGAGGAGAGGGCGACGCGGTTTATAAGGACCGCGGCTGCGATAGGTGAGAGACAGCCAATGAGCTGTTGCGGTAGCTATACCTGAAATTCTCACAAGTGAAGGCACCAACAGCTCATAAAAGACAGCACCGCCACACTTCCGCCCGCTCATTGCCTTCACCGCCCTCTACAGTGAGTCCAAATAGCGCACGTTCAGGCGACGCCACAACGGAGGATACAGCCCGCCACCAACAAGCCCGGAAATTTCTTTTGTGATCATCTGCCGTCAGAGAACGAGTACGAATCATTGCCCTGTACTGCGGGGAACGCCGCAACTTTTCACCATCAGCGCATGAAGACCCGACCCAGGTTCACCAAAAGGCTGGATGGTCTGCTTCTGGCCCCACAGGCTTCTCTCGTTAAGAGCACCGTATCAATACTTCGGCATGGTACAGTGGATGTCGCAGGATCTGGAGTTTACACGGCCCGGGGACTCGGGTTCTTTGGTGTACATGTTAAAGAACAACGTTCTAATACCACTTGGTATTCACTTATGACGCGCCAAAAACACTCCGTTCCACAGTGTGTTTCTGAGTCTGGAATGCTTTTTCATTGAGGCGAGACGATATGGGTGGGATCTCAGTTTCTCTTCGTAATGGGCTGGAACGGAAAATTCAGAAATGATCCACTGAGAGTTCTATTGCTATGTTCATCCGTTCGTAGAGAGAAATGATCTCCTTGCTCGGGCAGTAGCGTCACGTCCTCAGATCAGGTCGCGCTTCCCGAGATCGAGACCCTACTCCTCCTCTCGCTCCACAGTTCCGTCACCTCGCTCCCCAGTTCCGTCACCCGTGAGGACCTTGGGAATTCCTGTTGTCATAATCCAGTCTGGTACATGTGAGAGCATCGCGTAGTCGCCGTAGACCTCGACCTGTTCGACGTATCGGCAGCTTCCTAGCGTGCGAAACCCGAGTTCAGACAAGGTACCGATCGAACCACAAGATCAAGAACCTCCAAGCCCATTTCGCTTTGTCTTTATCGTCCTTGTACATGTATGCTGGCTCGGCAACCGTGAAGCTGAGGACCGTGTTTACAGCGTCGGGTGACGGTCCGTCTCGGTGTTTTGACCAGTCCCATGCGTTGAATATGATCTCGAATGTCTCTTTATTATAGCAACGCTGTGTCGGTGGCCATGGGGAGCAGTCTCGGTTCGGCGAGGGCGACATCGCGGCGGCAGGCCTGGAAGCAGGAACCGGAACGGAGCGAGCAGTCGCTGGATGCGCAGAGGTAGAGCGAGCCATTGTAGGATAGATATACTTAGGGCGTCGATGCAGTTCGCGAGAAGTGTGTTGGTGTGCGAGTCGTTTGATGGTGGTATCCTGGAGGGTGGATTTGTCTACTATTAGTCGAGGGATGGGGCTGCTTTATCGACTCCACGAGCGCCGTGAACCGCATCGCGTGCGACTTACCCGCCTAGTCTACCATTCAAAGCAAGAGGGCTCATTCATGGTTAGCCCGCACGCTTAGCCCATGGGCGGTTAGCGGTAAGGCCCTGAAATTGTGCACTCGTTACACGATCGAGGCCTCGGACGCACGGTACAAGGCATTCTTCAGGAAACCCGTTCACGAAGTCGGTGTGCGATGTCCGGGTGGTCTTTAGAGACCCGCAGCCCTTTACTGTGTCGCTGGAGTCACGTTAAGGTGAAGCAACTCGTCACGAGGGTTGCCAGGCTTGAGAGGTAAATGCTGACTAACCCATCCGCTCCTCCAAGGTTGCCCTGAAGTCAGGTAGAGCGTCTGCTAATCGATATCTACGACATCAGCGCCTATGACGATAGTCTTACCCCTCTTTAGGCTCTTACAAAATAGGTTAAGAAGCTCTTATATAATATAGTAGGTTTATATAAGGTTAATAATAGATAAAGGTTACTAAATAATTATCCTAGGTTACTATATAATGTTTTATTCGTCTGTAAGAAAAATAGCTAGAAGAGAAAGAAAAAATGATTATAATACTTAGTTAGGCCTACTATAAAGGCCCTTAGCTATAGGATATAGATAGAGGATAGAAGCTAACTATTACTACGCCTAGTATTAAAGATACTATAGTAAATATAGAGAGGTTGCGCATAGTTAAGGAAGATGAGAAGCTTTGAAGTTTCTGACTCTATGAAGGACCGTACGGTCAAATAAGGTACCTAGCTGGTCATCCGCTACGATGGGAGCGCGGGCTAACACTATAACCAACTACAAGAGCGTGCGCTCCGCAGACATTCACCGAAGGAACGCCAGTCAAGTTGCATTAACGGGCTCTGCTTCCTTATTGCCTTCCTCCTTCCTTGCACGATCTCATTTTGCTTGCTTCGCTTCTGTTTGAATGCTGATGTATAGTGTAAGATGATCACCCAGCGTTTCAATCTCCAATCTCTCTATGGCGCCGGACATCTTGGTATCCTAGGAGCGATACTTCCTCCACACCTCGAGCAAGTATTGACGTACGGATCCTTCCAGGTGGACTAGTCGCATTGCCATTTCCTTGATATCCCCGTACTTGTTCGTAACTTCATCTTTTTGGGAGCGAGTGATCTGATGCTCAGCCCTCTCCTTGTCCAGCTCTTTCTGTACCTTGTCTGTCTGTGCCCGCTCCGCCGCCAGATCTAATGCTAGGCTGTTTGCCTTTTGCTCGATCTGTAGGCTTGTTAAATGGACAACACGTATTCATTCAGAGTTCCTATGAGCATACCTCACTCTTTTCGTTTTTGAGAGTTGCTATTTCCTGGTTCACTGCCTCTTTCTCGGCTGCCGCGCTTCGGAACTCCTCTTCGATCAACGCATCTATTGCGGCCCGAGCCTTATGCCAGTCAGTCATACATTATGTAACAGAGGATCCTCAAAATGTACCTCTGAAGCAGCATCCTTATCCACGCGTCGCCTCTTGGGGGGTTGCAACTCCACAGCCGCATATGGAGCTGCACGTTTCTTGTTCTTTTGATCGTATACATGGAACGGTATAGGATCGTGGATATCGCTTGTTTTTCAGGTCTTTGCAGCTTCTTGCTCTGCCTTTGTCATGCCGATATGTCGCTTGATATTTCCGTCTGGGTCGAAATTCCAGACATACTTTTTGTAGATGCGGACGCCTAAATCCCGTTTCGCGGACTCGTCCTTGTCTTCTAGATAGGCTTGTAGTTTCCTATGAAGTAGGGTTGCGTGCACATGGCTCAACACATGCCCTCTTGTGAGCGCACCTACTAGCATCGGCAACCGTAATTGCTCTAGATCTCGCTCGTCGTCCAAGAAGGTCCATCTTCCTATGTCTGTTGTGCGCGCATGATTCCTTTTGTCAAATTGGATATCCTCCATCTCATACTCGGTCGCAATGGGAGGTTTTGTATCATGATTGCGGCGCCCGTTCCATCATTGCCGGGCGAGTGTTGTGTCTTGTGTTCCACCTCTTCTGAAACTGTAGCATCATCTAACTGTTGGTTCGTTTTCTTTACTCTTGTGTACCTAGACACTACAATTGATCTTTTTCTCTAGGCTTTTAGTTCGCGAGGGACGCCATTGTGGAAGTGTAGAAACAAGTCAAGTCAAGTAATCGATTCTGAGCTTTATATATGCAAGTAAGCTGAATTGCATGGAGGTGAGCAACTTCAACTTTCGATCGAGCCTGCTAAACTACTACATTATTGGGTAATCGTGTAGCTGATTCTGGTGGCTGATTGTATGTCTTGGCTTCTGCAGAATTCTGGATAATGGTGTCGTTTATTATTGTTTTCTGGAAGCTCGCATGATCTGTTCTCGAATTTCGTTTTGTTCCCAGCGTTCGATATTGCGTGTAGTGTTTGTTACTATGAGAGTGTAGTTGATTTGTGTAGAGATTTGAAGTTAAGGATGGTGGATTTATATACTTGGAAGCTGAAGCCTAGCTAAGACTGTGAGATTCTAAAGGCCATAGCTCTGTCAGTCTGGTGATCCTGAATAGACGTACATCGAAATGAGTTGTAATTCTTTTTTCAAAAACAAGAATGTACATGAAAATAACTCAGCACTGATTTTGAATTCCCTGAGAGACGTCATGCACGGATGTGTTGCATAGGTACTTATATTTCTTTTCTTACAATGTACTTGTTTGCGAGTTTAATCTTCTCGCGAATTCTAGATGCATAAAGCCTTGTAGTGCAGACTTTTGATTGCCGCTAAGGAAAGCTATTGTGGTGTAGTGTACGAAGAAGTGGTCCTTCTGAGGCTTATATACCCAAATTCTAGATCTAGAACGCTTGCGATGATGTTTTGATCTTTGAATCAGCGCAAGCTCTTTTCAGAAGTCCTTTATGCATGTTACATGCTGCTCCGGAATTTGTATTTCAGGAAACAGCTACTTCATTACCCTAGGCCTTCGCGAATTTGATCGAGCCGCACAACCGGACATTTGCTGTTTCCAAATCTTTTTTTTTCAATCAGGCATTGTCGAAGTAAGTCGGCTTTCCATTTCCGAAACCGGTCCACGAAGATCTACATGATGTGTAGTGAACTAGAACTTGTAACGCAAATTCACCTCTCTATTTCCCAGCATTCCCCAGCCTCTGCCAGAAAACAATGTGTGAGAGCAATGTATCAAACTGCGCATGTGCTTAGGTCACTGTACTAATGTGAGGAATAAGAATCGAACTCATGCTAACTGCGTAGAATGCTTAGCAAGGTCATCGCATGCTTGCATGGTTTGTTGTTTCTGAACGATACGCAAGCATACGGGGATCGAAGACCACGTTTTAATTAAGTCAACGGAGTAGGTAGTATATTATCAAGTCTCCACTGGCTATCGATTTAAATAGTGCCACACTCTTCGAAAACGGATTAGTCGCAGAGACGCCGTTTGGTGCCGAGAATGCGTTGCAACAGATCGTTCGTATGAGGACAGCTTTCGATTGCAATCATACAAACAATACAGTGGATCGTGATGTCGCGAGGCCTCCCGTTACAGCTAGATTGTTGCTGACATACGAAAAGTGATGTGTCGCGGAAGACGAAACATCCCCAGGTTGAGCATAGGATTCAGAATCCTACGTTTCGGCCAAACGACCACATTTCTGGCCACCTTATCTTTGAACCCAAATTTCGGCCGTTCATCTCGCGCGACAAATGCGGTAGCATCATGACCTTGGTTGGTCAAAGATCCTATGTTTCAAACAAATGATCATATCGAAAAGCGCATATTTCGACTCAGAACTCGGTTGATGATGTCGTGCACTGCAAAGATTTGGAACGAGAGTGTCCAAAACCGGTTGCGACTCGAATCCTTCATGACCGTTTAGGCTCATTGTGACGCGGGCTTCCAAATCGCCCAAAATAGAACCTCGCTATAAGTCGCGCATTGGGCCACCGTTCCTCGATCCTTCGCGCGCAATCCCGCCGCATCCGACACCCCTCACAAACATCTCTCGCGACTCAACAACCCGACACCCAGGACTTCGGACAAACCCGGAGTAGATCGCAAGGCACCTGTATGCTGTGCGACCCAACATACGGACATCATCCGCCACGAGGTTTCAGGGAACGAAGTCGCACAATCGAGGATTGTAAGACCACCAACGTGATCTACATTGCCTGGGCTCCTGATCCAGGAAATGCGCTGCACTTCAAGGCAAGGAAACCAGGTGAACGGTCATCGCAGTAATCTTCGCAGGCTGGCTATGCACGTTTCCAATAGCCTTGATCGCTCCTTCACGATTAACGAGGCCTCAGCATCTCCCAACGCGATGACCTGGGATGCCTTGTGTAACCGCCGGAAATTTTGGGGGCGGTACACGATGTACGACATCATCTTCGAGAAGTTCTTTTCGTATCGTCATTGGTTGTGCGAGACGTAAGCTAGGTGAGGCTGTGTTTCGGAAAGGTGTAGGAGAGGCTGAAACGATGGATTTGTGCATTGCATATGCAGAGCTTATTTCCCCACTCATGACATCCCTGGCTTGTGCATTTGTCGGTGCTAAGCCTTAGGGTACGTATGCAGGTGGTTGGGGAGTACAGGGACGGTACAGTACTCTGGGCTTCGGGGAATACGAGGTTGAGGGCCGGGGGCGTATAGCACAGAAGTGGGCAAGGAGATGGATGACGGTTTCTAGCGATAAGGCTGAGGTTGGCACAGAAAGCAGTCTGTAGAGTTACTGGTACACAGGACGGCGGTTTATTCTTGGTAAAGCTACCGGACTGATGCCAGGTCCGGAGAAGAGGGCGAGTATCGCGATGGTTATTTGCGCGACGAAAACTTGTCCTCAGTCGGGGTTATAACAAAGAATTATATCCACTACGGGACTGCGACCTTACGAGAACTCGAAGTAAGGTTGAAACATGGCGTCTAAGGACAGAAATGTGCCGCATCGCTGCAGCGCACCCTGTTCATACCCCATCGATGAAAAGAATATATCTTCGAACAACTTAGAAATGGATCGAACTTGACAATAACGTATGTCATGAAGTATATACACGAAGTTGCAATCGCTAAAAGAATAACCAATCGTCCATAACATCATCACATCCCAAGCACGTTGCACCTCATATCAACTTCCCGTCTGAAGTAACATTGCGCCTCCAGTATGTAGACGTCGCGTCGCCATGACTGAGTACTCGTCCGACTTCTATTCTGATTCCTGGATAAGTGCCAGGCTTGTTCTCGATACCGTCCGGATACCACTTCAGAGTACCATCAATGTGCCTACAATTCGGGACATCTGTTGAACCTACAGATGTTATCAGCTCATATGCCAACAGATGCTTCGAAAAGACCTACCAAAAACCCTATCATCCCCACAATACGGGCCACAAACCTCCGTAATCGCCTGCACAAAGTCCCCAAACGCTTGGATATAAAACTCTGCGTAATACGCAGTCCGCATCCTCTCATTATCATTGAAGAAGATATTGATCTCGGTATCGCCCGACGAGATCAGCGTTGTGTAGGCCGGATCGGTACTACCAGGGTCTCGTGAGATCGCCACGCGCGCATTCGGATCCATGCCTTTCAGCACGTTTCCGAGATACTGCGCTTCTGTAATGAGCGGCATGCCTTCTATGGGTGCGATTTTATCGCAGTAGTATTCGCATTGGGGGTCTTCCGGGTTGACTGTGGGGTTGTTTGGGTCTACGATTTGGCCTGGGGAAAGATCAGCATGAAACGCAGGTATGCGGCGAGGGACGACAAACGCTTAATCAGGTCAGGACTTATCGACCGTGGGATTATGTCTCTTGCATCGAAAGCGAAAGCATATGAAGCCAAGATGGTAGCTCCAAATACGAAAGACTTCATCTTGAACGCGACGCTGATCAGTAAGAGTAAACGAGTGACTTGACTTGCAATGAGCGAAAACCCTCAGCTTCCAAGAATTCGACTATAATATAAGAAGTGCCTATGTAGCCTACACGCAGCGGACACTTACCCCAGTGGGCAGAATGGTGCGCGGGGCCGATGCGGCCAACACCAAGAGTCTAGTACAGGCACCACCCATCTCGTTGCGCCACTTGTACATTCCGCCCCAGGGCTATGCACCCGCCAACACGCCAACCTGATCCATTGGCGGGCCGAAAGCTCTAAGCTTAGAATCTGTCATCGCCCTGTGATTCGCGCGGTGGAGAAAGAAGCCTTACACGGCCTCGGTGGCTCTCTTCGTGTAATGCTGCCGCTTGTGAAGCATTCCTGTTTCAGATTTAGGTGTGGCTTTTGCGATGTCCGTTCGCGATGCGCGGAGCGACGGGAGTATTTCGCGAGGTGCAGGTCATCTGAGCTGAGCTGAAAGAGGATTCGATGGTGCTGTGATGAGCTGTTTCGTGAGAGATAGATGATGGGGTCGAGGTTGTTGAAGCGGAAATTGCGCAACGTTGGTGGAGGCTTTCCTCGCCATTCTTGTGGAACGAACAGCAACGATGCTATCATAATCGCAAAGTGTCTTCACGCAACTGCAGTGGCCAGCGCACTAAACCTCCAAATTAAGATAGAGCCCACTGTGAGGTTAAGGTTAAGGCACGGCCGCAATTGATCTGCTAGTGCTATCGGAGGGAACCGTGGCGGACATTCAACGTCACCGGCGTCATTGTTAGTGTGTGGCACTAGCTCAGGCAGACAGTTGTTTCTAGACCTTTCATCGCACTAGCTGCTTCCAGGAAATGGCTTGATTCATCTTTTGCCTGCGTGAAAGACGATGTGAGCAGAAGTGGGCCATAACTATATTTGGGCGTTGTTGATACCATGGCATCCAACATAACGAAGCTGATTCGTGGAAGAAATGTCTGATCTTAGTAGAAAAGATATTGCAATGAGAGAGAACATTGTAAAGGATTGTGATGGTATTCGCTGAACGCTAAAGATGCAATTACGGTCAAAACATATCGTACATTATCTCAGTTTGGCATCGTCGACCTCCCTCAACAACGTAGGCGTGAGGCCGATGCTTCTCTTCATGCCGTAATCTTCGATCTGACTCCAGTCCGCACATTTCCTTGGACTATTCGAATGGGGGATCAGGAACTCAGGATCTGCTTCCTTTGGCCAAGAGAAAGTATACAGGCTCAGGTCCGGATTGCACATCGCGTTCATCCTCAAGACCTCCAGGCAATGGTCTGTGTCTGCATTAGCGCTCGACTTCAACCGGACAGGTGGTGCTCCGAGAGGCAAACACGTGGCTTGAGCGTGCAGGAAGGATGAGGGTGTTGGTGTGAGCTTACCGAGATGATCCGTCGACACTTCAATCTCATTGTCCCTCACGTGGGATGCATTCGAATCCGGAGTTTGTTGCGGGGTGTATAGGAAGGATCGCAGCTTATTCTAGAATTGTTTCAGTCAGATATGCGCACTCGGGGCTTGCAGGATTTGCCGCGCAGGAGCGACAACCTCATCAATCCTGAAGGAAGAATTGATGATGCTTGAGATGATGGACTTACGAGGCAGTGTATTTCGTGGTATACCCCTAAGGCCGCGATATAGCCCCCGTTCTTGACTTTCACGGCTGCTGCGGCATTGGCGCCACCAAGTTCGAGCTCAACTGCAGATGCGTTGAAGTAGAGTGCTATCACCGACTGTCAGCTGAGGGTTGCCGGAACTTCTTGGAACGAGAAGCGAAAGTAGCCGAGGTGGAAATCTCACGCTGTAAGAGATGCTGCCATGCTTCCGCGTTTTGAGCATTAGGCGGGCCTGAGAACTTTGTATAGGCGATGTGATTTGTCGCATGACTTCTGTGGACGACATGTCTTAATGAACGTAGTTCTTGAACTAAGGCCGTCAGAATGTAGTACAGCAGGGAGAGTGAAGCGGTCTTACAGATAACGAATGGCTTTCCGTCCCATGTGCCTTGAAGGCTTGAGGCAACATTGCCGATGACCGATGCACCTAGCAAGAGATGCACGATAACGAACCAGACTGCGAGCCAGCGATGCTGAAGGAAAGGAGTGAGCCAACCATTGTCGTCGAATCGGGCCCGCCTCCTAGCGCGGACTTCGTGCTTGTCCAGGAGTGACTCCTCTTCCTCGTCGAATCTGTCCATGTTGGCAGCGTCTGGATGTCTGCAAACGGAGCCGAAATGTCAAAGACGTCGATATGAGCGCTTATACTCTCAGCATTAAGGCTGCATCCCCCGTTTATGGTGGGCTAAGCTTTGCGAGCATTGTGGCTGACAACGTTCCTAAGACTAGCAGGGACCGGGACACAATCTGCGCACCCTCGACGCGCCCACGTTTCTTAGAATAGGCACACCCGGGTAGCTGGGTAGCTGGGTACTTCCGCGACTGGGCGCTGCGCCCTGCCCCAAGCTCCACCAACGATGCCTGTTGCATCTCTGGGCCTCATCCGGACACCTTCACGCTCAATGAGTGTTGCGCTCGAGGCAGGGCGAATCGAAGGCGTTGGGGCCGTTGTCCGGCCGAGGTTGGAGCAAGTGTAGGCGCAGGCTGCTGTATATCACTGCTTAGCATCCTGAAAGGGGACCGTACGGTCCATTGCTGTCATTCACTCGTTGCTGTCGTCCCACCCTCCGCTTTTCGTCGCGCAACAGCTCAAATCTTGCAAAATGGTGCTCAAATCCATCTTCTTCACCGCATTCGCGCTCGCCGCTTTCGTAGCTGCAACACCAATACCAAGTATGTGGTCTCTTTCAAAGACTCGGATACTTCTTGTATACTTACAATCGCAGACGAGCAGCGAAGACATATTGAAGAGGTCTCAACATACAAAGAGTGCGAAGACGTTTTGAAAGGTAGGAGTTCCAAAACTCACTCCAGAACTTCTTTCTGACCTTGATAGGCGACAAGCGGAGCATACCAGACTCAGTCTCACAGTCGCTAAGGAAACGGGGTTGTGTATTCTAGGCGTGGTGTTTCTTCTTTCTTCCAAGCATAACTTTCGTCTGTAAATTTAGTTAGCTGCCACAAGCTGCCATGTTCTTCATGAACATGATCAATGCATCTCTCAATCCCACAACTGTTTCCGTGTGAATGGAGTTGGAGATTCCAGCAAATGCACGTAGTCAGACCCCAAATCCTAACCCTCTTCCAGGAAGTGCAATCTTCCATGCAATCGTCCGTTTCGCCAATGACGTGGCCAAGCATAAACGATGCGCGATCCAGCCCTGAAAGCACCCCTGTCCCAGGCCACAGCTCCATGTCAGATCTTGCGTTGGCCTCGGGACCTGTTTCAGCCAAAGAGGAGTCGACCGCAGAATCCGTGTCCCCAGCCTAAAAAGCTTGGCTAAGAGGCGGTGTTTTGGAGTTTCGGGTAGCGCAGCGTAGTGCAGACCTCAGCGGCGGGTTGGTTGGACAAACGCGCGTGGGGCCGACGTTCTGCAGGTGGCGTGTTTTGTGGGTTTCGACCGACATCTCACCGCGCACGTACGAGGCCTGCCCTGCAGCATCCCCATCCGACTGTGCTCCCATGCACCGATTGGGAGCCCTTGGTTTTATTGAAATCATAAGCGCTACGAAGAGTGTATGCAACGGGTGAGGCGATGCACTGTGTAGCCTACGGTAGTCTGCCTTGGTGTTCTGGTGGAGATCATGACACCCATGGGGGCCATTGTGCTGTCAGAATACATATCCAGGCCCACGGATGGATTCTGGACTTCAGGCGACACGGTAGGAACATTTGAAGACCTCCAGCTGTCCACTTTGGTCCTTCAATCCGAGACAGTCCCTCGTTGACTTTGTCTTAAGCTTCATTGCCCCAACTTTCTTTTGCCCCAAGCCGGGACTACTCATCACCACGCCGCCATCATGAAGGGCATGTTAATGAGCATTCCGAATAAGGATGCCATTCTTGGCTCCATTATTCCACTCTTCTTCCTTAGCATTGTGGCCATCATCTTGCGATTCTACTCGCGAAGCAAGAGACGGCAGCCGTTCTTGGTGGATGACTGGCTCATGATCCCGTCCATTATCATGGTCACTGGCCTCTCCATTATCATGTTCTACGGAATCGGCACCAAATCTCTGGGATATGAAGCTCCAACGCAGGCAGTCATGATCGAGATGCTTGAGTCCGGCGCTTTGGGCAAACGTTCAGATCCCTCTGATATGAGCCCACAGATTGTGCGAGCTCGACGTGTAAGTCTCGTGAAGTTTAGAGGCGCTTGCGTAAGCTGACAACTGTAGTTGGAATACTCGTTCCTTTGCATCTTTGCGCCTGCAAATGGCCTTCTCAAAATCAGCGTCTTGCTTTTGTACCGCCGCATCTTTGTTGTGCAGAAGAACAACTGGAAAGACCCCCGCAATGCCTTCTTCCTGGCTATGGTCGCCATCATATTCGCCTGGGCTACTGCTAGCACGGTAGTCTACGTGTTCCTGTGCAAGGGGCACTTCGAATGGTGGTTCAACCTGATGATCTCGGCCGAGAAGTGCCTCGACGGATTGAAGTTCGCATATCAGTATGCCATCTCGGATTTTATCACAGATGTCCTGATCATCCTGATTCCAATTCCTTTCGTAAGTTGAGATGTCTTTACCTTGTTGTGGATTATTCAGACTGATTTGCCAAGGTCTGGAAACTGCGTCTGCCGTTGGATAAGAAGCTTGCTGTTCTCCTCGTCTTCCTGCTTGGTGCTCTGTCCGCAGTCGCGTCATTAATTCGAATGCTCTGGATGATTTGGGCGACAAATGTCGGCTACAATCCAGCCACGGACGAGGAGCTCCTGCTGACTTCAGAGCTCTACTGGTGTCTGCTAGAAATCACCGTTGGTATCATCGCTGCTTGCTTGCCCACGCTCCGCGGCCTGGTCAAGACGAATTCTGTCGACAGTGTTTTCAAGAGCGTGCGCAGCATGTTCTCCATCAGGTCGCAGTCATCATCTTCTCAGAGCGACCTCGCTCTTACCAAGGAATCGAAGGAGAAGTCGCTTGGCCATTCGCGCGGATCGAGCGGAAAGTCGAGCCCAAACATCTCCGTTGGCAATTACAACCCAAGGATGGATTACTCGAGGACGCAGACTACTGCAAGTGAGGAGAAGAGAGTTGCGCCGTGGGTGTAAGCATCAGGCTTGTCGCACAGATATTTCCTATTTCTGGTCGTGATGCGCGTCTTCAGGCGTACAGTCACACGGCAGTGGCAGCCGAGGCTCAGCTGCTTCATGACATGTCGCCTTCCTTGGCCCTTGATGCTTGATATGTCTCTTTGGATTAAGTCAGATACCCAATTCATTCCTTGTCATACAATTCAAGCCTTCCCTGCTGCGCATCGTGACACGGCAGATCTAGCAAGTACTGCTTCTGATCGCGACTAGCGATCGAACCCTGTGCCGAGCAAGAATCTCTATCAAGCCTCATGTATGATCCATTGAAAGGGAACCAAGACGCGTTTCATATGACGTCGCCGGAATGACTGAGCGATGAAGGGAAAGGTGATCGTGGTTTGGAGAGGAGCCGCATGAATCCGCTTGCGATGGCATCCAATTAGGCGTCTGGTGCATCGTCATTTGCGCACAGGCATCTGGAGCGCTTGTGCTTTCGTCACCCCGCATCACGTCCACGACAACATTCATCTCCCATCTCGTCTGCTTTGTACCACTTGGATCCCCTCATCTTTGCGCGCCGTTTGGTTTTGGCGTACATCATGGCTGTCATCAACGACCTCCCGAACGAGCTACTTTTCATGGTAGTAAGCTATATCGACGTGGACCCAGAACGCCTCGCGAACCTTAAGAGCCTCTGCCAAGTTTCTTCGCGCTTCCGAGCTCTTAGCGAGGCGTCGCTCTACCGGTCGTATGAGTGGAAACGCGGTCGTCCGTCCATTAGAAGCTTTGCCCGGACTCTGCTTGACCGCCCAGATTTACCACACTACACTCGCGCGGTAGACTTTGAGCTCCCCAACCAGTTCCAGAAGCGACAAGACGGTCCTCCATCACATCTGATCAAGGACGAGTTGAAAAGATTTGGCAACACGATTGATCAGCTTGGACTCCCTTCTCACATAAGAAGCCACTGGAAGCGCTTGCTTCTGATCGACGAGGAGAATGCATTTGCTGGCTTGACTGTTCTGCTCGCCTCTCAAAAGCTGGAAGAACTCCGTTTGACTTACAACCAGGGCGGTGTTGCCTTCATTCCGTGGGCTTTGGACACAATGCAGTTTTCAATGCAGCAGGCACCCACGGCTAACGACAACGCTTTCCTCATGTTACACAGCATGCGGCTCGCTTCCTCAGACAAGTGGTGCGGCGCTATCAAAATGCGAGAGCTCTCTCACATCTTTCGGCTGCCCGTGTTACGCCATCTGGAAGTGGCAGGCTGCTTGGAGATGACCCTTGGCCACGGACGGCCATCCGACCGCGAGTGGGCCGACCTTCACTCACCATTAGAAACTCTGTCGTTTCGTGAGAGTGCACTCACCGCCCACGCACTTTCTATAATTCTTCGGTCCTGCAAAGCTCTCCGATCATTCCGTCTCGAGATAGACAGGCTCGGCCCTGGGTATCACGACTTCGATCAGACTATTCTAGATGAAGGTCTTAGCTACCAGGCCGACTCGCTGGAGGACCTGTGTGTCGATTTCCATGATATTGAGACCGCGGTCACTTGGGCGCTCGATGGGCAGGGCTTCGAGGCCCCGGCGTTGGAGTCACTCGGTCGCTTTACTCAGCTTCGGACAGTCACTCTACCGCCCAACGCGATTTTGCCACAAGATCGAAATGCACCGCAGAGTCTAGGGTCTCTCCTGCCCAAGTGTCTAGAGACCTTCGAGTTGAGCAATGCTCTTCTTAATCACGACCTGCACTTTGGCCAGCTGTGGGAGTTCGCCTTATACGATCTGGACTCCTTTCCCGCTGTGAAGTGCATCTACCTACACTCAAGTGAGAGACTGCACCCTGACTGGTCCAGACTGAAGGAACTGCTGGCACTTAGGAAAGTTGAGCTTGTTGTGTGACCGACATCTATCGCTGCTGGGCCCACGCTAAGCTGATACGAGTATTCCTAGCATTTGCGACTTTGTGGCACTTGAGCAACAGTCACTATAAGGTCCAAGCATCTCGCGGCAAACCAACGTCCCACTCTCGTGGTTTCCCAGCCAGAAAAAGGAATTACGATTAGCGTAAGCGACACATTAGAATTGTGGGTATATTCCAATGTCGAGATGAGACGGTGGGATGTCTCGGTTGTCCGCATCGCGAGGACCGGTAACAGACAGGACAGCGCATTGATCCCCAGCGCGGATGTTCGCGAGGACGGGTACCTACAGCGAATCTCTGTTTGACGTGGGGGTCCCTTCACCGCCATAATGTAACAGAGAATCCCAAGGACTGTTTGATGGAGGTGATCACCCGCGCTAGGAAGCAGTACCTTCACTATCAACGGCATTGACGAGCTCTGAGTAGATCTGCTATGTCGCAAAGGGTATTCGCGGTCATCGTGTAACTGGTCGAGCCTTCCTGCCTTCACTGCCATGCGAGTCACGAAAGCGCACGAACACGGTTACGTGCGCAGGCACATACCTGTCTTCCCTACCCCGATCAAACATCTTCGTTTTGCGATATTTATCCCCGCCTCGCTCGCCCCTCATGCTTTTCTGACACCACCTACCATTGAGAAGAACCTAATGGCGAATGGACTACATGACGGTGTCGAGCAGAGGCAAGTGGGACCCGCTCATATACAAGAGTCAAGCACGATGACTAATATTGCACAGCTCGGAAGGATGGCCCTCAACTAACGCAGACCCCTCATCCAATGCCGAGTTCAAAAATCTACGACGAGTCGCAGACAACCTACCCAGGCGTGTGTGGGTTGTCGCGTTGATTGGTTTTTGGGAACGGTTTACGTTCTGGGGGTTGACGGCACCGTGGCGTACGTACCCGAGCACCAATCTCATGACTTCGAACACTAAGCGTTTGAGCAGAGAACTACATGGCGAACGATCCCTGGATTGATGTCCGACCGGGCAAGCTGGCACTCGGACAGGCAACTGCGACGCGAATCTACTGTGGCTTCTACATATTTTACTACGTCACGCCCATCTTTGTCGCGATACTCTCTGACGCTCGCCTCGGTCGGTTCAAGACCTTGTGCATTAGCGCCATCCTCTATTTCTTTGGTTCCGCAGTCCTAGCAGTAACTTCGCATCCATTGTTACTCCAATGGAAGGCAGGCCTGCCGGGCCTCATCGTCGCTATGGTACTGATTGGCCTTGGGGGTGGCGGTTTCCGGGCTATCATCGTTCCCTTCATAGGTAAGGACTCGGCCAGATTTCGGCCCCCTGTGGAAGTTTGATGCTCACATCCCAGCAGCCGACCAGTATCCCAAGTCGCCACCCAGGCTTTCAGTTCTAAAGAGTGGAGAACAGGTTGTGGTTGACCATACCCTTACTCTGGGATATATCTATACCATGTATTATTGGGTTGGCAACCTTGGCTCCTTGAGTTGGTTCGCTACAACCTACATGGAGAAGTACTATGATGGATTCTGGCCAGCATTTGCCTTGACATGTTGCTCAATGGCTATTACGATGCTCATGTTGCTGTTCGGATACTCTTGGTATGGTATGTTTGGATTCGATATGCGGTCTGCGTTCCTAATTGCTGACACATTGAACAGTCAAGATTCCTCAGGAAGGCAACGTCCTTCCACGGGCCACCAAGATCATGTTATGCGCAGGCAAGAGTGGCTTCAATATGAAGTGTGCACTCCCGGGATACCAGTTGGAACATCATGCGAAGCATGTGTCCTGGAACGGTCATCTTGTCGATGAACTTCGCCGAGCGTTGAGAGCTTGTAAAGTATTGTAAGCGGCTTGTCAATCTGCTATGTTGCACTCAGGATGTACTGACTACATCATAGAGTCGCCTTTGTTGTATTCTACATCTGTTTCGACCAGATGCAGAACAACTTAATCTCACAAGCGGGACAAATGGAGACAAAATGGATGCCGAATGATGCGATGCCAGCGCTCAACCAGGTCGCTGTCATTGTATTTGGTCCGATTATTCACCAGTTCTACATTTTCCTCCACAAGCGGAAGATTTACCTCCGACCGATTGCTCGCATCACGATCGGATTCGCTTTCACCTCTCTCTCAATGGCTTATGCTACGTGCGTGCAGGGCATGATCTACCACGCACCACCCTGTCATAGATATCCACTGGTGTGCGAAGTGAAGGGTACGTGGCCGGCCGGACCCAACAAGGTCAATGTCTGGGTACAAGCTCCAGTCTATGTTCTCCTCGCCCTCGGTGAGATCTTTGGACTTGTCACAGCTCTCGAATACTCGTACGAGCATTCTCCAAAAGATATGAAGGCGGTCATTCAGGCTATCAGTCTACTCATCGCAGGGTTGGGATCTAGTTGCGCCATGGCCTTGACACCAGTGGCAAAGGATCCTCATCTCATGATCCTGTATGCCTCTCTCTTCGGCGCCATGGCTCTTACCACGATTGTCTTTTGGCTCGCCTTCCGCGGGTACGATCGAAATTACATATCCTACGGCGGCGAAGACATCGATGTGGACGCAGATCCAGAGAAAGATGACACGTTGACGAACAATCGCGGACCAAGTGTGCTACGGGTTCTCCCCAAGACGACCAATTCTAGGCAGAGTCACGACTTGCACGACGAAGGGGATTTCGCACTCGATCACGTTGGAAAACTACAAGATACGACTGCAGAAACCGCGACTGGAACCGACTACCCTTACGCTCGTCGAAGGAGAAGTACCCATGCGGACGGAGAGACTGTCCTGAAAGCATTTTCAGTTGTCTGCGCAGAAAACTCGAACACAAATCAAGTCGCTACGAAAGGCGTAGTTCCAAGTTCTGGTGGTCCAATATTGACTCCCCCAACCGAATCCAATGCTTCTCGCGATCCAAAGAAGTCTAAGGATTCAGTCTCAGCACCAACCCCTCGAACTCTTCACGTCGACGAGCAGCAGTTAAAGCTTGTGCCCAGCTTAACTTCTAACGATCACACAGCGCCCTCATACGACCTTCTACCTTCTAGAGATACTAACCTACAGACTTCGTCTGCCAATACAGGACAGCGTGAATCGTTCTTTGGTGCTGGACTAAGTACGGCAGAAGGACTCGATGTCAACCCATTCCTAGACGTTGCGAAGGTGTCCAGCTCGTCTGTTGCTACAACGCAACTATCCGAAGTCCAATTGACGCAAGTTCAAGTAGTGCTACCACTCCAGGTTGGAAACTCGTCAGCAGACACAGCAGACACAGCATATGCTTTCAATAGTACTCCGAAGTTCGAGGACGCGTCTGCAACTATCGCCCTGGATGGAGTTTAGCGTGAGCAGCTCGTCTACGGTGTCACGCCCATTTCGACGCCGCTAATGGCGGTCCACACGAGCCACCAGCCCGACAGCTTCTCTGCGCCAGATCACGCAGATCACTTTGACAACGATCACCCTGGCACGAGTGTTTGGGTACAATAAGAACGACACCTATCATTAACATCAAAAGTTTGTGCGCTTCATAACATTGGGTATTTATCATCATCTAGGCGGCGCCGTCATATTCGAACCCTCTCGCTCATTTGACTCATATAGACTAAGGCTGGATGACATTTGGTAGAACGGCGTCTGTGGACTTGGTTTCTCATTCTGGAACAACTGGCAGTTGTGCAGGAAAGGGGGGGGGGAGAGGGCGAAAGAGGCGCACTGGAACTGTATACTACCGAGGATCTTACGAATCTAATGAAGGCCTTATCAACGATACTTATATCGCATGTCGCAACGTGAAGCTGACTCACATGTTGTTCGCTTGTGAGTACCACATCCGGCGACCTGTCCAAGCCCGGACTTCCGTGAGGCCGCCAGCTTCCGGGTGCTGCTCCGTTGCAACGCGGGGTCTGAGCCGACCTAACCTACCTATCTACCAACACTTCTCGTCATTCGGAAGCAGGCTGCGGCCAACAGAATCTCGCGATGCGCGTACGAGAAGGACAGTGGAAGAACTCGGAATCCAAAGCGCGAACGTCGCGCGCCGCAGAAGTCCTAACATGCCGAAAAGTGGGGTAAAGGATGTAAGGCTGAGAGACGCGGAGAACGAGCGTGGCTCGGTGGAGCCTGGGGAAAGACTCGGGCACTTGTGGGACTGGCGCCATCGGACCTCTGCCTAGCCTGGGCGCGGTGTGGTCCGGGAAGGTTTGACGGAAACTGGGAAAGGTGACGATGGGATGGCGGGTGTGTGGGTGAATGTTTAAAGCGTTGCTTGTCTCGCGCGCGACGGCCATCGGGTCCCGAGCTTTGGTTGTCGCATCGACTGCGCGTTCATTTTGGGAGCGATCGAAGACCAGCGATTGATTGATTTGGTATTTGAGGATAACGGTCACGATGATTCTTACGACTAGGACGATGCTCACGAAGCAGAATCAGAGGCGCAGGGACTCGAAAGTGCAAGATCTCGATGACGATGATGATACGAACCCTTCCGATCCAGAAACTTATCGCGACAATTACCTCGACATACCGAATGAATATCCCATCCAATCCTTTCCGTCACCGTCGCCTGCGCTGCTGGAGTTCTGCTCGGATTGCGACATCGAGCTCCTGCTCCCATCGCCCGTCGACACGCCTCGACGACGAGAAAGCGGGAATGAGGACGATGCAGATTTTGAGGAGCTTTGGAGGATGAGGAGCGAGACGTGGGAGGCTAGCGATGGGATCGAAGCTGAGGAGGATGGGGATGCTGGGGATAGACTTGATCAGGCTGTCTGGCGCCCTGAAGCCTACGACCAGAGAAACCATCTGGACGATACGATGAAAACGACGACGATATATGTGCAGCCGCCTACGCCTGAGCAGCGACCAGAGTCTCCAGATGACTTTGAATCAACGTCGCAATGCGCGACACCTCGAGCGCAATCGTTCGTCAACCTTGCAGCGCTGAATACATCCCCATCACAAAGTACAGGACCACCTAGCCCAGTCACTTCTCGCTATGCGCCGCCACGGGGTGGTCCTAAGTCACCTATCGCACCTCAGTCGCCGACGACTTCTGCAATGACATCGTGGTCAGCGGATCTAGTGGATCGCACAAAACAGAAGAGGCTGATAATGCGCGACGCGATAAGAAGCCCACCGCTCTCTCCTACGAATCCGGCTCGCGATACGAACGCACAAACTTCATTAAATCAGCTAACGCCGACAATCACTGATGGGACGATTCCACCGAACCCAACGCCTAGAAATCCGATCGCGACGCCGATACAAGGGCCGCATGAGGTAGCAGGGAGGCAGGTTGGGAACGACCTTGCGCAGGCTTTGAGGCAGGAGGTCGCGGCTCAGGAAGAGCTTTCTGAGGATGTTCCAGGTTCTCCAGAGCCAGACGAGTTCATCAGTATGGCGCCGAAAACTGATGCGAGAGTGAAGAAGGGAGGACCTGTTATCAAAGATGCATCTTGAGTGCGATATTACAAGAAAAACTGAGAATTTGGTGTTTCCGCGGCTGGGGAGGAGGAAATCTGACAATTTTGGGAGGTATTCTGATCAGCTTCAGCTGTATGGTGTTATTCATGTACGAGTAGCTAGTACTACAGTACTCATGTACAGTAACATCATTGGGGTGTGTTTCTTGTACGGCAAATGTGGGGGATGTTTTATGCCTGAGGCATCAAGGTGTAAATGAGGGGCACCGCGTCCAAAAATAGCACCAGCTCTCTGTTTGAACCGCACCATCTCAACCACGGCTCTCTTAATTGGATCGCCTGCTGGCCATCTTCCCACAAAGCCAAATCTCTACAAAACTATCCATCCCATCATTTTAAACCCGCGTCGCGCCGTGAATTTTGAAATGTGCATAGGTATAGGCTGCAAAAATGAAAAATTTCCTCAATTCCACAAACGCGTCTTGGAGAATTCCAAGCCCGCTTGGCTCAGTGGTAGAGCGTATCACTAGTAAGCCGCAAGGTCATGATAAGGTCATCAGTTCGATTCTGATAGTGGGCATCCCTTTTTGCTGCTGTTGCGTCGATGGCAGCTTGTCTTTTTGGGTGTGCGTGGTGCAAGGTAGTGCGTGGTGCCGGGTGGCACTGGAAGCGATGTCGAGGGCTTGCTGTCCAAGTTCTGTTTTTGAACGTCCTTATTGCTTGAGTTAATGGGATTAGGATGTACTCTTCAGCTTGGGTTGATATCATATATTGATGCTGCTTAGTTGTCTAGACTAGAAGGATGGCTCCCAAACGCTGGTGCTCGATCTGAGGGATGTGCCTCCTGGAGAACGCAAACCCTTGATATATCGCCCTCGGAAGGAATGCAATTGCTATCTAACTTCTCGACCCCTGACCTGATCGCAAAGCTACATACCATCACTGATAATCCGAGAAACACTCTCCCAAAGTTGTCTCATGCAATTACGCTAAGCTCAAGTAGACCCTGCCATTACAGTCATCGTAGTGCTGGCTCTTCTTCAAGACATGGCGATGAACCAGAGGAGGCTATGTCCTATATACGCCACTCAGGTCCGCGTACCAAGGTTGACGTGGGGCAATGTTTATCTAGAGTGCAGGGAGCACCAGGCTTTCTCCGTGAACGGGGTAGTGCCGTCTAAAAAGATTTACCATGCACTACACGAAACACCGCGGCAGGTACGTCATGTGCCTGACGAAGCATCTTGGGATGATACTCCAGCTTCATTATACCCTGCCTAGACAGTGAAAATCACATCTTCTCTCGAACTCACGAGCACTACTCTGAGGATCGAACTAGAGAGTGAGCTGCGAAGTCGGTCATAGAGGGTTATGATATGCAGCCCCGATGAGTGTTCGAAAAGAGTGTCGGTACTCTTAACAGTCCAGAAAGACAGAGGATGAGCAACCCTCAGACCATGGGTATATCTGCATTGCTTTGTTTTTCCGCCAATGATGGTGATAGGTGTGCAATCCCTAGGCTCGTGGCCATTTCGCGCTGTGCTGATTGGATCTTTTCAAGTTGCTGAAACCCTTTAGACTTACCAGAGCAGCTAAAGCAAGCTAATCGTCCCACCAAAGCTTTGAACGTGTAAAAATACGTGACCAGAATCGAATAACAACCGCGACGATAGAAATCGCCATGAGTGCGGTGGCCAGCCTGATGGCGCCTAGTGCACGGTCCTCGAATCGATCAGCCATGATTTTGGATGCCTGTAATAGATGATAGTAAGTGAAATTCAATGCTGGAACATTCAACCAAAGGATAAGGAAGATAAATCAATCGAGGCGGGTCTCATCCGTATCGAGTGGGTGCAGAGAGAACAACTCAAGAGTTCCCTTCTGCTGTGCCGCACACATCCTTCGTTGTATCCATGATTCAGATGACTGTTTGGCTGGCTTTCGATGGAAAGTTGATGCGAGGGCGTGTGAATCTGATGGAAGCTTGATAGATGAGAGATGGATAGAGGTAAGCAGAAGACGGGTACTTATAGACTGACTGTGCGAGATATAAATTTAAGGTAACTTAGACAGATAGGTCGATAAAGATTTGCTTAATGAACCGTTAGATAGATTCGTTAATAGACTACGGTTATCGACGGCTATTTAGTCTATTACTATTGTAGAATACCGTTGATATTATTAAGAGAGACTATAGTTACGCCTTTTCGATTCAGTTCGATGGAGAGACTACAGTTCAACTAGTTGAGCTGACTTCAATATTCTTCCTGCCGTACACATGCATCTGCACCCACACGGTCATCAATTTGACACCGAAGTCCGAGACCTATGGTTACACGCGACCTAGAGCTATAGTAGACGTGCCATGTGTAGGTACTTGAATCCCTGAACCAGCGCCGGACTTCAAGACGATGCACCCTCCCGCCCCCTCTGTCGGAATATTAATTTGCTCACTTGGACACAGTTCTAAGTTCCCAGTAGTCAATTGGCTACAGCTGACAGGCGAATTTATGATCGCAAGACCTGATCGTATGCTTTTGCGAACCATGATGCTGTGCCTCAGTATGTTCGAAATGCTCTTGGGTGGCAAGGAGCTCAAGGATGCAAAGTAGTCTCAACACTATTGGTTGAATCGGTCTTTGATACAGCGGCAAAACGGCCCCTTATCTTTGTAAGGGGATGAGGCGCCCTAAGAGCCTACTGTCTCCCGTTGAATGTTCAACTCCCGTCTTTGACTTGCCACCCAATCCATTCAAGCCAATCGTACCGTCAAGGACAATCCATCGTCAATCACAATGGCTTGCCCGGTGATATAGCTTGCTGCCGGACTACAGAGAAAGGTTATTGTGTCAGACACTTCATCTGTAGTCGCCATTCTCCCGCATGGTACAGCTATCTTGATAAGGCCTTCCAGGTGCGGATTCATTTCGCGCTCCGCATCAGTCATTGGACTTGCAACCCATGAAGGGCAAACCATATTAACACGAATTCCCAGTTTGCTTGACTCGAGAGCTAGTCAGAGTCAGTCGGGTGGCTAAAGGTCTGATTTAAGTGACTTACCTGCAGTTTTCGTAATCGCCGTTACGCCATGCTTTGCGGCCGTATACGGCAGCTTTCCCGGGAGCGGACCCAAAGAGTTCAAAGACCCTACATTGACAATCGATCCCCGTCCAATATCCCTCGAACCATTTCGTCCCTCATATGTACTGGTACTCTGAGCGCCCATGGCTTTGAGGACTGCCCGATTACACAACAATGTGCCTTTCAGATTCACGTTTCCTACCTTGTCAAACTCATTGAGAGACAGATCAGAGATGGGCTTCGCAGAATCAGGACCAATCTAAATCCATTAGCGAAGTCATTGAGAAGATGGAGGGGTGGGTTACCCCTGCGCTATGAACAAAATAATCAATCCTGCCATGATCATGTACTACCATATCAACCATCCTCTGCACATCTTCCTCGATCGTAACATCGACCTTCAAGGCTCTACCCTCGTACTGAAGATTCGTCGCGTACTTCTTGCTTTCGAAAGCTGCCTCGTTAGCGCCGGGTTCGTTGAGATCTGCGAAGATGACGCGAAGAGCGCCGGATTCTGCGAATGCGATGCCTGTATCTTTGCCGATGCCGCTGGCGGCCTGTATGGTGAGTAAGTGAGTTATGGTAAAGGTCTGGTGGTACATACGCCTGTTATGAGCGCTATGCCGGGCGTTTTCTTCGCAGCCATGGTAAGTTTTGGATAACCTTTCGTGTGTAAAGCAGGCAAAATAGGGTGTGGATCTTCGAGGCAGTTCTTGGAAAGTCTTGAGAAGGGCCACAGGTGCTCGACGTCATCTTATAGCTGGCAGTAGGAGGCACAGTGCGAGCGGGGCTTTTCGTTTGCGGCACAGCATACGTCTACACCCGTGCCACAAAGGGCAGGATTCGACTTCACTCCCGGTCAGGGGAAAGGGAGTTCCAAAGACGGCAACATAGACCATATGACGTGCCTTAATCTCGACAATAGCTGGTATAGCTCCCTCAGATATGCATCCAGAGATCCACACCTGTCAGTTCTACCTTTCATCAAGCTTTGATCCTCGCCTCAATCAACCTAGTATCAACCAAACTCTGCCCCTGCACACTCGACGCCCAAATCTTCACGACGTCAAATCCACAACCTTCCAACAACGCCCTCCACTGCCTCTCTGTCCGCTCTCCCGCCGCCACGAAAGTAAGCATATGGAAGTCAAGATGCGGCTCGATCCACGGCGAGTTCTTCTCTGCCAACACACCCTCGTTTAAGAGAAGAATAGAATCGGGCGCCATAGCCTCGCGGGTATTGTTCAAGATCTGCTTCGCTTGCACATCTGGCCAGTCGTGCAGCACGATACGCATGTAATAGCACTTTGCACCTTTGATCGGCTGAGGAGCGAAGAAGTCGTGTGCGAGGGGTTGGATAGCCGATGGGAGGTCCTTGACGTCGGCTATCACTTGAGGCAGGTCCTCCAGGATAAGCTTCCCGGGGAAGGTGGGGTGCTTCTCGTGGAAGACTCTGAGGTCGTGGCCCAAGTTGCCGCCGACGTCGACGAATGCGGCGCGGTCGGGTGAGTCTACTTTGAGTTTCTCTTCGAAGGGAAAATACTCGAACCATTGCTGGCCACGAACAGCGTTTTGGAGGCTCATAGCGACGTTGAAGGCACTTTGGTACTTGGGATCTTGCTTCTTGAGCCACGTGAAGTAGTCGTCTGTAGTCTTGTGCGTATATTGCCATGGGCCGTTGGCTGCTTCGATAGGGTTCTTGTACCCGACGGAGGCGAAGTATTCCGGAAATTGGGCCACGGTGGTTAATGTTGTTGACAGATGAATGGCACTTTCTTTCAGAGGAGAGCCCGTTACAAAAGCAGCCGCCATGGGCAATGCCGTAAACACTCCTACATCGACTTCGTGGAAGAAACCTAGGTTCGCGAGCATGCGCTGGACTCTGTCTATGGATATAATGAGGCAAGACGGCTTGGTTTTAGGGATTGTAGGACGTACAGATGAGAATAGAGTCGGCTTTGCTCTTGTCGGCCAGCTCTCCAACCGATATCGGGCCCTTTTTCTCGACTGCAATATCGATGACGCCCATGTCGATAGCGAGCCTAAGGACTGCGGCCTCCTGGACCTGGAAGGGTTTAGTAAGGTATTCTCTCGAAAGGGTCTACGACTTCGACGTCTTACACCGAAGATAACCCTAATCAGCTTTTCAACTGGACTCTCCAGTGCATCTCTCAATTTTGTGGCAGCGCCTAACAGCGCTCGCCTCTCAGCTTCGCCGAGACTGGCTACTTGACTATCGGCGAATGAGGATAAGGTCTGAGCAAGAGATGCCGCGTCCATCTCGACAGAATGAAGGAGGGAAATCTAGTGTTGGTAGCGAAGGTTACAACTTAACTGAGGCTTACTTTATAGTAAGTAAAAGGGGCCAAATGACGAGTCACCATATTCATTCGGCCTTACCCTCGCTCATATTCCTAATTGGGTGCTTTGCATGCCTCTCGAGGGGCGGAAAACTCTGGACTTAGCAAGGTGGCTCGTGCGCTGCTTGAGTCTAGAGTTATCCGCCCCTCCTCATGAGCATGCGTACGGTTAGCGGATGGGACGCCTAGGGGGACTAAACGATGGACAAGGAGCAAAAGGGTAAGTGTGTATCTAAGCGAGCAAGTCGTGCAGTTTCGCTAGAACTCAACAAGAAATCGGAGCATATGATTGCGTCCGGCTGAAGCTGAAGGGTCGCACGCCTGATGCTAAGGTGTTACGGCTCAAGTAGGGAGTCCAGTAAGAGCCAAGCAGATAAACGCCTGCGATAGTCAATCAGGTTAATCAGAGATGCGTAATCCGAGTAGCACGAATCGGTGCAGATGATTGCAGTGTGTACGCGCATCTCAGGAAGAACTCGACTGAGCAATACTGACGTTGAACGAGATTGATAAATGACTTATCGTCAATGATTGTTTCGACAGGAAGGGTCGCAACAGCGCACACCTTTTCAATAGAATAAAAGAGCATAGCAAGAAACGGCGCCGGAGGCCGTGGCTGGAAAAGGTGGTCTCTGTCGCATGAGAAGAATACCGAAAGTCCGTGCGACAGAACCGACATGGTCGAGCGATGACCAAATGATACACAACTTTTGACTCGAATGATAGGATCCGAAGACTAATTAGCCCTGCTTCGCGAGGAAGGTAGAAATCTGGGCGATGGCCATCCTCATCGTGTTCAAAGAAACGCTGAATTGTATCCTGGCCCAGCCATAGTCGAGCTCGACACCATTGTAAAGACGGCCAGGGCCAACTCGTACTCCATGGACAGCTAAGCGATCAAAGAAGTCCTGTTCCTCTTCGGCAGTTCTCGCATTCTTGGCTAGCTTTGCGAATAACAGTATTCCGTGCGTTGGTTCAACGAATTTGACATCCCATTGTCGTAGTGCATCGACGAGAAGGAGATAGGAATCTGTGAGTCGTTCAGAATTCAACGCCAGAAGCGTCGGTAATTGCGACCAGGTTAGGAGAGACGAGATATAGAGCGCAGATATGCTGTTGACGTGGCCTGTAGTCAAAAGGCTGACGGCTTTGCAAAGCTGAGGATTCTGTTGAGAGATGAGGCATCCCTACGATCATAGGTCAACTTTCGCTCCAAATATGGTGCATGCCAAACGCGAAGCAGACTTACTATCCTTGTTCCGCTCAACCCAAAAAGCTTACTCACACTCCAGACAACGTGCACTCGACTTGGGTCCACTTTGACAGCACCTGACGCCACAAGTGGCTCCGTCAACGAAAGTGCAGAGACGAAGGGAGGCGCATCTTTCGTGCCTTTGAGATTTGTGAGACCAAAAATCTCATCTATTATAAGGTGTAAGCCATGCTCTTGGCAAAACTCCATGCACTCCACAAGAGCTTGCTTTGGGTAACATCGCGATAGTGGATTCTGAGGGTTGGTCAAAACAACCGCCTTTATTCGCGCCTTTTCTGCTGAGAAGTCGTAGGCGGCTTGTAGGGAGGGCAACAGGTAGTTGTCGTGGTTGACGTAGCTTGGGGGGTGGGCGACAATGATGTTAACATTTGATCGAGACTTCAGCAGCGACTCGCAGCCAACTGTAACATCTTAGCATTATGCACTTGATCAGAAGCTGCCTTCAACATACACCAGTATGGACCAGGCACAAGTACACTGTCTCCGTCCTCGCAGACAGCATGAAGCAGGCCTTCGAGTGCGCCCCTGCAGCCTGCAGTGGGGACTATATGCTCCGGTCTGACAGGATGTATTGGACTAAAGTAGGTGTTGAAGAATGATGTCAAGGCCGCACGTAGAGCCTCTGTAAAGTTTCCGATGGCGAAAACCTGGTAGACTCAGTACGACGAGAGGAGGATCTAAGCCTACAATCTTACCTTGCCTTGCAGTTTACTTTCTATTGTAGTTTTGAAGAACTCTGATAACTCCTTGTAAATTGCCTCGTTCTGCGCCGAAGATAGATCGATTGCGGTAGTCGGATCATAGCCTTTGGGGATGGCAGGAGCGTCTGTCTTGGAAGACGCCTCTTCCAAAACTCTCGTGATTCGAGTTGAGAGACCCGAGTCCATAGTGGAGGACTCTCAGTCGCGTAAGAACGTGTGTTAGATTGATCTGCAGCAGCTCGGAAGGTGGCTCTTTAGCCGATAAAGAGCCTGCTGCGGGGCGTAACGACCTCAAGCCCACGTGGAGTGCAATGGCGATGTGCTTTGCATTACAGCGTTACAGCGACCCAAATTGATAGTGTATTCTTCGTCGAAGGAGTCTTGCACAAGTATTGATCGCAGCGCTCGAGAATCAAAACGGAGATGCTTATCCTCAGTGTCAGAGGGCAGTCCTCAGCTGCAAAAGCGACGGATGAGATCGCTTATCAGGTTAAGGCCGGCCCCAATAGAATGCAATTGGCGCAACCTCTGTCGAGTCTTGTCTGCATTCGCCCTGCATGGCGTCCCAGACCAAATGGCTCCGTACTGCACGTCGACGTTTCAAGACACCACCTTCAAGGGCTCGGCGGCGATGAGCGCGAATCATGCTCGATATCGGACTTTGTAATCGAGTTGCAATCCTTATGGAGAGAGCTTTGCCCAGTCACGTACCTGTAGTTTATATTACCATGTCAGGTACCGTTCCATCGGTCTGGGGCTTCTTGTATAAATAGGCATGTGGGGTCCTTCTGCGCCGCTTTCTTGCATTCGGTTCGTGTGAACCACGTTCTCATTGGAATGATAGTGTGCGCAACCCTATGGACATTGCAGATGAACACCGATCATGATTGCTTCCCGCGTCGGTCGACGGGCAGCTGACGTGTTGGAGGTTATGGTGTGACGAAGCGAGAGTTTGTGGCTACCTTCCTATCTTACGGTAGTTGTAACGGTACGTGTCGACGAAGATCGGCAATACATCTTTTCTCGTCTGCGTCTCTCGACGCTATTGAGTTTGATCAATTTAGCAACAGAGTGAGGATAACGTGGTCTTACTCTCAGCCTACACGAATCGTGTTTGCTGTTTCTCCAGAAGCACGACGTGGTCACCTCAAAATGCTCGTTCGCATAGTCTTCCTGCTTTCGCAACACCCTGAAGCTCGAGCAATGCATCCCGTGGAAGGATGGGGAAACAGACGAGGATAGACGCTGGAGTGCTGGTATCGCGTGGCAGCAGGCCAGCAGAGGGAAGGAGCTACCGAACCAGACTGCTGGGACGCGATGGGACGCGGCCCGACTCGCGCCTCCCAAGTTGCCATCCCCAGCATCGACATTCGCAACCAGGACAACCCGGCTCTCGAACGCTCTGCCAGTATGTTATCTCGGCTGCGCACTTGCGCTCTCTCATGGTGGCACGAGACAACTCTGCCACCAGTGACCTCCGCAGACGAGGCGCCAGTATTCCAGGAATGGCACCAGCATCATCAAGATCATTGGACCCCTTTCCTGAACGAGGACCAAGGCAGTAGCGTTCAACACCGCTGGGGAGGCGCACTGCACATCGTCACTTGGAATGTTGATGCCGGTGCACCGTCCCCCGCTGCTCGTTTGTCTGCCCTCCTTTGCGCCGTCGAGGACATCCACCCGCCTGTCGATATCATGTTTCTTCAAGAAGTGTCCAAGCCAGCGCTTAAGACGCTGTTGGCGCACCCATGGATACGACAAAGATGGCTGTCGAGCGAAGCCGATGACTCCAAGTTCAGAAGACAGTCATTTGCGACAGTCACCTTGATCGCGAGGTCATGTCTTTCGAAGAATTCTATGTCTCTCGGCCGTATTTGGAGAGTCCCGTTGCCTAGCCGATTCGAAAGAGACGCTCTATGTTGCGACTTGCTGGTGAACAAGACCAGCTCCCGCTCAAAGAATCTCTGCATTCGCCTGATCAATGTTCATCTCGATTCACTCCCTATCAACCCATCGCGCCGACCGCTCCAAGTCTCTATCGTTGCATCGTACCTCCATGCTGCCGGACATGGTCTCATTGCTGGCGACTTCAATCCAGTTCTTCCCGAAGATGCAGAGCTTGTCTCCCAGAACAACCTCGTAGACGCGTGGTCTCAGGTTCACCCAACAACTCCGGGATATACTTGGGGTGTGAACGGGAAGCAAATGTTTCCTCCTAGTCGCCTCGATAAAATTCCCGTACATGAGCTTGAAGTCCAGAACATGCGCGTTCTACCTGCTTGCGAGGAAAATGACGGACAGAACAAATACTTAGCAGGACGGAGAGCCGACAACTTACACTTTGACGGACAGTTCAGCGATCATCTTGGACTTTCATGTGTCTTCTATTGGAAGGGGAAATGAATGAAGGTGTCGGAACAATTATAAGAGCAACGGTCGTGACTCGCAAGTTACGAGCAGTCGGGCCCATCGGAAAATTAATCGCTGAGATGAAAGACTTACGAATTCAAAAACTCACAAAGACCCCTAGGCTCCAAATCGACGAGAGAAATCCAGGAGGGAATGGCGCCACGAAGATCGCAAGCCTTCCCCGACTGGGACGCCTTAAATCTTGCGCTAGCGCACTTCCAGGAGCCCGAAAGCCCGAAAGAGATTGAAACTCGAGAACACACAGGAACGCGTTACTACAACTTCGACATTTAAAGACGATCGTACGAGAAGGTTCCGGATGACCTGTTGTTTCTCTTGGCTGTTGGTCTCCAGATATAAGCAAGGCACTCAAGATTCTTGGGGCAAGCTGACACAGTAAGCACAGCGGCACAGTGCAACCGGGGGCACGGGTCAAGGTAGTAATTAAACAGCAAACAGCATCCTCAATATATCTCCTGAAGCGCCCCAGGATCTCAACTTTTTCGTTTTTCGATCAATGAACGATCACAGATGGCGGACGTCAAAAACTTTGAAAAGCTGCGACCCTGCGGTAACACATCTCGCTGCAGCCACTTACGATGAACGCAGAGCTGACGGGCTGACAGGAGGTCTTGAGAAGTTCTCGACATCGCGCCATAACATCAACTTCTACAACAACGTTGGTGCTACAGCGGCCTACTCCAACCCATCGTCGCCACATTCGCTTCAGTCGACGGTCTTCGCAGCGCTGCGCATCCTCGTCAACACGCATCCCATCTTAAGTGCGATTCCGGTTGATGAAGACAAAAAGTCCCCTTACTTTGCGCGGCTGCCGAGTGTTGACCTGCGCACGTGCACGCAAATCATTGAACGCAAGACAGCATTCTTCCCAACCGAGGCTGGTGAAGAAGATGAGGAACTCGACGCCATCCTGGAGCAGCAACACAATTCACACTGGAGAGATAACTTAGGCACGAGACCGTTCTGGAACATCGTTGTACTTCATTCGCGAGGCGCATCCAGGGAATTTACAGTATCATGGATCTTCCACCACGCGCTTGCGGACGGAACGTCAGGTCTCGTGTTCCACCGGTCCTTCCTCGCAGCCCTCAACTCGCAATCCACGGATGCTACCCTGGAAGATGATCCCATCGTCAAGTCCCCAACAACAGAACTCCTACCCTCACTAGAAAGACTCCACAAACTACCACTAAACTGGTCCTTCCTCGCGAAGGTGCAATGGCGCGACTGGTTCCCAAACCGGCACCCCAAACTCTGGACCGGCGCGAAAATCACCAGCGATCTCTCCATGCGTACGACAAAGGTCCGCTCCCTCGTCCTCTCAAAGGAGAAATCCACCGCTCTGCTGGAGTTGAGTAGAGAGCATAGGACGACTTTGACCGGGACGCTGCAATGCATCGCCGCATCAGCCGTGCTGGCGAACCTCGACCCCTCGAAACACGACCGCATGCGCGTCGACGGCGCAGTCTCTCTCCGTCGCTTCCTCTCACTACCAGACCGCGACATCGAGGACCAGATCGGCGCGTGGGTGTCTCAGTACTTCTACACGCACGTCCGTCCCGCGCCTTCCACTCCGCCTCAACATCCCGCCAAAGAAGAAGGCGCGCCCAACGAACCTTCCACAACGACGGCACTCGGCCTCTTCTCCTGGTCCGAAGCGCAAAACGTCCGTGAAGCAATCGCCGCCGAGCTCGCGAAAGAAGGGAAAAACAGCATGGTAGGCTGCATCCGCTGGGTCCCCAGTCTGCACTCCTTTTTCCAGGCCCACGTCGGCCGCGACCGCTCCGAGTCGTTCGAACTCAGCAACATCGGAGTCTTCAAGCCTAAGCCAGAGGAAGCAAAGGGCGAGTGGAAGGTGGGACGGGTGGTGTTTAGTCAGGGTGCGGCGGTTACTGGGCCTGGGTTTGAGTATAGTATTGCGACGGGTGGGGATGGGTGTCTTGTGCTGAGTTTTAGTTGGTTGGAGGGGATTGTGCAGGGCGAGTTTATGAAGAGGGTTATTTGGGGTGTGGGGAGTTGTGTTGATGGGCTTGTTGCGGCGAAAGCGGATCAGAAGGTTAATGGAGACGTGGTCGCTGGAGGGGCGGTCAACGGGGAGGCGGTACCATGAGATGTTTGATACGTTGGAGTTGAAGAAACTGTAGTATACCAGAAGTAATATCTATCGAAGGGCAAGCGGTGCGTGAAATACCAGAATCCATAGCTCATGCGACTTTCGCTTGCTCCTGCGCTTCCTGTTGCTGAGCAGCTGCAGCCTGCAACGCAGCAGCCTTCTTCAACATATCTGCATACCTCACCCCCATCGCTTTCTGCACCTCGATACCTCCATATCCCTCCCACACGTTGTCTCCTAGGTCAAGATTACCCTCAGGCAAAATCCCTGCCGCTCTCGAATAAATCTTTTCGTCTACGCTTAGTCTCAGCACTGCGTCCACAACATTTTCAATAGGCGCAAACCCCGCGATCATCAGGGTCTGTTGGATCTTTTCGTGCTCGATAACAGTCATTGGCGTCTTGATGAACCATGGTGCGACGAGGTTGACACGGACTTGCGGGTCTTGCTTGAGTCCTTTATCGCGAGTACCATACCAGAGACCGCGGACGCCGAACTTGGACATTGAGTATGTGGCGGATTCGGGGAAGCCTGTGTAGCCGGCCATGCTGGATACGAACACCAGTGCCTTCTTGAAAGGCGCATCAGTGGGTGTCGGGGATGGGAGTCGGAAGTAATGTAAGGCGAGGTAGCTGGAATAGTAGACACCTATCAAGTTGACGTCGAGACCGCTTAGCCCTGGTGGTGGTGGGGGTGCATCGAGTGAGACGGGATGGTTGGCCGCAGCATCGAAGAGGTTCTGCTCAGCGATGATACCTGCTGCGGGAACAACGATGTCCAGTCTTCCGCCGCCGAACTCTATGGCTGATTTGAACGCCGTCCACTGCGACTCGAAGTTCGTGACGTTGCATCGCGCAAACTGAACCTTGAGTCCTCTGCTAGTCAGGTCCAGAGCTGCAATGGCGCCAGCATCTTCTTGAAGGTCTGCGATTGTGACGAATGCGCCTGCGGACGCGAAAGCTGTTACGCATGCTAGACCAATGCCCGATGCGCCACCTGTAACGAGTATAGACTTCCCAGCAAGGTTGGACGTGTCGAGCGGCGTGGTAAAGTCGATTGGCGCTGTTCGGGGGTTGATCTTCTCCGCTTGGGGAGGTATAGGCGATGCCATCTCAGTACTACCACTCTACTTCGAAGACAGTGTTCTTCAGGTCTTTCAGTAGAACGCGACGTCGATGCTTGGTAGGATGATGCTGGCTGGGTGACAGTCGTAGAAATAAGACCGCGATTCTCTCAAGAGGGACGGGAACCAGTATGTTTACGGAACCAGCTGCGAGCGTGCGCGTATCGCTTCTCTTATAACCCTTCAACTTAGTTCCGGTAAGCGAACAGCGAGGATGATCACCCATGGTCAGCACCGGCTCTGACGCGGAATCCCAGGTCGATGAAAGACACTCGTACTCGAATCGCCTTCAAGTACGACCGTTCACGACGGACCGGACATAATCCTGTCTACGCATCTCATCTGTGTGCCAGAAGCCCCAAGATGCCATCGGTGTCATCATCTAAAGTGCGGGGCACAGTGGGCGGCTCGCGCGATCTAAGTACCCCGCCATTCACACCCAGGGCGCCAGACTTGCAGGCGGTACCAGAAGCCATCATAGAACCATCCACCGCGAAACAAGTGCAAACTTCGGCTTCTTGTCCTATCGGTCAAATATATATCGTACGCGAGGTCGGAATCTGGTATATCTTCCTCGGTACTTGCTGGTAGTGTCAGCATGGCATTCGCATTTGCTCCTGGGTCCGGTGAGGAATGTGTTCAAGGCTTGTCGGAGACTGAGCGAGGTTCCTGGGTGGGTGGGTTGGCTGATTGTGGCCTCTCGACGCTCTTCTGTTGTCGAGTGAACTTCTTTCACGAGAGGCTAATGGACCAGCCCCATTCCTTCAAAACGTCTTCCCAATTTCTTTTTCGCTCTCCCGTTAGGACAGGTCGCCATACTTCTTGCAGTATTTTCTGTACATTTCCGACATTTTCATAGCGATTCCGTGCCTGAATCGCTGTGAGCCTAGTAGAGCATTTAGTGATATCTGTCTCGTTGTCGAGCTCCGCTCCTGCCAGGAAAATCGGGTACAGCAAACTACTGTCTGCGGGGCTTCCAGGAGGTATTCGGTCGATGAAGTGCATTGCTCGTGATGCACAGCCCGGTACAAGCGATTTGTGTGTGTCTGACTTGCGGTAGAGATGGATCAAGGCCGCTAGACGGTACGATTCCGCTAGGGCGATGAGATCAAGCGCGACTGGAAGATCGACGTCAGGGAGCGACATTGGACTGTCGTACTGCCATTGCTGAATCTCTTGTTCTATAGCAAGAAATGCAGCCTCTGAAGTGAAAGGGAAGGCCGGTGAGGCCGCTGTTACGTATTGGATGCGACAAACAAGTGAGCAGAGATAATAAGAGAGCCCCATGAGCGGATCGACCGTGAGCGATGGAGGTGGTCCAAGTAGTTGCGGCATGTTACGAGGAACCAGGGATGAAGGTGAGGTTTTTGAGACGCCCATCATGACGGTTGCCATGGCGTCGTGGTAAGTAAAGTGTCTTTGCACGGCGTCGAGCTCCCATGAGCCAATATAGTCCGGTTTTGCGTACAAGGTATTTAGCATCTTGCGAACACACTCCGTCTGAGCGATCCACTTGGTATTCTTAGCACCATTGAGCGCCTCCAATCCAATAAGAAGCAGAATAATGCCAATGACTTGGTATTCATCGCTTACAAGCTCCCCAGAAGGCAATACGCGTTGCTTGATGAAGGAATGGCATTTGCCTTGGTGCTTCGCCGATAGAGTCCGGAGATGCTGTGCTCTGTCCCCATTCACCGTACGCCTCGCTAGTTGAGCCGATGCTAGCGCCATGATAGCATCGAAGACGCCCTTTGATTGCAGGGCCATCGGGATATAAAGTCTAGTGTAATAGCTTGATTGGGTGGTCGCGATAGATATACTAGGCACGAAGGCCTCGATATAGTAGCTCAGAAGATGACGTTGCTCTGCGGCCTCGTCTCCTGAGAATGCATCCCATGGATCCAGTGAGGACCGAAGCGGGCAGATCTCGGTGATCTGCTCTGCTGGAGCTGGCGACGGACTCTTCGACTGCTCTGGACCGGCGACAATCTGGCGTTGCGACTGCCACTGACACTTGACATTCAGACGAGTGCAGTTGGCACATTCTGGTCGCTGGCCGTCACACCGTTTCCGTCGGGCCCGGCATGTCAAGCAGCCTTGACGCGATCGAGGTGCGAATTTTCGCTGGCGTGGTTTGGAGTCGCCCATAGCTAGTTGAGATGGCAAGATGGAATGACTTCGTTCATCGCCAGATCATGCTAGAGGGCGAGAAGACAATCACGTTCTTCAATAACGCTTGCATTGGGTGTAAGATAGGATGAGTCGTTGGGCGGTGGAAGACGGATGAGCAATCGCTATGACGCACAGGCCAGGGTCCCAAAAGAGGAAAGGAATAGCGGGGCACACCCCTCAACGCGTGCGCACCCTCCATCGTGCATGTCTTCTTCGCCTCTAGGTGCATGCAACTTTACAACTTATGCCTATTTTCATGTTTACGTAGGCTTCTCGATACGCTCAAGTCTGGTCCGATCGTCTGCCTAGCTCATTTGTGCGACAGACCTCTCTGCACGACGCGAAAGCTCCACGTGCACCACTAGACCAGTTATACCTTGTCCGTCCCATCCACGTTGGGTAACATCCCCAATGTCATCTCCGGTGGCTTTCAGAGTGAAAGAACATCAGGGTTATAAGTATGGCTGAAGTCATTTCGAGCAGAAAGTCGGCCTTCCTTGGAGACGCAGCGAAAGAAGCGTGCAGAAGAAGATCAGCTATTCACCATGAGCCATATCAACAAGTTTCTTCTCTTGTGCTTGACGGCGATTGGAGCCGCGGCCCGTGATGATTTCAACGTGCTTCACCATCTTGGAGGCAATGGGCAGTGGTTTCAAGGTATGCGATTGCATGAACAACCCGGCATAAGAAAGTTCTAATCTCAATAAAGGGCCTGCTATCACCGGCATCTCATCAGATGTTCCATCAGGATGCACCATTGATCAAGCAGCATTCTTATCTCGCCATGGCAGCCGCTATCCAGGTGTGCCCCTCTCAGCGCACTGCAGAACCTCAACTGACAGCTCGCAGACTCGAGTGCCTACAACCAGTGGACCAACCTTTCGAGCCGGATACATGCGAGCAAGCTCACTGTGCTCGACAAGAGGCTTGCCTTCTTGTCGACTTGGGAGCCTGTGCTCGATTATCCGGACCAACAAATTGCTCAAATTTCGACCACAGGCTACAAGGAGCTGTATGACATGGGCGCGACGTATCGTCTTCGTTACCCGGACTTGTATGCCTACAACACTGACTTCACTGTGTGGAGCAATTACTACTCTTCGAGCCCTCGAGTTCGGGATAGCGCTCGCCTCTTCGCACGAGGCTTCCTCGGGCCTAACGCGACGGAACTGGGTTCTATCTTTGCCCTAAACTCGAGCGACCCGCGCTCATTCATGAACTCCCTTGCTCCTTCTGATCTCTGCCCCGCATATGCCGACAATGGAGGAAGCCCGCAGATAGATATCTGGAATAGCATCTATCTTCCGCCTATTCAGAGGCGTCTGAATAGGCTCATCAGAGGATTCCAGTTCACACAAACCGATGTCAGTATTATCCCGTATCTCTGCGGTTTCGAGACTCAAATTATCGGCTCTACGTCCCCTTGGTGTTCGATTTTCACGGAACATGAGATCTTCCAGTACGAGTATGCTCAGGACTTGCGCTACTGGTACGGCACCGGTCTCGGCACAGACATTGAAAAGTACATGATGGTGCCAGTGCTTGATGGATTGGTTCAACAATTCGTGGATGGACCGAATACGACTTATACAAACTCAGACGGCTCGAAGTTCGTTCCTCCTCGGTTGATTGCTTCCTTCTCCAACGACGGACAGATCAATCAGCTCGCAGCTGCCATCGGGGTATTCGACAAGCAGTCGCCGTTACCCGCGAACAAGATCTTAAGAGATCGGCTGTTTGTTTCGAGCAATTTCGTAACGATGCGAGGAACAATCGGGCTGGAGCGCCTCTCTTGCGCGGAGAAGGTCGATGGAGATCGTACGTATGTTCGGATCCGGCTCAACGAGGTAGTCTATCCTGTCGCGGCTTGTCAGAGCGGCCCTGGAAAGTCTTGTCCGTTGAGGCAATATCAGCAATTGGTCAAGAAGAAGCTCAAAGTAGCTGGAAACTTCTCCAAAATCTGCAATGTCACCAATCCTGCCATTCCAGCTGGACAGAACAGCGCGAATTTCTTTACGGACGTCTCGTTACCGTTCGCAACGCTCGTCAAGCCGTAAGAAACCTTCTAAGTCATCAATCAGCATATAATACAACGTCCCAAAATCTACTTCTCTATGCAATGCTCCTTCTCATTGGTGATGAACGGACTAGCAGCTCGGTCGCTGCCTTCAAGCTTCCTCTTCGAGTGTTCGTGCGATAACATCGATAACAAAAGAACGCTCAATCGAGCAGGACGCAGCTCCTGACTTGGGAGTCATCATGTCACCATCAAGGGCGTGTCAACATGTCGCGCCAAGGCGTAGTGGATGCTTTCAAATGCTAGCGCTGAACAATGGCACCACAGGGCGCGTCAGGCGAATGTCAAAAATCAGCCAATCGCATTGTAACGCGCAAGCACTCAAGCCACAACGACGCCTTAGGCGCTCTCTTTTCCCGTCGCGAAGCTCTCGGCAGCCCTTCACCGACGGAAAACCGCTGACAAACGCTGAACATTAGTCAAGCAACGTCCCATGATGATTGGGTGTTTTCAGAGCGTGTTTCGCGTTCGTCGTGTTTGGCGTCCGGCTTCGACATGTCAGGGCGTGTACTGTCTTTTTTCGGACAACCAGACCAAAAAATTGTGGAGGACGCAATAGTGCGCAACGATGGTGGAAGATGCAAGCGTGACTCCGATATAGGAGTTGTCGCAGCCATCATGGTGCTGACGATTAGTATAAATCGAAGGGAGCACCGTCGGCTTGATCACTATCAACATCATCACCAGAACAAGAGTCAAGTTCGCAACGAAAGCCCATTGACCTCGCTTCACGATTCGAGCTTCGCTGTGCCACCGGCTGTAATCGTCACCTGTTACCTCTTGTTCCACCCTCGTACGATTTGTCGTTGAAGCCGAAAATCTTATCTCAGTCATCTTGGTCATTCCACGAGTCTCCGCAATATATCATCATCCACGATACAAAAGAGCATCGTCGTCTCCCGCATACTCGATATCAATTCACACGCAACACCACATCTAGCACATCTACAAAATCTCCTCCTACAAGAGAGCAACTTCCCAACCACCAAGTTCTCAACTACCACATCAAGACTCCATACATCGATTGCAACCACAACAAACCAGCTAAGATGTCTTCCGACTCCCTCCCACAACCGCGCTCCTCGATGGAGACCACCAAGACCGGTCTCACAAAAGAGTCTTACGACTCCGCGTCGACCGCAAGCCTCCTATCCCCAAAGTCCGAGAAGAGCAGCATAACCCGCCGAGCGTGGGAAGCCGTTAAGAAGCACGCGAAAGAACACCATGAGAGCGTGAACAACGCCTATGCATTGTATTATGGTCAGGGCAGGCAGACGGGATCGTATACCAACTTTAATATTCAGTGATTGATCAAGAATGTTTCAAAGTCGCGGGGCGCATGTGGAGGCGTGAGATACATGGAGCGGGGTCGAAAGTGGAGCTGTAAGATTGGGGAGCGAGATGCGGATACCAGGCATACCGGTAGAGGTGACGCGGAAGGGCTGGAGGCGGGAGGTGACGGAGACAAACGGTAGATACCATCTGCATAGTATAGGCGTTTCTGACTTATGAATCATAATTTGAGTATACAGTAATCACATGTCTTCGGTCTCTCTGTGATCTGAGAATAATTCTAATCACACTCATGTGTCCCAAGATCACCCGTTTCTGGCCGCCAAACCCATGAGCATTTCAAAATATCCTGAACAAGACGCTGATCGCGTTGAATCCCAGCTCATTTTTTTGATGCCGCGGTTCGACCCTACGAGTAGATAGACCGGTCGTAATTCTTTCTGGTTTCTTTTCCTACCTTACCACAGTTGTTAAGTTCACTTTACAACGACGAGTTCCTTCTTTTCATGTATCAACACTTTGAATGGCGAATAGCAACTATTGATGCAACTATCTGAGAATCCCACCGAAATTCCCCCCATGCACTACATTCTAAAATCAGACTAAGCAAGTCGGAATGTGTTATTTCTATACTACCAACACGTCGTTCACATCAAGATCAAAATCCACAACAGATCAAACATATGTTTTTATTGGTCTAAAGTCTAAATCCCAAGAATCGCATGTACACACTTCATCAAGAATCTCGGAATCGATAAACACGTCCTCCTCCAGCGGCGATCAAGTGGTATCAAAAGACTGAAGTTAGAGAATATGCGTTTCTAGCAGCTATATAAGCTTGTCCAACTCGCAAGCTAGCCTGGTTTCCACCACACCAACATTATGGTTTCTCTACGAAAAGATATCATTATGGCCTGATGTGCTAGTCTGACATCAGAATCTGGTTCATCAAGCTCAAATGCATACTAGTCTTCTAATTTCTCACAGATTGTTTTTACATATATTCCGAATACCAAAATTACCGTCGTGAGAAGCGCATGCAGAAGTCGTTAGCACGTCAAGATTTCAAATTGATCCAGATGATGAACTTCCTACTTTATCACCTGGTCTGGTAGCTCTTTGTAGGAGTTAAAATCTTCCTTATCACTGGACAATGGGGTATATGAAAACAAAAGCTCGTAGAAGTTCCTGATCGCTCCCTTCGTCTCGCTTCCAGCATCAAAAGACAACAAGAAGCTTACGATGCGTGTCGCTTTCAAATATTGAAAGTCTGGGGATGATGCGACCCTGATTTAGACATATTATGGAGTTTCACTGCCCCCAGAAGAAACCAATTTAAATTTTAAAAAGAAAATCTAAATTAAAATCGGACGTGGCCCTTCTCGTGAGCCCTACCTTCGACCTCGAAGAGTATATAAGTTTCTGCTTTGACAACTTCTTCCCACTACATTACACCGAATTCTGTATTTTAAAACAAAGCGCTAAACTCCGATACTCAATTTGATTATACTTAGAATTCAAACCATTTCGTGGCAATGATCTTAAAAATAGAGTGCGGCGCTTATACATGCATTCACATTAAAACCGCCGCGACCGCTACCACATGGCTTTGGCATATCCCAGAACCCCATTTCGATATCTAGTTGGTCCTAAGTATATGACTATAAATCGTCTATTTACTACTCTTCTGGCACTCTACGCTAGGAAGTGTTGAGTTAAAAACGCCATTCAAATGTCCTTTAATGTATAGTGTTTACCACCAATTAATTCGCGCCGCTGGCCAAAGCAGCATTTAAACTTTTATTTATAAGCTTCTGTTTTCACTCGATGCTTACTACGCCACTTGTACTCCAGAAATTCGAAAGCAGCAGAGGCCCGAATCAGGCTCAGTCTTATTGCTAAAAGCTCTTATATGATAATAGAATGCACTTCCTAGGACCGACTTTCCACTCGTACCGTCTTTATTTCTTCCTATATTAAAAAAGCGGTTATACTTAGGAATGTCCGAAAACCCTACATTTTCTACTTCTAGAATTCAATATACAATCCTATGTAAATATAGCTGAGAGTTATAACGCTATATTGAATGGGATTAATACAGATGGAATCCACAGAAACGGTCAATGCAAAAGTTGAATGAAGACGTACACTGTTCTCTAAAAGTACGTTGAGGTCCTACAGCATGTCTTCTACAAAGTAGTATATAAACCCCTACTCTTGCGTGCCTATCAAGTACTCCTCCGTCTCTCTCGTAATTGAAATGGTCAGGGTGTATTGGACATGCCCAGAATTCAAACAACCCAACTTTGCTCCCGATGCTAAGCTCTATTGGAAGCATAGAACGAGAATGCAAACCTCAGAGCTAAGAAATGATACTTTTTTGAGCAATGTAGCCGAGTCTCAGGACTAATTAGGTAAAAGTCTCTAGAACAGTACTAGGTGACGCACATTATTGTTAGAACGTCGAAAATATATTCTAATTGGCGATACTGTGGCATCCATTTAAACATTATTCGTCATCTGTATCATTTCAAAAGACGACTAATGGGCCTGCCTAATTCTCTATAGAATCAAAGCCTCAAGATGGTTATAATTATGCCCACATCTGTACTAAAGAGTATGATCACAATATTTTGAGAACATTCCAACAAGTATATACCCCTCTACTGGACTCCACAGGGTATAGTGAAAGTATATCACCAATTTAAAACCGCATACCGCTTGCATTATGTGAAAGAAACCAAAAGCATAGCAAGTAGGTCTAGGACGCTAGACAAACTCACCTACACACTACGTGGGCTGACTAGACGTTCAAAACAGACCAACGCCCTGCTGTATGTTCTCGGAGAAATGAGAGCTTAAAACATTCTACATACCTTAGTATCTTAAAAAGCATCTTTCTGTTATAGAATGCGAACAGAGGACTCCACGCTATTCAAACCCCACAGCCGGGAGAGATGCGTACAACAAAACAACTGTTGTATGATCATAATATTATCCATCCAAATAGTACATGTGTACTATTGCCATCGATCAAAAATTTCGAATGCTAACGTCCTATGTCTACAATTACCTAGGTCTACTCATCTACACCTTCATGCCTCCAAAATATATGCTTCTTTAAATCAAAAGAACATAGCGGTAGCTAATAATGTACTATTATCGGCATACATGGACACACTACCATGCTTCGAAGTTCCAGAACCAAGCAAATCGGGGTATATAAGCATCTAGCACACCAACAGAAATATTCTACACACACTACCTGAATTTTTATTACAATGAACAAAGATGGACCAAGATGCCCGTTCCAGCTTCGAATAACAGTATAAAGCGAAAAAGAAGGGACATGCGCTACCTTGAACAGAAGCCTGGAGAAAGGGCACAGACACCCTAATAGGATTTGGATCAGCCCTATAGTACAAGAATGCTTCAGATACCTAGAACAGGTCCCATCTTTACGACAGTTGCGCTTCGAAGTGCTTCTGATCCTCTCTAGAAATCTTCAAGGGCAGCGTTGAATGCACCTTTGGGTCTGAAAGCAAGCCTCCAAGTTCGGGATGTACTTTAGTATCAAGATTAATTGTAGCTCAATCGCATGATTGGAAGAATCATGCGTTCAGACATAGAAACCTAGATCGTAGTCGATCACACATTCTTTACTTTCTCTGTGCATTAATTTAGGAAGGGAGTTTGACGAAAGGCATGCACTCACTTGGAGCTAAATTAATGAACAGGAGAATTCCAAATTCATGAACTCCTTCTGTGTCCCGAAATTTAATATGAACCCATGGATACTGGCATGTATTTGCGAAATACTCAAAGACTTTTACACGGGACTGGAATGAATCTATCAACTATCGAAACTAGAGTAGGGCACTTTAAGCGCTCAAACCAAAGACGGTGTGTTTCAATAAAGATGGACTCTACAGCTATTGAAATGGACGCAAAAGAGACATAAAACGCCCATTGCCCAGAAGTCATTCTACGCCCGCGGCATGCCATGTACCTATTATTATGAGTAGATAGCGATATATCAGCCCCAGATCATTACACAAGAAATCTTCGTTCTATCGAGATTAAAAATTCGCCGAGTTGCGATGCATGTATTAGCTTCCTAGTAGAATTGGGCATACTTTCATCCTACGAAGTAACAATCTAAATTCCAGACTTACTGAAAAGAAATGTTTGTACATGCTTCTAGCTTGTCAGAATTAAACTATCTGTCGGCATGGCGCATGCTCTCTAGTTTCCAAAAACCACATGACGAAGCGCTGATGCACCTCTCACTCCTCATAATCAAAACAGAATTGCACCTACTAAATATTTCCTGATCTTCAAAACGACCACGATGAAGCTCTATGATCCTTTCCCTACTTTAATTAAAAATCTATCGCGCATACGTTCTAAGGTCCACAGGGCCCTTTCTCATATTTGAAATTGCTATTCCGAGCATATATGCACTTCTCACAAGATATTGTAAAATAAATCATCGTGGCTGCACATGTGTATTAACTCGCTAATCTTCGAAAATGCCGTCTAGAAGACGGCCATGTACTTTTTTGCGCAGTAGTACTGAAATAACACCCCGCGTCCTGTATGCCTTTGTGATATTCAAAACGATTACCAGCAGTACGCATGAGATTGTTATTAAATAAAACTGAAATACGATTATGTATCCCGCATGTCTGCGCCTTCTTCTGAAAAGGTCATAACGCGTATGGGAGAAGGATATATAAATCCAGTATCCTCGTAGCAGAGTATTCTCTTCACTTCGCTACAGTCCTTCGATATGAAAAGGTAACGACTATTCAAGCCATGTATCTTCGCCGTTTTAAAACAGGCCATCAACGTGGAAAATGCATTGTAATTCAAAAACACCTTCTTCATCGCTATGAGGAAGAAGCCGTTAAGATAAGAAAGGACACCGACGAGGAATCATGAAAGCTTTCCTCATTATCATTACGTATGCCTGTATGCCTGTATGCTTCCCATGCTCCCAAGGAATGACGCCGCAGATGCAGATGCCGATGCCGATGCCGTGTGCTAAACTCATGCTCGCCTACTCATAATGCTATGCCACCGAGTGCTCCGGTAAGATATCCTAGATCTTGCAATTGCTCTTGTCCACCTGAGCGTATTGCGCATCGACGCGACCGAGTTGCTCAGCCTGTCCACCAGTCAAGGTGTTCATTGCCGCCTTCGCGATGTTGAAGCCAGACGCGGTATGGTCGATAGCGAGGACGTAGATGGTCTTGCCTTTGTAGGTCACACCGTAGCAGGTTCCGCACTGAGGGCTGTTCCATCCTGCGATGCCTTGGTAGCCTCCGATGTAGGGGTAGTCGGGGATGCTGCCCTGTGTCTGCCAGTTGTACTTCGTGATCAGTCCGTTCGCGCCGTCGGAGCAGGATACGGCCGTGAGAGAGCGGGACTTGTCGTCGTAGCCGGTGTCGTAGGACACTGTGGAACAATGGTCAGAAGCAGTCCGACTGAGGATAAAATAGCTGAAGGGACCCACCGGTGATGGCGGAGACGGCGCTGGCCAGAGCGAGAATGGAACCGGAGAACTTCATTGTGCTGCGTATGGTGCTTTGATTGTTGAATATTAGATACTGATCGTAGGTTGCTGGAGGCTTCTTGTTGTCGTCGGCTTCTGATTGTCGCGTAGCTCGTCGGTCAATTTATATGCTTGCTCGAGAAAGGCGGGGTCGGATGAAAGCTGCTGCACAGTGATGAATCCCTCCTCGCTCGCAGACCGCCATCTTTATACCCATCAGTTCGTGAAGGCGCCTTCCCACGAAGAGCAAACATCGTCACTCCTCAGCGGGGACCGCGTCGGCGTAGATTGAGGCGAAAGTGGGCGTAACGAGGGCCATCCATGGCTGTGCGATGCTACTGTCTCTCGATTAGTCTCCCAGAGGCGGGCAGATGATCAAAAAGCGTGACATTCGCGCGCGAAAGAGGTTCGGTGAGCGCATCGCTGTCGTGAACACGAGAGATGGGCAGTCCGGAGGGATATTTTTGGCAGCCTCGGCGCGCCTGTCATCGTACATTTCCCCGAAGCTAGCGGCCGGTTACATCGCGCCTCCCGCAGTGGGCAGCAGCTGCCAGCGATCAATAATGCTGCGGCCCTGCGTCAAGTGGATTCGATAGTCGCTTACGGGGCAACCTTGGTGTCGTAGATGAATAGCGAAGATGCTAATGCGGGTGTAGAGCAGTCAGAAGAGTCGAACTGGGCGCGGCCCCGTCAAGACGGATACGGTTTGATCGCACTTCTCACGACACATTACTACGCGTACAAGGACAAGCTTGAACACAGGAGCTCACCATGAGGCTGCTCTTGTCCCACTAACGAGGTCACAAAGCGATGGCGATACTGCATTGGCATGGAGATCTCGAGCCTCACCTCAGCTTTACGGAGCGCTCCGCCTCTTCCAGTTCCAGCTACCATCGACTTGCTACTGCGGGCCGTCGATATATGCCGCATGCCGCAACTGCATTGAGACTGGAAACTTACGTCAAGCTTCCAATGCGCGATGCGCGTTAGCACAGCACCCCAAGGTCTCAGTTTAGCATGTTGTCGTTCAGGGCCAGATCGTCGACAGTACCAGCTGAAAGAGGAGATCGTCTACTGGACCGGCCATGCCAACCACCTTAGATATTTAGGAGATGGATAATGGACGAGAGTCGGGCCTCGAAACGAAGCTCCGGTGGTGCCACCCTCTTCCTCTCACAAACGTTCAATGGGAGGGCGTTCCATTACGGGATCAATAGAAACAACACTCACGCTGGCCCAAAAGCCACACTCTCAAAGATGTATCCCCGCCAACCTGTTGTCGAAGAATGGCACTCTGAGATTCTCAAAGCGAGCGGGTAGATGGTCCATTCCGGGTCCGTGCGCCATCTCGAACCTCTAGGGGCCATCTTGACACACGTCTCATCCATAAGCGACAACCACGTCAAGTTTCATCCCTTTCGCCAGAAACACAATAGCCCTGACTAGCAGGCCTTTTGGTCCTGGACTTCTTGGCTCTCAAACAGCCACGCACAACACCTCAGGCAAAACAGCCCATGGCCTGGAATCGCCAGTGGCTGAACGCAGGCGCCGACACCCGGCAGCCCCAATCATAATCCGTGGATAGAGCGCCATGTTTCCCAAGAATACACCAAACATCGCCAAATCTAGCACTTTGGGGTCAGGGCAGCCGTCTTTCGCAACACACATCGTCTCGAAGCTGTTCCGCCATGGCCTCCTCAGGCTTCTGTATGAGGGGAACTTGCCTTGCACCCAGCGGCTCCGTTTCGTTACTGTCTACATAAAAAGCGCTCAAATGCCCTCAGTCACATTTTCTCTCTCCAGGCAGGTCCAAGACTTCATTTGCAAATCAATTCGACACCAAGTATCTCGCTCTCTTACAGCCAATCATTTAATTTCCATCCTTCATTACACCCAATCGAGCTAGTCTCATCACTTCACATTCAATCATAATGCATTTCTCAAAGACCTTTGCTGCCGCTGCCCTTGCTGGCTCCGCGCTTGCAGCTGACCACACCATCCGAGTTGGTGGTGACAGCGGAGCCACCGTCTTCATCCCAAACAACGTCACCGCCGCTGAGGGCGATACCGTCACCTTCCACTTCTGGCCCAAGAACCACTCCGTTGCCCAGGCCTCGTTCGCCAAGCCCTGCGAACCGCTCGCCAACGGCTTCTGGTCCGGCTTCGTCCCCACGACCGACACCACCATGGCCGCAAGCCTGTCCTACATGATCAACATCACCAACGCCTCGCAGCCCATCTGGTTCTACTGCGCGACCGGCACGCACTGCAACAAGGGTGGCATGGTTGGCGGTATCAACGTTAAGCTAAACGGTACTGGCAACACCCTCGAGGCTTTCGCTGCCAATGCTACCAAGGCAAGCGCGAATGTGGCGCCTACTGAGACAGCTGGTGCTAAGGGCATGCTCATGAATGGCACTATGACCGGTGCGGGATCGACAGCGACGACCGGTGCTGCTTCGACGATGGAGATCAGCAACATGGCTTTCACTGGTCTGTTCGGTATGATCGCATATGCGCTCTTGTAAGCGACTATCACACCACCAACGACAAGAACAATGACCAAGGACGCTTGTGGGGATGACGAGCAGTAGGCGATAAGACAAGGGATGGCACAAGATCAACAGCATGAGAGCATGAACGAGGTGCATTCAGAGTAATGAAAGGACGATACCAGGATCCGGGATCCGCAGACCATCGACAGGCGGGTGGCTGGCACTCAAAACCAGGAAAGTTCGAGCGGGATATTCTTTTGGTGTGGATTGTATAAATTATCAAATCGAATTGAAGTCTTCAAAACCATCTTCCCGTCCCTTCCCCCTCCATCTTCTCCTCCAAAACTCTTCTTTCCCTTTCCCGTCCCTCTTTTGCCTCCTCCTCCCATCAGGCAGTTATAGTCCTGCGCCGATCTCCGTCGCACGACACAATCAGGCAAATTGTAGGGGAGCACGTTCAAACTGGGCGTGCCTGAGGTCTCGTTAGCCTTGAGCTCATCTTACGCCCTGCGTTTCAGATTGCTGTCTTGCACGGGTGGTCGGTGCGCGGGTCCGCGTTTTCGACGGCCCGAAGATGCGTTATTCTCCTTCCGCTCCGGCGGCACAGAGATCCTGCCAGAACGGGAGTCGGGGATTTAGAAGAAGGATTCTTGGATGTTTGATTCGCGATGTGGCGTAGGGGTTGCAGACGGTGGAACTATGTGCGAGAGCTCGGAAGAGAAGTCAAATGAGGGAGCTTGTGAGAACTTGGGAGGAAACAAAGACCGGGGGAACAGATTTTGGTGTCTATAGATAACTTAGTGGACGAGGAGTCAAGCGAATCTTGTGGTCCTTGTCGGTTGCTGCCGAGCACATGGAAATCTAACATCGACCACGTAACCTCAACATGGAGTTGACTCTATGACCTTTCAGAGAGAGGGGGGTGGATGAAGACTTTGATGTAGCTTACCTGTACAATGTCGCGATAATGATTAGATGGATTGGTTGACTTTGTGGCAGCACCTCTGCGTCGAACACACAATGCGTGACTTCTTCCTGTTCATTGTATTCCTCACGTTGTTGAGAATATATCTCTACACAGTGTATCTTCATGGATAGAATATATAGATCAACTCATCCTCCCCTCTCGGCTCGCTCTCTATCCTACTACACCCTTCAACCTCGGCGTATCCTACACTTACTCTACGCTCCAGATTCCACAAACCCCATCAACACACTAACACGTCAGAATGTGCGGCGTAACCCAGACTTTCTACCAGCAGCCCTGCGGCCACCTAGCCCGCGAGACACACTTCAAGTGCGAAGAACACCAGAAGTGCGGTACTTGTTGGCTGAATCGTAATCCATTGTACGAGCGCGCGGAATGGAACGCACCAGGTATGTGTCCTCCTTGCCAGCGCAATGATGACAGCGACAAAGACGATGGTAGCGATGGTAGTGATAAAGGTAAGGACGAAGAGCAGACGGGCAAGCGTCGGTCTTGGGAGAATGCGGTCTTGTAGGTAGATCAGGCGGTGGAGAGGTGTTCTGAGTGGTGGCTCGTGTATTAAATGGTAAGTTCTGTTGAGATCCAGGAGTTTGCTCGCAGCCTTTCGTGGCACACGAGGTGAGCCTTGTATCTCAGTAATTGTGCTGTGCCATGGTGAGTCGTCTTCACAGCCTAGGGTAGAGTTCACCTTTCTTCACGCTTCGATCTGCATAATTTCAAGTGTTGCATGGCAGTCGGGTGCTCTACCAGAGAAGGCCCCTTGATCTAATAGAAAACATTTCGCAAGAGGACGAACCCAGGAAGCCGTCCCGTTCGAGAGATGATGAATCTATAATTCTCGGAATAGAAGGTCGTTCAGCTCAAATGTTCGGTCATATACCCCTGTAATATCCTGTCTTTCGCTCGTGTCTGACTATGCGCATATTCTTGTGCTTTTATATAAACTATTTCTGAAATCGTGCGCCGTGTTATATGTGCTTACTGAGGTCCTCTGATTAATATTAGAATGACAGAACATATGTTTACAGACGCTCGCGTATTGGTTTATCTGCTGATGTGCTGTTGACTTGGGTGGCTCCGAGTGTTTGTAGCGTAACTATCTCCTCGATTATCTGGTTGGGCAATATAGACAGGAAAATTATTGCCGTCGTGACTGCAACACGAAACTCGTGATGTGGGTTTGCGAGAGATACTTGTGTCTGGATTGTAACATTCAGTTGGGTTAGTTGGCTTTTAGGCTAGATAGACTGTCTGGGTAAATGAACCATCTCATCAAACGAAGTGTGAGGCCTACGGTGATTGTGTTGGGCGTAAACAAGAGCTTTGTCAACTATAATCGCCAGATACGATTTAGGATTGACGAGCACGCGATCCGAATACGCTGTTCATCGAGAACTGGGCACCACGAGAACTGGACGTGTACTTGATCAGCTGTTTGGACTGTGTTTCGTCCTTTGAACACAAATTGGTATCTTAATATGGTATCCAAACTGATCTTACTTCTCTGTTGCACAAACCTAGTCCTCGGGCAATCCGCTGTCCCAGTCTTCCGGCTACTATAAGCTATGCAACCAACCCAAAGCTCCCAGATCCTTTTCTGAGCATCATCGGTACCCGTATCACTTCTGCTTCTCAATGGACATGTCGAAAAGAAGAGATAAGACAGCTCTACCAGCGACACTCGCTAGGCACTATGCCGCCCAAGCCCTCAAACGTCACTGCCTCACTCTCCGGTGCTTCCCTGAAGATCGTAGTAACTGACGGCGGAAAATCGACTTCCTTCTCAGTCACCATAAAGACACCAGCATCCGGCACGGCTCCATACCCAGCCATCATCGCATTTCGTGGCGGAAGCATCCCAATCCCAAGCAACGTTGCAACAATCACGTACCAGAATTTCGACATTGGCGCTGACAACGGTCGCGGCAAGGGCAAGTTCTACGACTTGTACGGTAGCGGTCATAGCGCGGGTGCAATGATTACCTGGGCTGGATTTGCTGTTGCGGCATTTATACGCCTGAGGCGTATCTCGCATCATCGACGCGCTCGAACTCACATCAGCCGCGCAAGCGCGTCGGCGCAACAGGGTGCTCCCGCAACGGCAAAGGCGCTATGGTTGCTGGAGCTTTCGAAGATAGGATCATCCTTTCGCTCCCTCAAGAAGGCGGTCAGGGGAGCGCAGGATGTTGGCGCATAGCGGACGAGATTCAGAAGAATGGCACCAAGGTCGAGACTGCGCAACGGCGATACGTGGTTCTCGCTCGATTTTCCGAAGTATGTCGATACTGTTCCTGCGCTACCTTGGGATGGACATCTCTTGCATTCTTTATATGCGACCCCGAATCGGGGATTGTTGATTATCGAGAATACGGCAATTGATTATCTTGGTCCGACGAGCAACTTCCACTGTGCGTCTGCTGGGAGGAAGGTATTTGGGGCCTTGAGCGTGATGGAGAACTTTGGAATCAGTCAGAATAGCCATAGTGACCACTGTGGGTTTCCTAAGGCGCAACAGCCAGAATTGACGGCGTTCGTCGAGCGATTCTTGCTGGGTAAGGACACGAAGACGGATGTTTGGAAGACAGACGGGGAATTCGTGCAGGATCTGTCGAGATGGGTTGATTGGAACGCGCCAAAGTTGTCGTAAAGCAGTACTTATATCGAACACGGTGTAGTGACGAGGCGATGAAGGTGCGGTTGCCGCTGACGCCAGCTGATGGCTAGCGCCTGCCAAGGTTCCCATCGTGTCGCAGCTGTGCACCTTCAATCAACCACATTCCCATCGCTCCCATCACGCATCTCATTCTTGATCGTTCTAGCTTGTCTCAAAGTATTTTTCTTAGTGACAAGACTTATTACACCACGGACAAGGTTGCTGCTCTACGCGTGGCGACGCGTTCCGACGCGTTCTGTTGCGTCGCCGCGTTGACGCGACGTTCTCATCGAGTTCAAACTTTCGTATTACAATACTACATCTTCATGATGTACTGGATGCTGAATACCGGCTACCTTCCGTGGACTCGCCCGACGACAGCTGGAATATCGCACCGTTACCGGGCATCTCTGGCGTCTGGGGAACTGGTACTCGGTGGGGAAGCTGCGTAGGCGGCATGTTTGCGACGCTGAGTTGAGCCGACATAACAGATCCTTGGCCGTCCACAGCAACAATGTCAAGTCTGCCAAATGACTCTTTGATCGATATTGAGAGGGCCGCTCCTCCGGATGGTCCGAGTCTCAATGCGCAGTTCCATCGCAGATGGTCTCTCAAGCATGTCAGGCCACCATCAACCGCTGTTTGGAGTGTCAAGAGCACTACCTCCGACCCTTCGATCGCGACGATAAAGTGTCCATTCGGCGTCACTGTACCACCGAGAACCTGGCCGCTGGTGAACTCAGGCAGTATGCATTCGTCCTGGAACGTCGTGCTCCAATCGAAATGTGACGTCCCAATGGGTATCAAGAATGTTGGGAGCAACGTGCAGCCAGGCTTACGATTCACACTGCAGAACACATAAGGATTTCCCAGCGGACACAGGAAGAGTTCTGCAGAGGTAACGCTACCCGAGTTCGACTTTCAAGGGTTAGTGCGTGACCACGTGGTATGGAGGGTTCCTTACGGGTGCAACCGTGCCACAGCTTATGTCAAAATCGCAGTGCGACTCCATGCCTGCTCCACTTGATTGCTCGCGCACTGTCCAGCAATGCATCCAGTTTGACTCAGTCACTCCGAGAACCATGAAAATGTCGTCTCTGTTGAATCTACTAGGCGAGAACCCGACGATTCTAACGAAGCCCGTGTTGCCTGGGCAGGGCAGAATCACTCGGTCAGCCTGGGAGCTCCAGCAGTTGCTGTACGGACTATATGTGCATTTGAAGAGATTCACTCCATTCTGTCCCTGGCCACCTACTGCGATCCAGGCATAGGCTTCTGATCGGCGCCCGACGGAGCCTTTCTGGAAGATTTTGACTGCTTTTGGGCGCCACCGTCCTCCCTGATCGATTTGTTTTTCCATTGGCGAACCCAGACCATCTGGGTCTCTATACTCGTACACGAGCAGGTGGCTGTCAGTTATGATCGCGAGAAGATCGTCAGAGAGAGCCGTGGCCCGAATCTTCTTCCCTTGGTTGGACCTGAGAGTTACCTTGGCGTATCTCTTTATATTGCCCTTGCGATCTTCGTCACCCATGCGATAGAGTCGCACGTCGGCGGGAGTTGAGATTGCAATCCATCCTGACGATGATATTGTCGTCGAAATAGCTGGTTTGGAGCTAAATTTCTCCAGTTGTTTTGCGGATGGCGAGCCGGCTGTCAGCGAGGCTGGAAACGTTCGGAAACAGGCCGCGACCGAGGACGATCTTCGGTGCGTTGGGCTGCTCGGTCCTGGCACTGCAGACATTGTTCACGAACGGACACACGTCGTCACTTGTTCTAGCCGTAAGTGAGCCTTGGTTGAGGAAGGTGGAGACTGAACTGCTGCGCATGCTTCATGAGATTTGTCTCTTTTGGAGGTGAATGAAGAAAGGGAGCCTTGACTTGGCGGCAGAATCCTAATCGCCTGTGTCTTGGGTCCAAACTCCCTTGCTCGATATCGCAATCAGCTCAGCCACCGCCCAACTTCTGCCTGGCCGTGGATTCTGCGGTGTCCGGTAACACAAGATCTGGCACAGCAAGTGACGACACCGCCTGCGTGGCCGCTGGCAATCCACTAGCAGCTCGAAAAGAGGCAGGGCTGCAATCTGCATGCAGCCATCCCTCGCGCGATAACTTCTATAATCCCGTCCTATCAGGGTTCGGTATGCCTCTGCGCCTAGACCCAGCCGAACGCCACACATAGGAACCCAGTCGAATTCATAGGCTCGATAGCATTTGAGAAGTATTGGTGCGGGGTCGTTGAGTCGAAACTAGGCAAAGAGTTCGTTTGCCTTTTTGTCTAAGCCTCCTCCACCGCGCCTGCGGATCGTCCCATGACGGCCAACGGGTGAGCAAGCTCTGGAGACTGCCTTGCTGCGTTCGTATCTCTACCACTTTCTCATGCTCGCAGCAACAACATTAAATCAAAAGGGCGTCCACTGCGTTAATGCGAAAGAGTCCCTGATGCCACTTGTGTTGCAGTCACCCTGATAATCGTTCAGCCTCATCCGTGTGATGGCCTCGGTACCGCCTCTGGACAGAACCCCGCCAACCTGGGCAAAGCACGAACATCTACACAGGGTCTTGTATAGGCCACAGTTAGCAGGAATCGGTATTTCAGGATGTGTTGGAGCGGGTACATCATCAGAATCCCTGTTGTGCCCATTGTTTCTAAGTCTGCTCAGGCATCTTCGTCACGAGCGGCTCCCTTGTCTCGACGACAGGCTCGCTTGGAGCAGCCATTAGCTATGTAATTGCTGGAGGTATCGTGGCATGCGTATGCTATACCATCACAGAGATGCTAAGTGCCAGACCACTTACGGGAGCCCTGATCGACTTTCCGCACACCTTTTTGGACCCTGCTTGTATGTCCACGATGGCGCTCGGGTGTCTTTTGGCTTTGAGCTGACTTTAATATCCATCAGGTGGATTTGCTGTGGCATTATCGTACACGTAAGCTGGAGGTATACCAGACTCTCACTACTCGCTAACTCTCGAAGGCTGGCGAACATCTGCTCAATGGCAACGTTAACGGCTCAAAGCGCGGAACTGACGGCGCAGCTCAAGCAAGATCCAAAGCCCCACCCTATCGAAGTTGAGGCAGCCATCAACGTTGCTCTCATAGTTTTGACAACATTTTCTCATTGCTTGGGTGTGATTGTGAGTAGCGCAATTCCAGAGTTGAGAAGAGATTTCCTGACAGTCTTCAGCTGTATGGCAAGATAGAACGTGTAAGGTACACATCGCTAGCGCTCACTCTATGTGTATTAAGTCATGCCATTAGATAATAATGTGGTTCAAGCTATGCCTGTTGGTGCTTGTTTGCATTCTTATGATTGTTGTCAATACTGGAGGTACATGTGTCCACGAAAGACGAGAAATGTCATTTGATCTAACCTTCTATCAGCTGTCGGTCCACGAACAGAATCGTACAAAGCCAGTATGTCTCATCACTCCATGATTCACCGTCTGCATCCACTAAGCTGCATATGTTAGACTACACGTCTCACGCCTTCACTCCCGGATGGAAGCCGACCGGTTATGCGAACGTAACCGAAAGCTCTCTCAGCATCTCAGGGGTCAGCGATGGCCACTTTGGACTAGATGGTTCAGGGGGTCGATTCTTCGCCTTCTTGTGAGTTACACAACCGATGCTGTGTTTCTTGTATCACTCACTGATGATGCTGGCTCAGAACCGCTGTTACGCTTTCCATGTTCTCATGCATGGGTGGTGATTATATGGCTGTTACTGCCGGGGAGGCTAAAAATCCATACAAAGACGTACCTGCCGCTATGTCATTTGTATACCTTGTTCCGTTGTCAAGCTATCCGTTAGCCATGATGGCAGCTAGTGCGAATGTGAATTATGCGGACGAAAATCTCGCCAAGATATATTCTCGTGGGGGTGGGCCATACGGACCGCACCCTCTCTCGCCCTTCGTGATCGCTGTTCAGTCGACGTCGCTCCATGGGTTACCGAAGGCTTTAAATCTATTCTTTATTATATCCTCTTATACGGCAGCGTGAGTGCATATTCCTACGTCTCACATATTGATCTGTATTGACTGAGAGATATCTTAGCAACTCTGCCTTGTACGTTAGCTCACGAACCTTTTTTGTTCTGGCACAGCAGTACCTACCAACCAAGTTCGCCAACATCTTTGGGCGGACCAACAGAGGCAACACACCACTAGCGTCCATCCTTTTCTGTTCTGCTTTGGGGTTTCTCTCCCTCATTGGGCTGAGTCAGTATGCGTATTCTCAGGTAAGGAAATGCTCATTTGTCATGACCTTTGTTTATCTAGCTGACCATCCGAAAAGCCTCGCATCACCTTGTCAGAATTCTACACGGGAGCCATGGGAAGCGTGTATCTGATTCAATGCGTGTCATTTCTCAACTACAAGGCTGGGTATGTCTAGTCTCAATACGTCGTAGATGTCTACACAAATTAACACCTGCGTAGGTTGGACCGGATAGCGAAAAATAAAATCCGAGTTCGCAAAGGCGAGATACATGTTTTAAGTCGCAATGACGACCTCTACATATCAAGACTCTTCAAGAGCCGCTGGCAGCCTCTTCCAGCTTGGATCGGTATCATAGGGTCTGGCTTCGTGATCGTCTGGTCCGGCATTCCACCACTCTTCATCCTCGCTGCGAAAGGAAGCTTGACCTCGACCTCGGGCCTGAAGTCCACTACCGCATTGGCATTCGATGTTATAGGTGTCTACGTTGGGGTGAGTTCCTCATCTCATTTATGAAACGTCAGCTGATATATGAACTATAGCCTGTTTTCTTTGCCATCTGTTACTTCGCGTACAAACGTCGCACAGGCTGCGAGCGCATCGACATCAATGACCTCACGCCCTCTCAATATGTTCTCGAAGACCTCGAATTCCTTGAGTCCTCGGTGCCAGGACCGCCTCCAACGCCTCGCAAGCACTCCGATGCTAGCGACATCGGCGCAATAGAACTCAACTCTCCAGATGACGAACGTAGGATGAGTACCATCAAAGGCAAAAACCCGATTCGACATGGTCACTCAACAAGTGTTGAGATCGGCGAGATGACGGCCGATATGAGAGACCAGCTTGAGGCACAGAGGGCAATGGAGGCAGAGAAGAAGAGGGTGGAGGACATCTTGATGAGGAGACCAAAGAGAATGCAGAATGGTATATGGAAAGAGATATGGAGCTTTGTTGTCACTACTGATAAGGAAGAGAAACCTTGAGCGTTCTGATAGACTCCATTCTAAAATTCCAACATCAGTCTAATTGTTGTCCACATTCTACAGGTATTGTGTAGAACTCGCGTATTAAGATGCAGTGACATAGGGTCGACAAAATCTGGGAGCATTGTGAAGTGCTTGCATTGTGATGATACAGAGGATCATCGGCGCCATACTTAAGTATTTTAATTAAACCTAAACTTGATTCAACACAACTTTTTGAATTCTCAGATTCCGTAATTCACGATATGACCGACTCTAGTCATTTCATCATCCGACCATCGCGCGACGTCTATGTTGCTGGTCTTCGACCCGCTACCTCTGCCCCGGACGACGAGAGTTGCGCAATATGCCTAGAGGCATGGAATCCTAGCGAAGTCACAGTGGCAGCACACGGTCGACATATCTTCCATCAGATTTGTCTCTTGGAATGGCTCAATCAACCAGATAGGGACACTTGTCCTGTTTGTCGAGACAAGCTGTTCGATTTGAAGTGGTGGGAAGCGGATGGTACTCTCGACGAACTTCTCTCGCCTGTGTTCGATTTCACGTCCCTACAGATGCGATATCCCCTACTGCGCGAAACTATCGAGGCTGAAGATTTGAAGCAAATTGCGGAGGGCATTGTAGCCGAAACTCTATCCCTGTATGAGCTCAGCGGAGCAAACTTGTACCTAAATTTGCCAGAGTCCGTACTGAAGTGGTATGCGTATGCCCGGGTGAATAATAGCTCCGGGATCAAGATGTATGCAGCGAGCCCCTGGATCAAGATCTCGCACCACCTGGCCGAGTATTACAGTGATGCCTTATCAGATACTATTGGGATGAGCGCTATTCGCAAACTCCTGAACCGTGAAGACCTACTCCGTGATCATTACTCCTATGATCTCCATGAGATGCTCGATGTGTCGCAGCCGCACACCAGCATTGATGTAGTGACAACGGTATCAGGTCGTGAAACGAGTCGGAAGATATCGGGCGGACAGTCTCTGGATATAATGATGGGCGCTCGAGAGGATGTGTGCATTACCGTCAGATGCGGAGAAGAAGGGGAATTTCTAGATGTTGAAGAGCATCGACACGGATTGCTTGAACATATCCTCGTTAACTACGATGCCCGCGTATTCATCATTGGACATATCGATCAGCACAGAGTAGAGCTCCGATTCAATTATGACACAACCGATTGATCATCGTGAGCAAATGAAGGCAAGGCAATCTCAAACCGTATTGTATATTGAGACCTCATCACTTTAGCAACTAGGTGATTGGATAATAGTCCGAGTAGGACAGTAGCAGACACAGTCTTGGTGAGAATGACAGAAGATCTCCCACCCCCTACAGCTTTAATTCTTAGATATACCATCAATCAGATTTTCAATACCCCCAAAGCAACCGTAAATCTCATGTGTTCCGCGCTTCAAAATCTCAATCACGTCATCGTGTGGCTTTTCATTTGTAGATCCGAAATCATCGAAGCATTTAGTGAGTGGGATCAACGCTCGGTTCTTCCTGTTCAGTTGCCGTGAACGCACTCAAGTCACCAACTTGCGTCAGCTACTGATCGACCATGGCAAAGCAAGCCCGGCTCCAGTAATCGTCCGGTCTTGGACAGATAACATAGTGCTGTGCAGTTGGTGGTAGCTTTGTCTGTCGGGAGATTGAGCACGTCTTCCCTGTCCAGTGAGTCGCTTTTTCAAAGATATTTGTTCAGTTACAGAGGTACTTAGCATAGGTGTGCTTGGCTTGAGTAGAACATGTGCGCATTTGAGTAATGAAAGATCCTACTAATAACTCCAATGAAACTGAGATATAGGCGGTAAAATCCAGCTTTGTCCAACTTAGGTATACCAGGTAGGCTCTGGAACTTCATCCAACAACTGAAACCTACCGAGCTCACGGTTCTTGTATGCAACAGGATCGTGTAGGGTATGAGTACGAATGTCTCGGAAGAACCTATCCAAACCAACTTTAAGGCTCGTCGAGCTCGCGCCAGTGACTTCAAAGACTCCAGCAGTGACACGCAGACCAGTGTCGGTAGTCACAACCTTGGTGCTTGCTACCCACTCTGCGAGCTCACCGCGCTCACGAGCTGTCAGTTTTGCGCGCGTTGCGAGGTCGCCGGAGTATGTCTCATAGATCTTGTTGACCTCGAGTCCAGATGCGTTGGCCAAGGCAACAGCAGCGCGTAGATGAGCATGGAAGTTGCCATAGGTCGAGAGGATGTAGAACTCGTCTGTCGCATGTTCTTTGTTCTAAATAATATAAGTACTTACGCGAGGAATCGCGCATATGTAGACTTACATCACCGCCATAGGGCCACGCTCGCGTCTTCTTGACAGTATACTTTGTCGCGTAGTCCAAAGCACCAAGTGCGATCCCCAGATAGAAATTGCTGAACACTAGCTGAATTGTGGGAAGCAGGAGGGAGCCAAATGGGATCTTTAGGACATCCTCTCTTGGCTTTTTCTGCGCTGGATCCCAACCTAGAGCATCGTCCCAAGGCACCGCGACCTTGTTGATCTTCACGCTTCCAGACTCGGTCAGTCGAAGGCCAACGTTGTTCCAGTTATGCGCGAATTCGATCCCTTGGTGGGTAGTAGGAGCGAAAGCAAAGATATGGTCCTCGGTACCTTCGTAAACGCCTTCTAGCACGGTCAAGTCTGAGACCACGCCGCCCGTGTTGAAGTGTTTGAAGCCATCGAATACAATCTTGTCGCCTTCGGACGTGATTTTGAGATCGTTGTCGCGTGGATTGACAGCACCGCCGATGAAATAATTGTTCTCAATGATCTGCTTCTGGATTCGTTCCGCTTGTTCTGCAGTGCCTACAACGTTGGCTGTGGTTGACCAAAGCAGATGATAACCAAGCAGCATTCCCAGTGATCTAGTAACAAGTCAGTATACCTAGTAATATACCTTCTTTTATACGTCAGCAGTTGACGTACCCATCTGCTTCAGCAACCTTGCGAATCGACTTATAGCCTACGCTCCATGGCTGTCCACCACCACCAAACTTCTTCGGTCCAAGAACCTTTAAGAGACCTGCATGTTTTAGGAGAGCAACCTCAGCGCGAGGTGACTTGTTCTCTTTGTCGCGAATCTCAGCATCAGCGGCGAGGATATCGGCAACCTCCTGTGCGCGTTGCAGCCAGCCAGCCTCGTCTTCAGGAATGGAAGTCCATTTCTTCTGATACTCATCGTAGACACGAGGGTCACGATATGGCACTTGCGTGCCATTGGCTGTGTTATCGTTGATAGTCATTACGGGTCGTGCCAATTAATCTTCTGTGTACGATGGAACGAATAGTCGAAAGAAAAGGTGCAATTGCGTGTAGGTGAAGCGACTGCTACGTCAGTATCGATTACCACCTATATACTTGCTCGTTGACTCGAGAATGAGTGCATTGCGTGCGATACACCCATCTATCGCCCATCTTGCGGGGTCGCGTATCGCGACGCACAGCTATCGGATGCCGTGCTCCCACAAAGCCCCTAGTCAAGGGCGGCAGGTGTCTGGAACATGGCGCCAGGTGGGGGTGGAAGAAGGTCATCGATATCCTCAACAGCCACCTAGATGAGAAACGGGACCAGTGAATCGATGCATTATGTAGGGTTGAACACATCCCGACGCTTAAACAGAGCAAAGGTGCCATGGCGCTAAACTCAATTCGATTAGGGTACGGTGAAAGAAAATATCCGAGCAACAACAGAGCGCATTCGCAATTGACCTCCACAAGCACATCATTTCCCACCAACTTTTTCATCCACTCCCGCAACGTGCTACCCCGGAACCTGTTCCCACCAAATCGCAAGAGAACGATGCATGGATCTACATGTGCACGCTTTGGCGCTACTGTGTCTTCTTCGTTTTTCCAAAGTATCGGGACGTGTCGCCGAGAGGAAGCTCCACAATCGAGTCTTTCAGTAAGAGATGGAATGTGAGGTACCTGAGCTTGTTAGCTAATTGGCACGAATTGGTTGCCGACCTACTCACCATCCGATCAAGCCAGCAACGAAGCAGAAGCCGCCACCAGCTTTCTTCAGGACGATGGCGGAGCTGGCGTGCCCATCAGCTGCGGCAAAATAACTTGCCGCGACCGTGAGGAAGCCCAAATCTACGGTGAAGAAAATGGCAATGTAGACCAAATTTGTCGGAAGCGAGGCGATCAGGAACGTTAGAACAAACACAGTCCATACTACGCTTATGATCAGCAACGGCTCTGCGAGGCCACTTAGCACAGTAAACTCACAGATCATGAAGAAGCCGAGAGCGTTGTTCAACTGCACGGTGTCATCGCCATAGGCTTCGACAATACCAAAGGAAGGTGTCAAAATGGCTGCGTATCCCGCGTAGAACAGTCCTGCTTCGATTAACGATTATTGGTGCAATCGGCACAACGACTTACCAAAAGCACTGAAGACAGTGTATGCGAACCCATTACCAAGTGCCATCTCCCATTGAGCAGTTACGACCAAGCCAAAAGCCGCAGCAAAGAAGAAATTGGCAACATAGACATTCGTAATTGTCACCCCTCGCCATTCCATAAGACTCAAGGAGAGGGTAGTCAGAGTTGTACCGAATACTCCTATTGCGAGAGCGGTCTACGAAAGTCAGCCCCATCTCGATGTCGTGCGTTGTATGAGACTTACACCAGCTCCCAAAGTCTTCGGTACAATCGCAGCTGGCGGAGCATCCTGGAGCGTCGTCTGCTTCTCGATGTCAACGTGAGATTCATGGCTCTTGCCATTTGCAGCGGCAACGCTGTCGCTTGTTGACGATGTTGCCATGTTGTACTTCAGGATATACAATAACGTTGAACACAGGCAGATTGTAATTTGGGACCGACAACACGACATTCGCAGCTTCTATTTACCTACCTGACTTGAGCCGTGTCGGGCCCCTTGTTTTGATTACGTTCGCAAAGCTGCCCATGGCGTGCTCCACACTTCGTTGTTGGTGTCCTTTCCGCCATCTGCGACAGCCAAGGATCGATCGCATCGTGCAGGTGATGGAAGATCCCGTGGCGCATTGAGCTTGGACAACAGCTTAAACTCTGCAGGAGCCTGCAGTAGCGCATCTATAGTTCTGCTCATGACGCTATTTAGTCGCAAACTTACCGAATCTCCAATTGAAAACTGTCCATTAGGCTAGAATTAGCTTCGGGTCTTTCATGTACGGATTCTACAGCCGTGTTGTCTCTGCGCAAGCGAGACGAAGTAATCCCAATCGCCAGCCAGCCCTACTATCCGGTTTGGTCTGATGACCTCATATTGTACTTGCTGCTTCCTTTAGACTGCAACGCATAGTATAATAGGCCACGGTTCACACATGCTACATATTTCACATCAATTGCGAATATACACCGTATCTCCGACACACATGGCTACAGAGACAATGACGGCAACGCCTCAGGCCGGACTGGGAGTGGAAGACCCGTCCACTCAGATCCCAGATGTGCAAGCACAGCTGTTGCTACACCAAGCTAAGCAGCCGTACCGAGTTGAAGATGAGAGAGAGATACCGCAAGCATTGCCAGGAGAGTTATTAGTACAGGTACAAGCTATCGGTCTCAACCCAATAGACTGGAAATCCGCGTGAGTATCAGCATGTTTGGTGGAGAGATCCAACTCTAACTGTATCAGTGAATATGGATTCGCATTGCCCGCCTTCCCGTGTGTCAATGGGCGAGAGTTTGTGGGTAAGGTGATTCGGCTCAATTGCAGTGAGCGAAAAACCATTGCCGTTGGAGACACCGTAAGGTCACCACCAGTCTCCCTAGAGATGCTATCAACTAATTCAATCCAGGTACTATCGGTCTGCACGGACTACCGTGACTTTCGCAAATCTGCTTTCCAACAGTATGCTGTGGTGAACGACTTCAATGCTATCAAAATACCGTCGAACTTCGACAGCCCGCGCGCAGCTTCAGTGGGAGTAGCTTTCGTTGCGGCAACTATTGCACTAGGCATCTGTTTAGGGCTTACTTTCCCAAAAGCGAAGAGCTCCCAGCCTTTGGACCTATTGCACCTCGCACGCCGACAAGGTGATGATGAGATTCCAGAAGACGTCTATGAAGAGGTCTTCAATGCGATTAGCCTCTGGAATCGACCGCATACTGGCGACTGGATATTGATCTACGGAGGTGATATTACTTGCTGTCAACATCATCCTAAGTAGCTAATAGAACGCCAGCATCGACCGTCACGGGTCAAGTAGCAATACAGCTCGCGAAATGGGGAGGCCTCAGAGTAGTTGCTGTCGCGGATCTAGCGAAGCATGGAGAGCGTCTTCGCTCACTAGGCGCAGGTTATTGAATTAAGCTTGCCCTTTTAACAACTCGCTAATAAGTCCAGACGAACTTATCGACCGAAAGGACCTCGAGAAGGCTGCTCAAACTATCCACGATCAGATACGGCAGCCAATCCGTTTCGCCTTAGACGCAGTGGGACCGGAGACAGCTGCCTGGTGTCAGGATCTTCTCGCAGCTCGAACAGGAGTGCAACACAGATCTTCGCTGTTACAATCTGGTCCAAACAGCACTGCACTTGGAGCGAGCAGCTCTTTGCCTCACCTGGTATGTTTGACTGGTTCACTTAAGGTCGAGAACCCCAATGTGCGCGTACACCAGGTTCCTATCAAGCTGTTCCACACCAACCGCGATATCGGAGGCACCTTGAGTGAGTGGTTGTCATCGTTGTTTGAGAGTGCAGAGCTGCAGCTACCCGATACAGTCTTCGAGGACGGAGGACTTGACGTAATAGGGGAGCAGTTGGAAAGACTGAAAAGCGGGGAATTGTCAGGCCAGAGGTTAGTAGTGCGACTCACTGAGACCGAGTAATTTCTCGTCTCGTTCAGGAGACCGGATAGGTGCGCAATTATTAATAAACAATGTCTAATCTCGTGTTTCCGACACTTCACGCAATCGGTGCAAAGACGGCCCAATACGGCGTTTGTCACGATATCTCGAGCAACACAAACCTGGTGTCAAGCTTTCCATTTTACGTCCTCGCGATCTGCATGATGTCCCTGATCTATGTTTACATCCCCCACGCGTAGATCTAGGCTTTTTACCCCACAACGGATCGGATTTTGCTTTGTCCCAGTCCAGATTGCGGATGCACATCTCCAAGCACGTCATAGCTCCGAGCAATGTTGCTATCGATTCAACTTATCAGTGGCTGATGTGCCTATCGCTCGACATCACCTTGCATACGATGCATGAATGTCGCGTTTGCGGCATGTTCAAGGCTAGGCTACTCGTGTATATAGGCTCGATGCAAATGCTCGCTTGGGAGGAGATGACTGGCAATTGAAGTATACGTTACACAAGAGAGTGTGTCGAACTTATTCTCCAACATAATGGCAGAGATCAACGGATTTACGGAAGCAAACCCTCATGAATTAAACACGGACCCAAACCGTGTCCTCTTCGCGTACGTTGAACATGTACGTTATCAGCCTTCATCATCGCTAACACTAATGTTAGCTACTGGGTACCTAACGTGTCAGGCGATCTCGACATCTCTAAGATTCCCCAGAAAATGGAGTGAGATCTTTCTTCGAATGTCAAATACGCCGGAGTTGAACATGCGCTCACACAAATCCACTTCACAGCCTCGTATGGGGTCCCCAAGCAGCATGAATCTGTGTCGTTTTCACAGGCGCTACTTCATCACGCCAAACGCTCGAAGTTCATCGCTGCTCTTCTGCCTGGACCGTGGAACCCTTCAGTTGTGGCGAAGCAAATCGCTAGCCCCGACAATTACACCAATGGTCACATTGCGGTGAACATTGTCTCTGGATTGTTCAAAGGCGGGTTCACTGCTCTAGGCGAATGATGGCTTGACCATGCTGAGTGCTATCGACGTTCCAATGAATCCATTCGTAGTCTGAAGGGGATCTGGACAGCAGGTGAAGAAGGTTTCTCTTTCGGTGGCGACTTCTACAAGTTTAGAAACTATAATTTGTGACCTAAGCCACTACAGAAACCGCATCCAGAAATCTTCCAGGGTGGAAGCAGCGATGATGCGAGGAACAATGGTGCCGAGGTTAGCGATTGGTATTTCATGAACGGGAATGACCTCTATGGGTTCCGAGATCAGATCCAGGATGTCAAGGCACGAGCCAAGAAGATCAGACGGGAAAATAAAGTGCGCTTTGCTGTCAACGGATTTGTTCTCGTGCGCGATACTGAAGAAGATGCTGGTCACGTCTTGCAAGAGATACAAGGCAAAGCTGACCAAGAAGCTGTTGATGCATTCCGTGATGCGGTACAACAGGCTGGCGTTTCGACTTCGAACAAGACGGGAATGTGGGCGGACAGCAAGTTCGAAGATTTGGTGCAATACAATGATGGGTTCAAGACGAAATTGATTGGGACGAAGGAGCAGATTGCTGATCGGATACTGTTGCTCAAGGCGCTTGGTGTCAATCTTGTGCTGACAGCCTTCTTGCCTTATGATGAGGAAATTGAGCGCTTTGGAAAGGATGTCTTGCCATGGGTGAGAAAGTTGGAAGGCGGGGGTAGAGGTAGAAATGTCGAAGACGAGAGCAATAGAACGGGGGATGTATATCGGAAGAAAATAGGAAATTGATGTGTTATGGAGCTCACGAGCGACTTATATCGAGGGATTGTATATGTTCACAACCATGCCACATGTATTGACAATCGGGCACTGTCATTACGGGCGCTATGGCGCCTGCTTGGGAAATTAAAAACGACCTGCTATGATGGAAGATGTCCGAAAGGTTGTCAATCTGGTGACACCCGCTCCATTCATCTTCAGTAGTACATAGCTTCGGCTAGTTTGCGACTCTATACAGCAGTACGCTCCGCACTTTTAGCAACCCTGGACTTCTCACTCGTCCGCAGTCTTTTGGAATACCAAGTTCCCGGTCTGTCGTAGACTCCATGCTCCCTGTCAATGTAGTCTGCTACATCTCTACTACTCTCATAATGCATGGCTTCTTGGAACACCGTGCTTATAGCATGTGAGGCAAAAGATCAGGTCGATCCATTGCTTGACATCCCAGAAAGGATAATCGCCCGAGAACTGAGCACCTCTAAGGATGTTGACCGTATCAGGTCGAACCAACCAAAGTTCTTCTGAAAGCTCATTCGGGATATGTGCATCGTAAAATACCCGGAACATCAACTCAATGTCACTTGGCAACACTTGTCCATGGTTCCTTAAGTCCGATTGCAGCCAGTCTCGACGACGCAAGCATAAAAGTGCTGTGCCCACAGGAAAAGAGAGGGGTCAGTACAAGGAAGCGATTTCTTGAACAATTCCGAGTTCTGTGCCGCTGAGGCGTGCACTCGGAGCCGCGAACATTCTGCCTCGTCTCTCATGGCCCCACCGGTCCCAATCTTCGAAGTATTGGATTTCGGGAAATATCCAAGTCAGATTTCGACGCAGTATGGCATCGAATGGAACCGCCCGGTATCCCCGGCCTCGAATACACCCGTGCGCTAGGAACTCGTGCGTGTCCGCATATTCGTATAGATGGGGTGCATGCCAAATATCGAGTCCGTCAATCAAACGACACCGATCTATACATGCTACGTGGACATCCTTAGCACCCTTGTGCATCAGTTCCTGGGCATAGCATAGTGCTAGATGTATAGAAGCACTCCAAGAACTGAACTCGCTCAAAGGCTGATGAGCCCCGGTGTAGTGCTTTCTTGCGAGCCTCTGTAATTGGGGATGAGACATGCTGTACGCACTCTTATACTCTTGGGGCCATTTGAATGCCGGTGGAATGATCTCGTGGATCGAATTGATGGAAATTGCGTGTCCACCGGAACTGTAGCGATGCCATGCTCGAAACAAATACCGAGGGACGCGTACTTGAAGCTCTAATTGCTGTTCAGCTGGTACGCAAAAGTAGTAACCAAGAAAAGGTGACTCACCCTGCAACCTGCGCTTCGTCTCGCCCCTTATGCGCATAATTGTAAAGGTATTTGCTATTTTGAGATGGTGTTGGATCAATTTTTGCTTGAGTGCAAAATGGCGGCTCGTCTGGTTCATGAGTTCTTACGTTATTGATGAGTTAATACTTTGACGATTTTTTATTTACGCCTATGTTTTGTCTGGCTTAAACGGCAAATGTCTCTTACCGGAGGCGCGGGAGAGCGAAGTGAATATGACTCTTGGCGAGTCTGTGCTCGCTGAAACGCTTCTTGCCTTCACTCAATTTGAACGAATTGAAGAAATGAGACTGTTGTATATCTGTAGAGGGAACTAGTACCGTTTTTAAACTAGAAAGTAAAAATGCTCAAATAGTAACGAACAGTAACCTAAAAGTGGATCATATAACTGGGATCTAATTGAGAGTCGACCAAGTAACATCTAGTAGAAGTTCGACGTCAAGAGAACATCTCAAAATGACATAGGTGTTGCATACTAGAGAGTACTACAAGAATGTGGATTTGGAACAGCAAGGCATATACCTATTATAGTTGCAGGTATAGTCCACTGTTTCAGATTGCCTTTAAGTACTGGAAGTAAAAGTAAGGGTTTTACTTTCACGTCATGGGGTGGCTTGCTGCTAAGAATATAAAGTCATGTAAGAGATTATATAGCAATTCAACTCATTTTTAATTAATCGCTTTATACAAATTAGCGACTTCTGATTAAATCTTTATTGAGAACATATCTGCTCTTAGATAATGTATATATCCAGATACTATGGAATAGAAAGGAGGGATGTCTCGATCGGCACTTGATGTGTAACTACGGGCAAAGTTGCTAGGTAATTACTCAATTGTTGAAAGTGTCGAAGAACTAGGACGAAAAACCTGATGAATCTCCCTCGCACCTGCGAAGACGATAACAGCCACCCTACTGTATCACATCAATGTTCCTCTTCGGCTTGATTGAAGATCAACCTAGAGAAGTCCTTCCTTCATTCCAGCATCCACCACCTCACGGTCTGCCTTGCTCAAGCCCTTCCGAGTGTGCCGCTTGGACCCAGTTTCCTTGACATCCACTGATCGTGAGTGCAGTGTGGAAGAGTGTTTCTTCGCCTTCTTTATCATTTTGGGGCGAGGTGGTGAGTCCTTGTCGATGTCATCGTCTGGCGCCTTGCGCTTCTTATCAATTCCCTTCTTATCGAGCAATTTTGTGCCCTCTGATTTCTTGCCAGGTTCCTTCTGCAGATTTGGCTTAGTCTCATAACTCCGGCTGGCTAGTGCTGTGGTCCTTCGTGACACAGATGATTTGACTGAGAGGTGTGCTTTGATCAGAGGGTCATGTGAAACCAGCTGGTGAAATAGATCGATCCACTGCTTGACGTCGTTGAAGCGTTTGGTATCAACAAGACCTGGTTCAAGCCAAGACCTAGGTAGCGTATGACGAGGCAAGGCTCGATACGGTCCGAGAAGAACATCCCACATGAGTTGAAGATCGGCATTTTGAACCTGGCCCCGTTTTGTCCGGTCACGCTCCAGCCACACACGAGGACGGAGGCAAACCAGAGCAACAGCTACAGGTAGATTCAGATCGTCAAATGCTTCGGCGATGCCCCGCATAATTCTGAGATCTACCTCGATTATCGGAGTGGGTTTTTTGCTGAACATATCGAAACGCTTGTTGAACGCGAATTGGTCAAGAAAGGGGCTCCGGATCTCTGGAAGAATCTTGTCGAGGCCCTTCTTCATCAGTTCCTTGAACGTCACAGACTTGAGTCCAGGACCGCGTATGCAACCATGAGCTAGAAACTCATGATTTTGGCCTCCGACATATATATGAGGGACGTGCCAAACAAGAACACGACCGTCTACAGCCTGAGTGTCCATGACCGCAACTGAGGCGGTTTTGCCCTCATCTTCCATGCTCTTCGCGTAGAAGAGGACTAGGTGAAGCGATGCCGCCCAGGAACTGAACTCAGAAAGTGGGATCTCTCTACCATTGTAGTGAGATTCCACCATTCTATTCAACTCGGCATCGTTCATTTCATAGATGTCGACGTGTCCAGAGCCATTCTTGAAAGCCGGTGGCACGATCTCGGTAGCAGTCATGGTGGCTGCGTCAGGGGCACCTGAGCTCCTTGAATGCCATGCTCGGAAGAGGAAGCGCGGCACACGCTTTCGTTTTGCTATACTCGCATGAGAATATGAAACCATCTGTTATCATATTGACCTACCCTCCATGTCCACCTTTTTAGCCTCTGTTATGCCCATCTCTACGCGGTGGGTCTAGCAACCAGGATCTGCTGGCAATGAAAAGTGTAGGGATTCGAATGGAGTTGAAAGTAGTGGTATGCGAATCTGGAAGGACGGCGTCGCTTACTGGCCTGGATAGGAGGCTGCTCATGCTACTTATCTTCGGAAATTCGCCCGCACATGCGCAGTCACTGTATCGTCGACGACTCCGTCTACGTCGTGACCGATATGATGGTAAGTGAAGAAATCAGTGTTGCACAATGTGAGCATGTCTCATTTACCCGATGGTCGTGACTTTCAAGGTGAAGGTGAACTCGGCAATGCTTCAGGACAGGCGGGCCTAGCACAACCGTATTGGGCAAAATATCTTAACACCGAGGAATTGGAACTGTTAGAGCAACCCTTGATGATGACTATTCAGACGAAAAATAGTCGGCCAAACTATTCCTCGCATCCTTCGAAGAGATTGTTTCTAAGAAGCTCTACAATGCCTAAGCATATGGTTGCACACCCAGAGGATTCGCTCTTCGAGTTGACTTCGTGCTTGTCTACCGATAATTCGATATCAATTTGGAGTGGAACGAAGCGTTATATAACTTGATTACATTCGTGAGGCTTAGTGAAGGTGTGCAAAAGTCATGGGCACATCTTGGGATCACTTCATGAGGCGAACCAAGACTCTATTTGATTCCTCTATCGTCTTCCTTGCACTCCTAGACTACGGGTCATGGTCACCACGTCTTTCAAGGCCATACATTGGTTGATTTGAGTGTCTCTTGTAATGCGGATGCGATTAGGCCCCTAATAGCACTCTGAAACCCTCAGATGTGATGTCTTGGTATCGAGCTGCCATACCCATGTACAAGTGACTCGAGTCCCAAATGCTGAACAGTTCCTACGTCTAATTCGTTGCATTACTAGCGCTGCTTCCCGTCTCCTCATGCCCGATGTCTGTCGAAAACTGATAGAACAGTCCAGAGCGACTTCGTCAAGATAGAGCCCTGCCAAATGGTTGTGTTCGTCGATCGTTCCATTCTAGTGAACGGAGAAAGCGACGCCTTGTGATGTGAGCATGGATTAAGCCGGCTGCTGCGAGAGTAATGAATCGTGCTTTCCGCTGGGACGCTGGAAAAACTTTCTTTTCTTGTACTTTGCTAGAGCACCAAGCATAGCAATCCACTGTCGGACATCCTGGAATTGCCTTGTATCAACCATACCGGGAAAAAGCCACCTTTCACATGCCAGGTCGTCTGGTATTTCTGGGTATGATAAACCCCTCATGATGACATTCATTTCATTCGATGTCAGTTCAATGCTAGCGGAGAACCCAAGATACCGCCTCTTTCTCTTCAGGCCTGGACGTGGGCGAAGAGTAAGACAGGCCACCGCGACAGGGAAGGATAGATCACCGAACAGTGCAGACACCGCTTGCACGGATTCCATTTCGTGATCGGTAACAGTCTTTGCAGGGTCCAAGAAGATGTTTGTTCTCGGTGTTGAGTCGGACCAAATAAACGGCTTGGTCAATTCAGGCACAATCCTCTTGAGCCCAGCAGCCAGGATGTCTTTGTATTTCACCGCTCTGTAGCCTTTGCCAGAGATCCGGCCATGTACCAAGAACTCATGATTGCCAGTCGTTTTCATAATGTGAGGGCAGTGCCATGCCAGTACTTCTCCATCCAGTTGTTTAGTGTCGATGATGGCGACATGCACGTCCCTGCGAGCTTCTCCGTACATCCATTCCGCGTAGATGAAAGCAAAGTGTAGACTTGCTGTCCAAGAGCTGAACTCTGTCAGAGGCTCATGTAGGCCACTGTAATGATTGCGTGCCATTCGCTCAATGTAGTCCTCGTCCATTTCGTAGAACTTGTGGCCGGCTCCTTTGACAAATGCAGGCGGCACAATCTCAGTCTCGCTGTTGATAGATATTTTGGAACCTCCGCCACTCGTACTACTCCAAGTCCTGAACAGATACCGGGGAACATGGTGCTTTCTCAGATCTAGTGCCTATTTTGTCAGGTCAACCGTCCTCAGCCTTGTCAGCTCAGCCCACCCACCTTCAAAGTGCCTTTTTCGGCGTCCCGTGAGTGGTGCGTTTCTATTGCTTAGCGGCATATTGTACAATGCATCAATTGCTCACGCCGCTCAGTCACAGTCAAGTTGCGTTGGAAAAATGGTGGTTGTAAAGCGAGCTTCGAGGTATCAGGCTGGGTGCCAATCGTGGCTGAAGCGGTTGCCTACGCGTATGCGCACGACCAGAACACGCCTTGCGCGAGCCTTGCGCCCTCAATATCTTTCCGGTCAGTCTTCGGACTTCTTGGCTGTGAATGCGAAACTTTGTCGCAAATGTGCGGGCACCACTGACGATATTGCATATAGTTTGCGCTGGGAAATATCGCTTCAACGTGCTCGATATCCCGAAGATTCCAAGGTTGAGCCTGTGTAACCATGTTACACAATGCGCCGCACGGGACATTCGATACGCAACAACCATGGAATTCTTGGGGTTTAGTTTTTCTTCTTCCGCATTTTCTGCAGTTCACTAAGATACGGTGGCAATACAATACAGAAAATGAACACAACTGAAAGAGACGCTTTGCAGACCAGGTCATGCAGCCCATTCCTGCCATCTGAACAGTGCCATCCATCCAAGCGGTGCTAGCGATCGAATCAAGAGTCGGTAAAATAGCGAGATCGTACCTCGTAACTTTGTTAATGACGCCGAGAACTTGTGATTTCCTGTCGTCGGCGTTCTGCCTGCTCGATCACATCGTCTGGGATTGGCAGCTGAACCTTGCCTGACAATTTCAGCCTGTCAGCGGAACGCTCTAGTTCATCCTCTTCATGTTCATCCTCTTCATCCCCTTTGTTGCTCTCTGGTGCACCGAGTCTTTTCATTTCGTCTCGTTGAATCCAGGTCCAAAAAGAGAAATCCCAATACGGTCTGTATGCTTGGAAGTCCCTCGAGAAATAACAGCTTCCCGTGCCAGTAGAGCACGATTGCAATCTATGAACCTCGCACCAATACGTGTCGCCGTTAGTGTTGATCTCTTGTACCGCCTTTCTGCTCTCAGTGACCATCTTAAGGCTCTCTAGTGATTGGAAGACGCTGCTCAGACCGGTGTATCCGGGAAAACCTCCATCATTCCAAAGCTGGTTGAGCATACTCAGGTTATCACATCGTAGATGTAGGTGTTCCGCTAGCCCAAGGACTTCGGGTACAATTTCGTCGATGTGTTCCCAAGTGATTGCGTTACTATAATCATCCCAGTCTGCTTGTCTGTATTCAGGACGAAAATCCAGTTCAAGCAGCGTGATGCTCGAGCCTTTCACGATATAACCACAGTACTTCGGGGTTTCGCTAAGGATTCGACCGGAAAATGGTAGCGAGTTCTCGCATTGCGATTCGATGCGGACACAGAAGGGCAAAGCTGCGCTTCGAGATTCGTGGGTAGCTGCCAAGATACCGGGAAGAGGACTTGAAAAGCCCGTGATCACCCAATTTACGGTATCGATATTGATCTTTATGAGCGAAGGCGTGTTCCAATTAGAAGTAGCTGTACCCCATATCTGAAGTCGAAGCTCGGTTGGAAGTCTTGGGAATGGGTGGAACGACTCGGTGGATACCATTGTGAACGAAGTATCTATCGTCGATGTTGAAAAATATAGAATGAGGAGAGTGATTGAGGTGCTTTCGAAGAATCACGACTTGGCCCAAACTCATGTCTGACTCCACCTGTGGGCCTGGTAGCGAGCATGATACCACAACATAAAACTCGCTTCGGCCTTCCTCCGTCGCTCCTAGTGAGCAACATCTTTCCCTTTTCGCTTCTTAATTGAATCCTGTATCTATGTCGCTTAGGGGAGGTGTAACTCGGCCTGAATCTTTACAGATGAATTGTGCCCAGTATCTATTCAATCCAAAAAGGTTGTTGATGTCGAATTTTCGCGCTGTGAAGTAGGGTCCTACATTCGCATTGGGTTCAGATAGCTTGAAGTCGGAGCTACACCACTGCAAGCGTGCAGCATTTATGTCCTCGAAAGACATGGTGCTTTCGGTTACTGTATTAAGTAAATCGATGTCGTCGAAAATGTTGTGTTGGCAAATGTGATATGGCGAACCATTTCTGATGCCTTTGTTCCACCCAAGATTGCTTCCAGATCCAGAATACCTTCCTCTACCCCAAAATTCCCATAGACTCTGGAGGTCGTCGCATTGTACGTGTAGATGTTCCGCCCGTACAAAGGCCTTGCCGATAACTTGCGCAAGACAATCCCGAGTAAGTTTCAACGGCCAATCTCTTTCGTAAGTTATACTATCGCATATTGAGAGTTCGAGAACTGTTCTTTTCGGATTAAAACAGATGACAGTGCGATCGCAATCTGGCGCAGTACAGCGTGGGTTCCTACAGCCGATGAATGTGAAGTAGGGTTGAAAGTTTGGCAAGGTCAACATCCGCGACTCGCGGCAGGCAGACAGTACGCCTGGAATGGGCGCAGCATTGCGAACTTTCCAGTCACCGCTCGAGTTCGATATGCGAATCGTGGCGACGGGGGGGAAATCGACCAATTCCCAGATCTGAAAGCGAAGCTCAATAGGAAGGCGGCAGAATAGCGCAAAGCTAGCAGAAACTGACTCCATAGCTGTCTAGAATAGCATGGGAAGTAATGCGAAAGCTGTCCAGAATCTCTTCGTCCTGAGCTGCGATTTTATGTCGATGGCTAGGCTTCCAGACTGCAAACTTTTTCTTCTATTTTCACTAAGACTAAGGGGGCATAGTGCGAGACAGAAGAGGCTAACTAGAACAGGCACCCTTGCACGTGAACTAGGCTATAATATCATGTGACCTCTAGGTCAGAAAATTCAGGTACTGTTCCAATCATATATTTCGATCCAGCTAGCAGGCAGTTAGTATCACGTGACCAAGCCGACTTTCTAAAATTCCCAGAGTGCCTCCGCGCTTCGCACTCCTCCATAGCGAACTAGTCAATGTGACCTGAAGCCTTTTGAGAATTCCTCGGAGACGCGCATCATTCTTATTACGTGCAAGATGGGATTAGAACCTTATTCTAGTACATGTGTTGCAGCAAAACACGCAATATAAGACATTTTGGGAGAATCTGCCAAGTTTTCTCGAAATGGCGTGAAGCTCGCTGACCAAGAAAATGCTCATGGCGATTTGGAAAAGTAAAATAATACTCTTCTCATCACCATATCCCAAGTTGTATTCTTCGCTGATGAGCTTGTCGGGCTGCTCTTCCTAATTCAGAGAGATCAACCACAGCTCCGTAGTCAAGTAACGTCTTATAGACACCCGCATGTTCAGCATCAATGGCTTTGACTATGGGAAGCGGCGATCCGGTATTTGGGTCTGCGCCACGCTCTAGGAGCAACTTGACAATGTCGAGAAACCCTTTGCCAGCTGCAACACCTAAGCACTCCCTTGGCTCAACCCCTCGGTCGAGTAGTAGACGCACGGTCTCAATGTGGCCTTTCGATGCAGCTATGCAAAGCTCCGCTTCGCCTTGAAGCGATGCACCGTGAGCGAGTAACATTGCAGCCGCCCTAGAAGATCCTGCTTCGCATGCTCTATGTATCACTGAAGGAGTCTCGCGCTTCCTTGGAACCTTGCTTCGCAGTCTCGACCTTTCATTCCGCTCTAGTGTTCTTTGAGGTATGTGGGGAGATGCTCCTAGTTCCAACAGGAATGCAATCATCGCTGTCCAGCCTTCACCGGCAGCCCCAGCCAGCAATTCGTACAAGAGCTCTTCTTTCAAAGGAATCGTCGAATCCTTGGAGTTGTTTCTTTCCTCCATAACCATTTCGAAGCTCTCTATATGCTGTGTGGCTAGACATTTCTCTAAGAGGTTCATATCTCTCGAGCGCGGTTGATGGGTTAGATCGAAATGAGGACGCATTTTGTCAAGGATAAAGCGTACGGTGTCTGGGCTTCCTCGGGTCGACGTATGTGCGAGCATCAAAAACTGACAATGGTCTTTTGTTAGATCGAGCTGGCTCAACAGGTATTCAAGAACTTCGTAGTTCCCCATAACCGCTGCTGCAATCAAGGCGCGCTCGAAAAGCGGGGCGTAGCAAGTGATCTCAAATCTTTGCCCGACAAGCTCTTTAACAAGATCCAGTTTGTTGAGGCCCGCTGCCGCGGCAAGGGTATCATTATTGTTGTCTCGCTTAGACCTGCTGATAATTGGACGGAAATACCACTGTGGTGCATTCGAGGGTAATACGCGACAGGCCAGTCGAAACAGCGCGTTCGCGTAGTGGCGATAAGACAACTTCTCTCTCGTACAACTGCCGGCCTGTGAACTCATCAGGTGGGCGATATGTTGAATTGCTGTGAAACCAGGATTATCCATCCGCTCAGACAGTGCGCGGCGCTCGAAGTAGGTAGACATTAATGGACAGTGTCCAATGCCTAATTGAACGTCATCCATCATCTGGCATGTGCTGAGAGCTTCTATCACTTCAGCTGAGAAGAGTTCTACACATATTGTTACTCAATGGTCTGCGTCTGCCATGGTATCTTTGGGACGTACTGTTCACAAGTCGTAATCTGAGTGCCCTTTTCAGTCCACGACAGCAAACCGCTTCAACCAGGACCAACCTCCAGATTTCTAGCGGGAAACAGGGAAGAAAACCATTATGCGGCATCGTGTTACTCCGTGAAAGGGATCAGTCCGCGAGGGCGGACAAGAACTTGGCAGAGGCTAGTGGAATCTTCTAAAGTCCACACATGGACAGGACGCTAACCTATAGCTCAAAGACATTTGACGATATAACAAGGGCCGGTGAAGAGGGCAAGCGCATCTGATATAGCCACGATTTAGGCACCCCTCGCTTAAGTACCCCGCTTCGAGATGAGAACCCTTCCTTCTCGCACAACAAGAGGCGCCCGTTCTGGCAATCTTACAGGAGGTAAGCCGTGGAGATGAGTGCAGATAACCAGCTCTATCCGCCTTATGTACGCGAATGGCACTGCTTGCTATCCGCCAGCTTATACTACACAAGTTTTGAGATCTCGCAGCCATAGAGCTTTATATATCCTTTAAGGCATTATTTCCTGCCGATTTAATAAGTCTAGCTAATGTTGTGAGATCGCACAGGGATCTGATACCCATCTAGACTAGCTCAACTGCCCCTAGGCACTATATAGTGGAGATTCTCGTAACTTAGAACAATCAACACCGGTTTTCTTCATCTACTTAATATCTTACAGTTATGAGCCCGGATTAACCCGCAATATAACAGTATTCAACCATCTATCCTACAAAAAGCTATCCTACTTGTTTAGTGCCGCAGTACAGCCTATCCTCGCACAATACACTGTCGTCGTCGCCTATAATGACTTTAACAACTATTACGCTAAAGGAGGTCATCCTAAAGAAACCTAACTACTGGAACGAGTAGATACACCTTAGGAAAACCCACGCACAACGCCTAGGTGTGTGGGAGATAGTTAACCTAGATCTTACACCCGAGGAGATCAACGCAAGTCGCCTAAAGCTATGGGCACAACCGCAACTCAGAGACTACGTAACTACTAAGCTAAGAAAGAGAGCTGCCAATACTACGCCAAGAAGCTCGACAGATTTAATAGAGACTATAGCGGCCGAGGAACCTATTAAGATAAGCCACCTATCGTTAACAGAGGAGAAGGACTTCAAGTAGGCTATAGAGGAGTAGAAGAACTATAATAAACGGCAAAGGGTGTAGCAAGAGTAAGATGCCAATATAAAGACGAACATACTACAATACATCGAGTAATCTATTTTCTACATACTCTCGCTAGAGACCCATCTAGTTGCCTACAACTATCTAGTTACTCTCAAGGCTCAGTTCAAGCCTAGCAGTTACCTGGATCAAGACTCGGCTATTAAGCAGTATCAAGCAGCTCAGAATCTCATAAGCAGGGCCAACCTCACGGACTGGCTACATAGGTATCGATAAGCAGTTACAAAGTGCATACAACTACGATGTGCTGAGGTAGAGGGCTTCCGTCCCCACAGGGATTTCCTGAGGGCAGTGGAATCTCGGGAACCTGTCTGGACGACGATAAGGAGGCAGGACCTGACGGTAAGCATGCTTTCTGATACAAGGCCGACACCTATTCTGTCTCTGATTGAACAGTTTGATGCGTACTATCGCCTCTTACGGCTAATCGCATCATCTATCCACAACTCAAGTAACGCTATACTTGGCGCTGCCGCACCATCTAACGCCCTGTTAGTAACTAGTCCAGTTTCAGCCCTAAGGGGGCGATCAACTTCCTAAAAGGGAAGCACCTAAAACAAGGACCCACCCGAGTGCCTAGACGGAGAGGTTTATCTCTTTAAAGACTGCCCCTATATAGACCCTAGTAAGAGGGCCCCTGGATGGAGGAGGGATTTAGAGGTAGCTAAGGAATTTGAAGAACTCTCGAAGAAGCTATCTAGTAAAGGAAGGGCTCTTTAGTATACGTTTAACAATATAAAGCTGGCCAAAGAAAAGGGCAAAGGCAGTTAAGGAAAGGGGAAGTTATCAAGACTAGTCAACGCAGCTTATACAGTAGCTGTAACTATATTAGAATCGGATACAAAGGACCTCGATGATAGCATTAGGAACTCAGGGATGAATTTAACCTACTACGCCAGCGGAGCTACGTATCAGATTGCTGCCACCCAAGCAAGAATAACTATTATAATAGAGCCCTCAGCTAGGGACCTTCTAAACCTAACTCAATGGATACTCGACCCTGGCTCGAACTAATATGTAGCAAACTACAGGGGTCCTACCTAGAAGAAAACCAGCGATACCGACCCTGCTGTCGACGTAGTATACGCCGGAGGCGATGTTCTACACATCTAAGAATGGGGTAAGGTAGTTATCAACGTTGAGAAGCTAACAGGCATCTCAAAGGTACGGCTACAGCATGTAGCGTACATCCCAGGTTTCTTTACTAACCTGGTATTACTCTCTCGCTGCCGTACGATGGGACTCCATTTTAACTCAGGCAGAGACTGCCTCTATAAGAGACAGTATAAGAACATCTTCTATATCCTACAGTTTGACAACAGTTACTGGATAATGGATACTAGAGATAGCAGCATTTCAGACAAAGCTGCTATGCGTATCAACGCAACCTTCTCTATTCGATACCGAATAAAGCCATCCAGATCGGAGGTAGTTCGTACAGTTACCGCAACAGAGGCTTATAAAATGCTAGGTCACCCAGGGCAGAAGGTTATCCAACACCTACAGCTAGGCACTGACGGCATCAAAATCAACGAACCAAGCAGTGTACCATGTACACTAGACTACCCAGTATACATAGAGGCAAAACAGCATCAACTTATCAGTAGGCGCCCTCAACGGCATCCAGCCACTCAACCCTTTAAGAGAATCAGTATCGACCTCATCCAGATACGAGAGAGACCGATAGAGTGCTACAACGGAGATCAATACGTTTGCCATGCCATCTGTCAGCTTATAGGGATGCAGGAAGGGTTCTTTATGAAAAGGAAAAACAACCTTACTGGCGTCTACGTAGGCAAGCTGATGCTAGCCAAGTTCCTAAGGTTGTACGGCAGCAGGGTAGTGTTCGTAAGAACGGACAATGAGAAAGGATTCGCGGAGCTATTTAGGTTCTTCAAAGAACAGGGCATCTTATTGGAACCTCGTGCGGAGCACGTAAGGGAACAGAACGGCCCGGCTGAACAAGCAGGGAGGACACTTACTGAGAAAGCCAGGGCGATCCTAATACAAGCCAACTTCGACGAAAGCCTTACGAATAAATGCTACGCTATAGCAATTTACCTCGTCAATCGTACCCCTACAAGAAAGCTAGGCTGGAAGACACCGATTGAGGCAGCCACAGGGAAGCGGCCATTCATCGGCTACCTGAGACCTATTGGCAGCAGGGCATATGTGCTTAATGCCAGGGTAGTGAAAGGTGCGAAGATGGCATCACGATCCATTGTTGGTAAGCTTATAGGGTATGACTCTACGAATATATACAGGGTATGGATACTATCTCGATTAAAGATTATTAGAGCGAGAGATATATGGTTCCTCAACACCTAGGGTAGCCAAAACAAAGAGCCATATACTATCGGCGAACCAGTAGAGGAGATCGTAGAGGTTATTAATATACCAGAACTACTAAAGATACCAGAGCATGATCTTGACGAGATACTAGAGGCAGACCAGGAGACCGTTAATAACCAACGATTTACTAAGGAACCCGCTAGTAGCTCGCAATAGACTGCAACCCCGCAGGTCGACAAGGATGCCCGACCCTACCTAACCCCTAAAGCCACGCCGGAACCTCCTACTTCTTCAACAGCCTCCTCTGCAACCCTAGTAGCAGTAGGAGGAGGAGGAAGAGGGGCAGGGGACCCGTATTCAGAGCCGTCGCATGCGGGCCTCCGCTCGCAGCCATTACAGGAGGAGGAGGTCCTCCGTGACTAGCAGGAGGAAGAAGTCCTTCCTGAAATACGGCCAACCTGGAAGGGCTACCAGGTCATACCTGAAGGGATGGAGACACCTAATCGTCGCTCGAACAACGCACCAAACAAGGACAGTGTTACCGCTGATATCAGCAAGGACCTTATTATAGATGGGCCACGACGTAGGACGAAGCAATCAGTACAGTATCTTCAAGCCTTTGCTCTAGGCATCCCGTACGCAGCGACTAGCAAACTATCTCCGCAGCCTGCCACTCGATGGTATCGAGATCACATGCCGACACCTCCGAGATAGTGGAAGGAGATGGAACGCTATCCCTTTAGTGAACAGTTCAGAGCGGCTGCCTGTAAGGAGTTTAGAAATGCCTGGAATAAGGACTGCTTTAAGGATACGAGGGTTACGAAGCATGATGCAAAGGCTAGAGGGCATGAAGTCCTACCCTTGATGTAGGTATTCACGTACAAGTTTAACGAAGACGGGTACGTAGACAAGTTCAAAGCTCGTCTAGTTGTACGAGGGGACCTTCAGAAAGAATAGGATAACACCTACGCAGCTACACTAGCTGCTAAGGTACTTCGCCTATACCTCGCAATCGCTGCAGCTTTCAACCTACTCATCTTCTAATATAACATCCCTAGAGCATTCATCAACGCTCTCATCAACCGGCTACTATATGTAGAAACGCCGGAGGGCTTTGAATCAAGCTATAGAGAACTACTACAGCTATTAAGGGCCTTATACGGACTAAAGGATGCACCAGCACTATGGTATGCTTACCTTAAGAACTTCCTACTGGAGATTAGCCTCGAACAGGTCCCGGGAGTTGACTGCCTCTTTATAAGCTAGAGACTTATTATGCTATTTTTTATTGACGATATCATGGTCATAGTATTAAGAAACTATCTTAATGAATATAAGGCCTTTAAGGATGCCTTAGTTAAGGCATACAACGCGAGAAAGATGGACAACGTCAACTGGTTCCTAGGCATACGCATTCTCAGGACGGACGATGCCATCTACATAGTACAGGACTCATTTATCGAAAAGGTAGATACCCTATACGATATCTCATCCAAGGGTGGAAAACCTCCAGTTTAGCTAGTAGCAGAAAATCACCTAGAGTACAACAAGGATAATTACAATCATAGCATCTAGAAGGAATATAACAGCCTTATAGGCTCGATAGGATTTGCCGCAGCTTTTACTCGACCGGATATCGCTAGAACGCACTCTATTCTAGCAGTTTACCTTACCAATCTTAGGCAGAAACATCTTGCCGCTGCCTATAAGGCGTGGAGATACCTAGTAGATACTAAATACCTAGCTATTAAGGCGAATCGGCTTGATAATACTCGAGAAAGTTACCTAGCAGAACCTCGAGAATTAAGCAGCCTAGAGGAACTTGGCGATCCTCTATTCTTTGGTGCCTCAGATGCAGCCTTTGCCGACCATCCTAAGACGAGAAAGAGCTCTTAGGGATACATCTTCAAAGCGTTCGGGATGCCCATCGATTAGAAAGCACAGATGCAAAGATTAGTCACTAAATCAACTACGGAGGCAGAACTACTCGCGTTGTCAACCGTGGGCAGTAAGATGCAGTAGTGGGAGAGACTATTCCTTCATCTCAAGCTAGACATACAGCAGAATCACATCCTATACTGTGACAATAAGCAAACTGTCGGGATCGTGAACAAAGATGAGGATAAGCTTACAACGAGGCTTAGGCATGTCGACGTCTATCAATCCTGGCTAAGGCAAGAAGTACAAGCTAAGAGGCTCAAGGTGGAATAGATGAAGACGGACCAGATGCCAGCCGACGGCCTTATAAAGAGCCTGTAGAAGCTAAAACACCACAACTGGGTAGAGAAGCTCGGTTTAGTGGATGTAAAGCACCTTATAGTCCAGAGAGAGAACGGCGTAACGCCTAATCTTAAGGATCTTATTTTCTTTCATTAGGAAACGCGTGTCAGCCATCTAGCCATTACTAAGTTGGATAGCACCTTACCTGTGGTTTCTCCCAGGTATTTTACGACGCGGTATTTCCTTAGACCTATCTCAATTATCTACAGTTTAGGGCGTTTAGATATTATCATTTTCTATAAAGTACTACGGGCTAGGGGGTGCAGGCCGGGACGTTTGCTCATACAAACTCTACAAAACTAATCAACCTAGGGGCTAATTAAGTCGCTATCTTCCAGTAAGCGTACGGAGGAGATACTAACGGCTATCCTCTAGTTATATTTATTTACTAGATACGAGCACCTCTACTATATAAACTAAGCGCAGAAGATTAGTATATTAGAAGCGTTTGCTTCTTAACACTAAGGCTAGGGTTTCTAAGGTATCCGAGTTTTAAGAAGTCTTAAACCTATTACAACTTAAAGGGTCGCATCTATATATGTAGTTTACAACTATATTAAAGTAGAATACATATATAACATGACCTTAAATAAGATAGGTAAGCCTACATAGTATCCTAAGCCTAGAAGTTATTTATTAGACAGTTAATCAGCCCCTAATAGTCCTTATTATAAGGGAAATAAGACGCTTAGTTCTTTTTACTCCCCCAAGCTACCCAGAAGGTGCTGAAGGTTAGGAGAGAAACCTTATAAGATAGGATAAGAGAGGGCTAGGATATATATAAGTTTTATTCTACGCATGCTACGCATTAGGAAGGGACCTTTTTTATACCCTTTTACATCATCCTGTCTTATTAGCACACTATAACTCCCCCTACGAGACTAGAGAGGCGGTACTAAAAGTTATAGTATTAAGGTTCAGATACATCAATCGCGTCGAACGTGATTTTTGATATCGCACATGGATGCCTTAACACTACCTTTTAATTCGCGATATTCTGCTTCGCGGTGGTTAATTCGACTATGCTAAATCACGTCCTACTCTCAGTTTCGCGATATCTCTATTAGTTAAGAAATAGGAGGGCACTGACGATGCACGCGCAGACGTTTACTTATGTAGGCTAAACGCCAGCATTAAATTAAAGCAAACAGGCTTGCCCTATACACCTCAGCAGGCCACACAAGGCGCGGGCGTCTTACTAGAAGGGTATTTACAGTTGTATTTATTTACTAGATGCGAGCATTCTATTCATCAAAGATCTGAGCAGAAGATTAGTATAATAAGAACTTTCGGGTTTTAATACTAAGGCTAGGGTTTCTAAGGTATCCGAGCTTCGAAAAGCCTTAAACCTATACTAAAGGGCTATAGAGTTACCGTTTATAGTAACTCTTAGCCAATAACAGAGAGCCATTAACTGTCTAATAGATAATAACTTATTAAGGCAAGGTGTTATAAAGAAATATAAATTAAAAGGGCTAGGGTTTCTAAGGTATAAGACCCTAGCCTAGAAAAGACTCAGACCTCTTTTTGCACCCCGTTACTCCCCACCTATAGCCATCAAAAGGAGGCATAGGCTAAGCTTTTAGGTATAGAGGGGTAGGTTAATACAGAGCGTTTATTCCTCGTACTGCCCGCATTACAAACGGTTACAGGTTACTTTCTTTTATATCTTTTTATCTATCCTAAGCTAGCTATACTCCTAGATCGCTCCTAAAGCTTAGGGGGTAGAGTAGTTAATTAAAGGCTGATAGTATCTTACGTTCCTTTTATTACTATATATACGTCGAATTTTTCATTTCTTCTCGAATCTCCTATATAAACTACCTATTTAGGTATAGTATAGAGCTTCACGAGCGATCTGTACAATAGCTTTACTTAGTTGTTCAGCTAAGGGGGTGTGTGAGATCGCACAGGGATCTGATACCCATCTAGACTAGCTCAACTGCCCCTAGGCACTATATAGTGGAGATTCTCGTAACTTAGAACAATCAACACCGGTTTTCTTCATCTACTTGATATCTCACAAATGTTTATTCGGAGAATTTGGATTTATCTTCCATCACGATCCTCCAAAGTAGTTATGGTAATAACTCTACTTACGCTCTAATCTTACGTCCCAGATTATAAAGATACTAAGTTATTTCAAACGTATACAGAGGACATAGAAAATGAGAGATTACTCGCCTTCATCAAATCCGGTAGGATTTGTGTAAAATATACTTATTAAAAGAACACAGAGAGCCGCGAATAACGTATATAAAGAGTCAGGGGGAATTCCAAAGTTAATCACGACTTAAGTAGGATTATATTTAGTAGCTCATAGCGCCGCTACATAGGTAATTCAGACATGTAAGCCACCAGCCTTTTTCAACGTAGGTACTGAAGTCCGACTTATACTTCCGCTGCCCGCATACATGTGATCCACTGCTTGAGTGGCCTGTCGCCACTTGCAAGCCGGAGCCGGTGGGTACTTTTTCAACAGGTAGCGAAGTTTTACCTCATTGGTGTTTTAATGAGACCCTTAGATCGCCTGAATGTTTCGATCTTTGTCGAGGTGCACTGGTGTCGGACGAAGCTAGGGTGAAGGTAGTTGTTCGGAGATATATCGCGCTCATCCACAACCCGACGCATCTTCCTAGCAGTGAAGTGTATGCCTGCTTGATCGATGGACTGCCATTCGAGGTGGTCGGCTGTAATCTCCTGGATTGATTTATCGCTTTCAGTAACCACTCTCAGCGGACCATAAGCATACCATTCGTTGGAGCTGAAAAGGTAGTTCTCACGCCCACCCGTGACCTTGTGACGCCATTCAAGCTTCTTTCGAGTACTCTCTCCGAAATGGATGTGGATATGCTGGGCCTTTCGGAATATGGGTCCGACAACGCAGAAGATGGTAGGTTCGTACATAGGCATCCATTCCTCGTCACTGTTAACTTGTATCCGAAGCTCGAGCACGGTCCGTTGTGGGTCGAAAAGTACCGGAAATCTCGTGCAAGACTGATGGTTGCATGATCTGTTTGAGCTGTTCTGGCAGCCGACGGTGGCACCATACTCATAGTGTTCCAATGATTGAGACGATCGCAAGCTAACTGCCCTTGACTCGCGACAAGCCAGTACGATGCTAAACGCGGGCCTCCATTGAATTTTCCAAGGATAGGTTTCAGACTCGGGTGTTCGGACTAGATCCAGTGTCAAGACATCCGGCACGCTGGAGGCGGCCTCCCGTGCGGCGCTCTCCCATACCATTAGCCGTAACTCTGTAGGGAGTTTTGGAAACAAGTGAAACATGCTTAGCGCTGGAAAACGGATGGAGATACGTATTAGCTGGTGTAGTATTCCGTGAGAAGAGTTGCTGCGATTTAAAAATCATTGCCTAGGCGGCAGTCATCACGTGACGTGGTGATCTTTGGTACCTGGCTAGGCATTGACTCTTTCGGTCTCCAAAAGCACCTCGTACGTGTAGAAAGAGCGAATGGTATGAGTAGTTGGATAGTTCAGTCTAGTAGTGGCCCTCTCTCCCGACACTCAAAAGCAACATCGCGGTTGAGCTTAGACCCCGCCTCCAGTGGCAATGGACCTGTCTCACTGGAATGGAAAGGTAATGGTACCTGAAGACCGCGAAAAGCTTTCAATCCGGGCCGTTTGATCGCTAGGCCACTCCTGAGGGCGATCAATCTTTCTGGCCGTGAAATGTATGCTGGGAATTTCCATGTCTGGGGACTTCTCTGACTGCTTCACGGTCTGCCAAGTAAGTCCAGCAGCCTGAATCTCGCAGACTGATTTGTTACTCTCAGTGATAAATTTGATTTTGCTGTTCCAGTTGTCCAGGCAACCACCTCTTGACAGATCACAATTTTCGGCCTCGAGGAGATACGGTTGGTAGGCACCGACTGACCTTGGAGGCTGTTTTCGAAGGAAGCCGTGATAATTCTCACAGACGATATGCAAATGGTGGATGTTTCGACGAACGTGTCCAGCGGCTTGGAGCATCGAGTGCATTACCCGTGTTTTCTTCTGCTCCAATTCCTTGTACTCTATTCGAAGCTCTAGGACCGTCCGTGAATCGACCAGAATCGGAAAGCGATAGAGATCCCACCGAGGTGCGTTGTCCCAATCAAACCCGATGTGTACGTTCACGACTTGGTTTCCTGGCTTGAAACACTCCAAGAATCTTCCATGCCGCCTCTCTTGAATCACGACATGCGTGCAGAACTCCAAAGAAGGTGAATCTTGGTCGTGCTTTCCACTGATACCATGTGATTAGATGATCGAGCCTGGTATAGAGACATTGGTACATTTGACTCATGTCAAGAGTGAGAACATCTGGCACTGGTTCGACAGCTTCCCATATCATAAGCTGTAACTCTATTGGGAGATTGGGGAATCGATGGAATGAAGTGAGCGTCGACATGATGCCGATGTGATTAGGGACCGGCGTCTGGAGGATGAAAATTCGGAAATTGTTTTTGTAAGTGAGATTAAAAACTTGTCCGTTCAAATTTCACTTAAGATTTTTGCTATCTAGTAGTCTGTGCAGTGGGCTACTTCGCGTACGGTTACCCCCTCCCTGATATCACTAGTTAACAGCTCGGCTAACCATGGAAACGTAACTTAATTGCTATTTTTTTTTAAATGTATAATCAAGACCAGGTCCAGACCTTTCTGGACGGAGCTTATGCCTTCCGAAAATCTGGATAGATAAAATAAACATTCTTCACACCCGAAATTCAGATCGGTTTCGGTCAGGTCCATCGACACACTCTGATCTTAATAATTGCTATAATTAAAATATTAACAATAGTGAGGTTTCATAGGTCTGAAGCGCTTCAATAGCCTACGACAATGTAGTAAACGACACGTGACCTACTACTAACCCGCGCCAGCAGTGCCTTTTTGGTCATCGATACAAACTATCCTCTCAGGTGCTCTGCGCAAGCTTTAGATAATCTGAAGTGAAAGTCTCGCTCCGTTACCACAGCGACAAGTGAATAGTGAGACAAACCTCAGAAGATACAACACACTATGCCTATACAGCAGTTCATCCCACTCATTCCAACCGCTTCCGCAACAAATCTAACACATCAACAACCAAAGATGCGCCTCCCCACCACCCTCATCCTCACCCACCTCTCCTTAATCCCCACCACTATCAGTGAAACAGCGTAAGTCATTCCCGCCCCACCTACCGCATCTCATCCTCCAAATAGACGCCTCCTAACACCGCCTAGCACGAACGAGCCCCCACCCACAGGCGCAGTATGCTACACCCGCCAACCCGACGGCACAAATCTCTACAACGGCACCGCAACACTCACCGCATGCGACACATACAAGCGGCTTAGCCGGACGCATCTGTCTTTTTTCCTGCCGTGGAGGCGCTGTGGGGATTGTTTGGCTGTAAGTATCCAGATGCGTTCTGTTTCGAGCTGATAAGAGTATGTTGGTGGGCTGGGTTCGGATCAAGTGCTGACGTAAAGGTGTAGGTCCTGAAAGAAGGGGTATGGTTCTGTTACTCGGTTGATACGCCGATATCGTGGTGGCGGTTCCAGAAGGTGTGTGAGGAGATTGGGAGTACGGGGGCGAAGGTGTACTGAGCTGCGCTTCCGACGACGAGCGATTTCTTGAGACAAGTAGTGAGGAGAAAACGGTAGTCTGAACAGATTCGGTAGTTGAGGCATATTACCAAAGACACAAAATTACATTTACAAACCCAAAGCCCAATCCATCCATTACCTACGAAAATATACGCCCAAAAGAAATCTACCCACTACTCCCCGCCACCTCCCCAAACCACTGCCTCAGCGCCCCAGCCAAAACACCCGGAAGCTCCCTAACATCCCGCACAACGAGATAATACCTAAAAGGGAAACGTTCCATATATTTCCACCTCACAACCTTGCCTTCCGGGCTAATCTCAACGCTCTGAAGATCCAGAATACTAGTCTTTTCGTGCTTAACCGCTGATGCTGATGCTGGTCTCGTACCTTCAGGCTGCTGAGGCGGCGTCGTAGAGTCGATGATGATGAAAACGATCATAACACGCTCCTCCTGTGCCCGTCTCACCAATCTCTGAATCTCAGCATGAGAATCGCATATGCCATCACTCACAACGAGCATAAGCTGCCACAGATCCTCACCCGCCGAAGTCGCACCCCTCAACCTCGCCTCCTTGAAAAGCTCCAGACTACGTTCCACCAAACCCCGAACATTCGTCTTACTAGCCTGGAACCCAAACTGCTCGAACACGCGAACACCAGACTCAGACGTGAACGGTTTATCGAACTCATGCGCGACATTGACGTCCTCGCCGAAGCCCACGACAGAGACTTCGCCGACTTCGAGCATGCTTAGCGAGCGAGTGACGAGCGTGAGGGTCTTGAGGGCGAGACTCTCGGCGCCGGATTCGCGCATACTCCGGCTGTCGTCAAGCGCGATGAGGACTTGGTAGTTGCGTTTGCTGGGCATGCTACGACGGAGCCAGATTTTGTCGCGCTTGTATTCGGAGGCGATGTAGGGTATTATACGTTTGAGGTTGAGGCGCTTGCCGGTGCGGAAATCTCCTCGAAGCTTGGTGGCGAGGGTTGGCGCGAGGATGAGGCGCAAGGATTCGGTGAGTTGCTGCGATAGAGAGTGAGTGCTACTCTCGTGGTGAAGCCAGAGTGCCCGAGCGTTTTCGGGTGAGATCTGCGTGGTCTCTCCGTCAAGGTGGGTGAGCTCGAGTTGGGTTTCTACGTCCTGTACAGATGACGTTTCGGAAATATCGTCGTCAGCAGGCATAGCATCGGCCATATCTTGATCATCTTCGTCTTGCTGGAAAGGCTTCTGCTCGCCAACGAATGCCTGAGGCTGACCATCGGTAGATGGCTTTTGCTTGTTCTCTTGCCATTCCTGCTCTGCATCTTGCATATCGATGTCACCTTCACCTTCTTGAAGCGACTCATCCTTGTCTTCGGGTCGAGCAGGAATCTTCTCCTCTTCGTTGACAGGCAACGCCATATCGTGATCCAATGCCTTAGCTTGCTCTTCCGTCGCAGTGCCGAGGGCTTGCGTATCTGCTTCGTCATTCTCATCCTGTAGATGTTCAAATTCAGCATCGGCCATATCGACCTCTTTGTCAATCTGCTGAACCTGGGTATCGTCTTTCTGGCTCGCGTTCTGGATCTGCCGCTGTTGGTTATACCATCGCTCAAGTACATCTCCGAGTTTCTTGAAAGACTGCGTTTCAGGAGACTCTTGAGCGTCTTCGCCTTGGCCTCCAGCTTGAGGTTGCGCAGCCTGACCAAGTGTACCATCTTCTGCTGTTGCCTCTTGCTTCCGCTCAGACGCGTCGCCTTCCGTGCCGTCTTGTTGATTTGCTGCATTTGCCGAGGCTTGCTTGTTGTCATCTTGATGCACTTCTTCGTTTGCCTCTGCGCCAGCGCCAGCGCCAGCTTCAGCATTAGCATCAGTCTGGTCTTTATCGTCCGAAGGGCGAGGCTCATTAGCATCGAGTTGCTCATCCGGCAATGGAATCATGTCATCATCAATAGGTTCCTCGCCTTCCTCCTCTGGTTTAGGTTCATGCTCCTCGTCTTGCACGTGGCCAGTGGCGTCTTTCTCCTCCTCGCCTTCTTGTTCCGGGCCAATATCCTCTTCAACTGTATCTGGCTGGGCGCTGGGTTCAACGTCCATCTCTTCGCCTTCTTCATCACCCATGTCCATATCATCAAAATCGTCGTCCTCTTTCTCCTCGTCATTGCCGTCGATATTGAGCTCGTCAGGAAGGTCAAGCGTCTCTTCCTCCTTGGCGTGGGGATCCATTTGCTCCTTCTCGGCGACACCGACATTCTCATCCTGATCTTCGCCTTCCATCTCTTCGTCCTCATCTTCCGCCTCGCCTTGCTGTTTCTCTTGTTGCTCTCCTTCCTCACCCTTCTTCTCCTTCTGCTCAGCAGCGACCTGCTCATCCTCATTCGCCGTTCCAACATCCTGCTGTCCCTCCTTGTCCTTCGCATCATCATCCTTCCCACCTTCATCCCACATCTTCTCATCAACCGCGCTCGGCCCCAGATCATCAACACTTCCAACCTGAGACTCTGCATCACTTTCATCACCCTCTTCTCCTTCGCCTTCTTGGTCTTCCTTATCAGCAACATCGCCCATCTCGCCTTCCATCTCCTGTTCTCCCATATCGACAGCATCGTCCTGCTCTTCGATGCTACCCTCGCGCTCATCCCTCTTCTCTTGAGCCAGATCCTCGAGGTCCTCGTCATCTTCGATGTCTTTGGAGATATCTTCAGCGCCTTCACCCTCGCCGAGGCCAGTCCCAGACTCAAGTTTGTCGTCCTTGTCGGGCTGTTGCTCGCTTGACTTCTCTTGTGGTGTACAGAAACCTTGGGTGCCAACCTGAATGAACGATTTTGCAAGGCGGTATAGCAGTTTGGTGGTCGACAAATGAAGTGCTTTATAGCGCTCGACTAGATACCGGTGGGAAGCCAGATACTGCTGCAGAATTGGTTGAATAGTAGCAAACATGGCAGCGATTGCACGGAGGTTGTCGTCTTCGTGGAGATATTGTATGTGATCGACAATGTTCTGGACAGCTTCGGTGATCTGGGAGGCATGAAGAGCAGAGATGGCGGTATTGAGGATCTGTTCTTCTTTAGCAAGCCAAGCAGCATCTTCGGTCGAGGTGGGTATATTTTTGAGCGCAGCCTCAACATCTTGCATAGCGCCCAGGATCAAATCCAAGGAGGTAAAAACGTCCTTAACGTGAGCCTCAGTTGTAATACATGTTCGATCGTTGAAAGTGACCGCGTTCACTCTAGGCGCATTGAAGATAAAAGGCTCAAGATGCCGGAGAGTTGCTCGAGGAAGGGGCGAAGCGTCATTCCATTCAGCATAGGCTTGACGGAACCCAGCCATCTTCTCGACAGTAATCTGTTGGATCGTTGTATGTTCATCCGACCAGATATTAGCGGGCAAAGCTGGCAGGTCCTTCAATGCGGTAACGATGCGCTGGAACTCAGCGCTCCACTCTCGCACACCCTGAACAACGTCATCGAACTCCTCCGTCTTCCCAAGCTTCGCCTGCGCATCCAGAACATCGGCGCATGTATTCAAGGCAAATGAGAGCCAAGCTATGCCATCTGTTATCTTTTGCACATCGTCGACTTGGGAGGTCGATACCCTAACGATGTTGGTCCGATCTGACGAGCAGAGCTGCGCGACGCTGTCGACTGGGTCTTTCAAGTCGGCTAGCGTCCTCGATGCATGGCTCAAATACTTTCGTTGTTGAATTGTCGAATGCAAAACACCTTCTAAGAAGCCAATGCTTCTAGCGACGTCATTGGCAGTGAGATCCCCAGAGTGCTCCCTGACAACCCCGCGGACTTGGGCCATGATGTTCAACGACTTGTGCAAGAAGTACTCAGCGCCTTTTGTGATACCGTCGCTGCCATCGTCAGAGGCTGTCGGCAAGGTCGCAAGAACTGTAGAGAGTCCGTCCTGCTTCGCAAGCACATCGCTACTCAGGTTCGACCGGAAACCCATCTGTCGCAACTCCTTCATCGTATCAGCGTAGAGCTTACGCTTCCGAGCTTTGAGATGCTGCACAGCCTCCTTATTTTCGTCAGTGAGTGTTGTAGGCGTCGCCTTCTGCAGTTGAGTGATGGAGGTCTCAAGATCTATGATGAAGCTCTCGACGTACGCTGCCCCGTTGACGGCATCTGATGAGATCGTAGATTTGCTTCGCATGATGGACAGAGTCGTATTGAGGTTTCTGAATCGCGTGGGTCGCTCTCCCCATCCCGAAATATGCGTCTCGCAGAGTGCAAGTGCTGTCTCCACAACATTCGCGTCCATACTCGCTAACAGGACCTGAGTTGCAGCAAAAGTCTGTTCCGAGAATCCAGCGGCATAGATGCCAGATACAGGCCGATTCAAGATCGCTCTGAACTTTCTGACGAGCTTGGACAGTTTCCGATGTGACGCCTTTGCGCTTTGCTTCAACGCCTCGATGTTTGTGTCCTTCCAGCTGGCGAGCTTGATGACATTGTTGACTTCCTTCTCGAGCTTCTGTCGACCATTGGCAAGAGCCTCATGCACTGGCTTTGTTAGACGCGCGAAGTAGGCGATGAAGTTGCTGAGCGCGAGGTGAATGGGCTTGAAACTATTATCATCTTGCATGCGCATGGCAACGTGTCCACGGAACTGTTGGAGGAGTATGATGCGCTGCTCGAATTGGCCAAGCGTTGTAGTGGAGAAGAAACCTTCTAAGGTCTGAAGTAGCTCTTTAGCGTGTGTTTGCATCCCTTGTTGATCTTGGATAGCCTCTGACGCAGCAACGATCGTCTCATAAGCGATGAAGAACCAGCTCTTAGCATCATCGCAGCATTTTTCAGTCTCAATATCGAAGAGACGTGCCCAAGTCGTCAGCTCCAGCTGTCGCCAGCTGACCAATAAACTCGTGAGATCATCATAGAGGTTTGCAGTGTTGAACTCCCGACTAGCAACGCGCTGCCACTCATGAATGTAACCATGCAGCTTCTCGGCCTTCGTGATGAACTTGGCAACTGGGTCTACATGTCGGAAGGCGAGAGCTTCATCACAAGTACGGAGGACTTCCGACAACGTCGCATGCTCAGGCCATACTTTTCGGATTTGTCGGTATCGTTGCTGGATTCTGTGGACAAGTGTGATCAACTTCTTAGCTTCCACAATGTTTGCATCAAAGTAAAAGTTGTACGTCTTGCCGGTCCCCGAGTTGGAGAGAGCATCAGACTTGTTCTTCAGTGCGAGAAAGATCGCGGGTAGTGAGCCGTCAAGCTTGGTTCCCTGGGACTCTCCTTCGGCGACGCGTACCAATTCGGCAGAACACCACTTGAGGAGATGCTTCATACTGACGGCAGGATCGGCAGGTTCGAGGAATATTTGAGCATGGATGTTGGCGAGTCGGATGGTATGCTCGCGTGAGGTTGAGGTTGGTAAAGATTGATCAACGTCCTCTTTCTCGTAGTCGGGGAATAGCTCGACATCTTCATCGTCATTCTCTTGTTCTTCGCCACGGTACGTGTACAGGCTCGAGTTCTTCGCTTCCTTCTCTTGATCTTGAATGAGCTTCTGCTTCCACTGCCCGTACAGTGATGAGAAAATGTTCTGGACAAGGCCAAGCGTCTTTCTTTCGGACATTTGTGACGGTTGCACGCTCTTTACGATAGCGAGACATTGCAGAACGTGCCATCGTGGGTCAATCGCATTATTTCCCTGTTGAAGTTCCCGTTCGCAGCTTCCAATAAGAGCCTCGGTGATTGATACATTGTCTGCCAGTTGAAGTCCGAAGAAAGGTGTATGCTCTAAGACATACTGGACACTGCTCTGCGCTGCACTTGGTGGATCGTTCGAGACCTGTCCACTCAGCGCAAGGCCAATGCTTAGGCAGACCAAGAACCCAACAGCTGGTTCTGTTATGTCATCATATGCACGATACCCTTCCTTGAGTCTCTGAATGATGCGCGAAATATTCTGTCTAAGAGTCATATCTTGCGACGCCGCAGGTTGCTTCAGCGTCCCGTCGATAAGAGGTTGGATGACACTCAGCATATTCGTAAATTCGCCCTGCAGAGCGTCCAGCTCCGAAGTCTCCGGGCGTACAATGGCAGGGACCAGCGGTTCAGAACCCATGCCTCCAATCTCAGCCTCAATTCTCCGTATGCGAAAGCTGGTTTCTTGTCCCGTGAAGCCGACTTGGAAGGTTCGAAGATCTTGCAGCTTCTTGATCAGGGTGGCTTGTTGTTGATGGAAGAGCTGTCGCTCGATCATCGGACGTAGCGCCGGATCGAACGGATAATTGGGGACATACAAGGTCAGTCCCGTCAAAGCGAAGTGTACTAGGGCTCGGGAAAGGAAGCCCGGGCTCTCTAGATTTGAGAGGGATTCTTGCATGATACCGCCAAGCCCAAGCAATTGTGTACGGTACGACTGAGGCAGCATAGCGTCGGGGTTGACCAGAATATCTCCGTTGTCCATTGTGAATACTGATTCATGGGACGTGTACAACTGAGAAAGTACGGCCTTCAAACCGTTTGACAGAGCATGCTCCTGGTCCTGGGTAAGATAATGGGAGTGAAGCGAGATATGTTGCGACAAGACTTGTAGTTCAGTCTCTAATCGATCGAGCTCAGATAGCTGAACTTCATCGATGCCGTGCATCTTGCCCATCAGGGAGACGTGGAAGCGGCCTTGGAGCGCCATCTCCTTGGCTACGGTGTTTGAAAGCCCGAGGAAGTTGTATAGACTAGAGAAGAGGTCTGAGGGTTTCCGGGATTTGACGCTGTTCGCTGTCTTTGTAGTTCTCCGAGCGTGGAGAGCAGCCTTTGCCCGCACTATGGTCACCGGATCCAATACAGTGCCAATACCGGAGCCATCCTCGAGAATATCCAGAAATTGGCATAGGCCCTCAAATTCTGCGGCGAAATACGGCGTAATCGCAGCATCCTCATCCTCGATACGCCCTTCGATGTCCTGCACGGCATTGCCTAGCATAGTGACGAGCTCGGTGGCGTCGATGTCCTGCGATTTCACAAGCTGAAGAGAGCTAGCGAACCTCTCTTGGATCTGAATCATCTCATCGGCGTTCAAGCTTGACTTCCACATAGCCGCATCAAGCCTGTCCCCGAGATCTTCCAGACTAAGCACTGCATTCAGCTGTTTGAGTGTCTTTGGTGTGTCGGGTTTGAAATGTTTCCAGATCCGCTCCATGCCCAATCCAGTTCGCAACTCGACTTCTGCTGAAAAGACCGATAGCTCGTTTGATAGAGCCGCCGCAAGATCGAACGGACCTTGCGCAAGCTGTAAACTCGAGATTTGCTCTTTCACCATCTGTAGATACGTTTGGAAGGCGGCTCGATCGAAGCCCGTCTGCTTAGCCAATGCAAGAAGAGCCCAGCACAGAATTTGCAGAGACTTCAGCGGACCCGCGCTGTGCTGTGATGATGAGTTCCAGGTAGCCTCAGCCCAGGCGTTGATATTGCGCCAAACGCCTTGCAAGGCAGCAGGTAGCTTTTGTTTCTCTTTACGGCGCTCGAATTTCAGGCTTGGAAGAGCTTCAAGAGCGCGACTCATTTCGTACAGATCCAGGAACAGCTCATAGAACGAGGCAAAAGACAAGCAGGGCGATTTGGACTGATTCGTCCGCTGAAGCACAAGTTCGTCGGTTAAAGGGTGGTACGGGAGAAGTGAAAGTTCCCCATCTTGGAACAGAGTCGCAAGTTGCGCCTGAGACTGGACGGTTTTGGAGGCCCATGTCCGCCCCAGAAACTCGGACAAATGATCCACTCGTAGTTCAGTAACTACATGGCTGGCGTGGTCGCCATTGGTGAGCGCTGTACTATGTGTCGATAGAACAAGGCCTTTCTTAGCTTCCGATCCAAAGCTCGCAAGCATCTGGTTATCTGCAACACTTAGGTGTTCAAAGCGTGCTGCGAGCGTGTCCTCCAGATCGTCTTCGTCTCCCTGGAAGTGCCGGAAACGATAGCCTTGCGATTCCAATGGATATGCCGGGAGCTTGATGTCGTCTTTCAACTCGCTAGTCTCGGGGAGGAGACTTATTTCCACGGCTCGATTTCTCATAGCTCGTGAGAGCTCGCCATATCTCGGGTCCATTGTCATGAAGATGCGGAAATCGGGATGTGGTCGTACAACTTGCGCTTCGCCATCGGAGGTAGAGTGCTCATTGATGCTCAGGTAGCCGTTCGGCTCGAGAAGTGAGTTCAGACGATCAAGCACTGCGCTGCTGCAGAGATTCGCGTTGTCGAGCACGAGCCATTTGCCTTGCTCGAGAGCCTGAATAAGGATGCCATCTACCCATTGGAAACGGGCACCTTCAACCACAGCAGGTGTACGAAGTAGCTGTTCGAATTCTTGTAGAAGCGTAGCGGCTTCGAGATTACCTGTCGCTATCGTTTGTAGCAAGCCATGAGCTTTAGTAGCTACGAGTCCCAAACTTGACTCTAAGATCTCAAGGAGCTGTATGTATGCTGGCGCGGGACTCTTCGAGGCGGCAATACACCGCCGAATGTATTGCTCCAAATGTGATGTGAAGCGATGAACTCCTCTTGAGGGATCAACTTGCTCGTATCCGCCAACCAGGTCCATAGCGTCAATATCCGCATTCATGGCAAAGGTAACAAGGTCTGCACCCACGAACGAAGCGAGTTGACTCAACATTGCCGTCTTCCCAGATGCTGGTGGACCAACGAGAACAACAGGCCAGTTTTGCTTGACACTGACCATAAGGGCTTCTATAGGCCCCAAGTGAGGCACGCGCAAAGGTGAGACAGTATCTGAGCGAGCAAGAACAAAATCTCGTCCAAGCAAGCCCATACCGACCTGAAACGCCTTGGGCGCTAAATTGTGATACAAACTGATGCGCGGTTCATGTTCACCGTAAATCGAATCGAACAGTTTGAGAAGGTGTGCGCGGTCGCCAGCTGATCGGAAGCGCTGAATGAATATGGTGTCTAGAAAGTCTCTAGCGGTGCCTCCATGGCCCTGTAAACCAAGCAACGAGAGCCACCGAAGGGTATCTCGCAAGTTGAACTCCCAAGGACTGCCAAGAGCGCCAAATGCCCGTCGAAGCACCACCTCCTTATCGAGCTCAGCAACGAAGCTGATGAGTTTCGTGATCTCGGACGCTTCAATGCTCGGAAAAACCTTGCTGCAGATGAGCGAAAGATCTTCGGGTCGAAACACATCAGCGTAGACGACCGTGAACCGGTTGACGAAGGATGCAGGTAAGCCTTTCCGACCTCCACCTTGGTGGTGCGGATTTTGCGCAGCAAAGACACGAAACTCCTCGTGCTTGTGGAACGTCTGGTCGAGCTCTGAGATGTATACCTCGCCACGGTGGTCGAGCACTGCATTGAGACCTTCTAGAATCGATTGGGATGCAAGGTTCATCTCGTCTAGCAGTACCCAGTCCCCGTTCTTCATCGCTCGAAGAAACGGGGCATCGCGCCATGCAAAAGTTCCCGCTTGGCCACCTTCTATTGGCACATCAGACCCAAAGAGGTCCATCAGGTCTGTCTGCTCGGAGAGGTTGAGGCGAGTCAGAGGTTTGCCAGTGGCCTTCGAGAGAGCAGTGATGAGCGTTGTTTTGCCAACCCCAGGGTTGCCTTCTAGCAGAATAGGCTTTGGCAGCTGGAGTGCCCGGGCGACTCTCATTGCGTTTGAGCGTGTTGTTGGGGCTTCCAGTGCGAAAGCAGAGTCACTTGCTTCTACAGCATACCGCGGCACGCTAAAGGAGCCCAGCTGCAGCGTTTGGGATGTAGTGGCAATATCGATCTTGCCGTAGTAGTAAGCCATGACATCGGTATTGAGAAGTCTGCTCACTTCCTGAAGACATGCGTTGCGCTCCTCGTCAATCGAAGCCTGTGAAATGGCAAGTAAACCAGCGGGGTTCGCTCCTAGCGTATCAATATAGACCATAGCCGCGCCATGCACGATGCCAAAGAAGGGGTCATCGTTTTGGACGTTGTTGATGAAGGTAACCCAGGCAAGCGTATCTCGAATAGAAATGGAAGTCGAAACCGAAGTATTGTATCTTGCGTTGAACCATTGCGCGAATCCTACGAGACTCTTAGCAAACGGTGATGCCTCGGGTCTGAGCTTCGAGTGGACTATTTGTAGTATATCCTCGGCATCCGACAAAGACGGCACCCATATTTCAGTAAAACGATTTCGAAGCGCAGGAGAAAGCTCTTTCTTGCCGTAGTCTCCACCAGGGTTCATCGTCGCAAGAAATTGGAAACCGGTGGAAGCTGTGACTAGAGAATCGATAGGTCCTTTCTCAGCAAGCAATAAGGTACGGGATGACTCCAGAACACTGTTCAATCGCTCAAGCACCGAGTCATCCGCCAGCGATATTTCGTCGAGAAGGAAGAGCTGGCCAGTCTTCATCGCTTGCACCAAGCTTCCGTCAGCCCACTCGAACAGCTTGCTGGCGTTTACGCGATTTGATTGGATCTCGTTCCGGTGATCGGCAGGAATTGCGTCTCGAACGGACTGATCGAGTTTGTCGTACGCTTCGAGTAATTGTGACAAATTCAGATCGAGCACTTCGACATTGCCTATCCGTTCTTCCAGTACGGAGACGAGTTGACGACAGAGCAAATCTTCAATAGCAGCGCGGTTCCGGATAGGCCGCTGAGCCCCTATCAAATCGCCAGTTTCCGTGTTCTGATGCGCATTGAGTATGTGAAGTTGCTTTTCGAAGGCATCAGCAAGCATCTGACAGACCGTTGTTTTTCCACAGCCGGTCTCCCCCACAAGAAGAACAGGCTCGTTGTTACGAAGGGCGTGAGCAACCAGGACAAATAGCCGACGCATTGCTCTCGTCCATACGACATCAGCATGGTCGTATGTTTTCTCGTTGAACGACTTGATCTCGAGAGACGTCGATTCACTATAGAGCAGATCTTCGTTGATGGACACTCTAGGGCCGTTCTTACTCAATACAGTTTCGACAACGTTCTTGACTGCTTTTCGCTCCTCTTCCTTCCGCACACGCTCTGCAAGTAGCATGTATCCGTTTGTTGCGAGGTCTTGAATAGTGTCTGCTTTCCGTTGCGCCCAGCGGAAGAGGTCACGTAGCGTAGCGAAGCTTTTCTGCTCGAACAGTCTGTTCTCCTGCCGGAGTGTCGACAGCTCTTGATACACCTTGACTATTCTCTTGCACCATGATTCTGGAATCGTTGTTCGACGATGCAAGATTTCAGTAAGCTCTTCCACGGGTATATCGTCAAAGTGAAGCTCGAGGAACCGATTACGGAAAGCACGCGACAGCACCTTCCGGCCTCCGTAGAGACCTGCTGGGTTTTGCGTTGCGAACAACATGAAGTCTTCGTGCGGTCGAACAACCTCTTGGGTTTCCGGAATAAGGAGCTCGCGATTGTCATCGAGGAGACGGTTCAGTGCTTCCAGCACATCTGTGGGTGCCAGGTTCAGTTCATCAAGCACGATCCAGTGCCCCTCTCGAAGTGCGCGCACGAGGATACCTTCCTGGAATTGCAACTTGCCGTCGTTGCCAGATACGTACGATCCTAGATATTCCTGTAAATCTGTGTGCTCGTGGTTGTTGATGCGCACGAACTTGTTGCCTGATCGCTTCGCTAGGTATTCAATCATACTGGTTTTGCCGGAAGAAGTTGGACCTTGGATTAGCACTGGATAACGTCGTGTTGACGAGGCTCGGATAAGATTGTTCATGTTGCGCTGTACAAAAGGTGTGATGATATAGTGCGGCTGGTCTTCCACATTAAAAGCACCTTGCCGAAGCCAATAGTGGCCTTGTCTAACATAGCTGCGTCCGTCCTGGGGCTGCTGGAGAGATTTTCCAAGTTCAGCTTTCATGGTCGACTTCTCCGGAAACAAGTGCTGCTTGATCAAGGGCGCCACCACCTCCTCTGACGCTTTGTTCAAGAACGTGATGAAGCTCATCTGGAACCCCTCGTATAACGCTCGTCTTAGTGTACACAATGGTGCAATCTCCCTGGCGTATGTGAGAGCTCTTGTCAGTGTTCTGAGACTAAAATGCGGTTTCTGGTCTGCACCATCTACGAGCATATTCGACTTTGATAGGCGCTGGATCTCTAGATACAAGTTCGTGACGTGTAGGGCTATTTTCATGACAGCTGGGTCATTGGCCTCACCCCCCAGATACTTCTCGACAATATTGCGCAGACTCTTGACATCGCTATCGGGGCTCTCGACGTAAAGCTCCGTGAATCGAGAACGGATCCCTGGGGGCAGGTCCTTCTTGCCAACATCAGTCGCAGGGTTCATGGCTGCAAATACCCTAAAGTTGGGATGCGCAACCACTCGTTCGACGCTTCCAGTCTCCGTGAGTAGAATGGACGGCTTCCCGTCAGGTCCGCCACCGAGAAGGTCTGCTAGTGCTTCCAGAGTGTCGGATGATGCGAGGTTGATTTCGTCGAGCAGTACCCAGTCGCCATTCCTGACCGCTTTGACAATGTTGCCTTCCAAGAATGAGAACGCGAAAGCTTGAGAGCCATTGGCCAGCTGAGCTTCCAGGTCACTTATATCTGCGGCGAACTTTTCCCATCGAGCCTTTGGGAACCTCGCTGGCAGTGAATCAACCTTTCTCTTCTTTTTGGGTTGTTCACCGTCCGGGTCGGGCGACGAAGTTTGGGACTGTGCAGCAGCAACCATCTTGAGAGCTTCTCGCCATAGCATGCACACCCGTTTCCATTCTCCTTTGGCTACACGCTTGCCGAGCATTTCAAGGAATCGAGCATTCCTTTTCTTGGAGAAAGTGGTGTCGAAAAGATCATCGAACTCATCTTTGAGGGGAATGACAAGACTACGCACGTTCACAGGTTTGTATCCCCCAAGTAAATCGCCACTCTCGCTCTGCTGCGACAGATTAAAAGCCACGAGCTTCCGTCCAAGCTGATCTGTCAGATACTGAATGCTTGTTGTCTTTCCGGTTCCAGTCTCACCAACGAGCAAGAGAGGCTCCTGACGGTCGACCGCTACGGCTACCTTTTCAAGCAGCCGCAGCGTGTAGTCATTAGTTGAGAATGGTCTCCCGGTACCCAGCTTCTTCGGTGACTTATGTTTCGACAAGCGGGCTCTGCCAATGCGAATCGTTGTGCTCTTGCTCGGAGCTTCGAGTTTTACCTCTCGACTCTGGAGCAGATGGTCCTTTCGTTGTGGATCAATGTGTAGTTGTTCGGCGACGGATGTCATGACACGAAAACGCGATTGCTCGCTTCGGAGGCTGCCAGCAAAGCAGTCATAAGCTTCCATGAAAATATCGTCCACCTGAGTTGAGCTAAAAGTAGTTGAACTCTGCAAGAGAACAGAAATCCGGTCGCACCATTTCAGTAAGTCTCGTGGCGTTAGAGCTCGCAATGAAGTGCCATTCTCGGACGCGAACCTAGCGTCACCATACAAGCCCAGTAATCGTGAAAAGACTCCCATAATGCCCCCCAGATGTTCAGATAGGGAAGGGTATCGTATTGAGATGATATGTGCAAACTCCTCGAGCTGTGGCATCTCCACAATGATGTTGTTCCAGAAGCGGTGGCCAATCATGTTCTGCCGCGGGAGTATCTGCTGACCTTTAGGATTCAATGTGGTCCTCATCGACGCAATGATCCTAAAACCTGGGGCTGCTCGAATAGTCTCTCCTCGACTAGGTATCAACAGCTCTCCTCGTTCGATCAGGGGTAAAAGTGTGCTGATGACTTCATTTGGCGCGCGATCCAGGTCTTCAATAAAGATCCATCTTCCTTCCTTAACAGCGGTTGTGAGCACACCAGGGCGCCAGCTGAAGGTGCCCGGCTTTGCGCCAGTCGCATACATGCCAATGAGAAGCTTTGCATCGCTCTGTTCGTTCAGATGCAAAGTGACCATCGTCTCCAATTTGTTGAGGTGGGAAGCAAAGTGTCGAGCTAGCAGCGTCTTTCCTGACCCGGCGAGGCCGTTCAGAAGGAGTGGTCTTGATTCGAGTACGCCTAGAGCAATCTTTCGTAGGTTTGCTTCTGTCGTCGATGTTGAGACAAGCTCTGTAGGTGTCTCGCGTGCTGTACCGTCCAGACGCGGAAGTAGTACTCCGCCAATCTGAACAGTAGAGGCTGACAGATTTCGCAGCGAACTTGTAGGGATTATGTAGCGAGCCCCAACTGAGCGAACCTTCAGTTTCGAACCTAAATCATTCCATCTCTTCTCTTCCCAAAGCGATAAGAATCGATAGTCAATCGTTCTCCCTTCCCAGTTTCCCATTATTTCGCCTTCGCCAACATGACTTTTCAACATTTCTTGTGAGGAGAAGTCGGCAGCATGAACGTAAATGCAGAAAATCCTCACAGCTAAATACCGTATATATCTCTTCTGATGCCTGAAGAGACTTTGTATCGCTAAGGGCCGGACATGCTTCGCAAAGCTACGACAGTCGTGGCTAAGCAAACGGAAGATGCCCAAGAGGTATAGATGCAAATGGTCTCCAGAAGTCGACTGAAAGTTGTTCTTGCTGATCGAGCTCAAATGTTTCTCAGCATGCTCTGCTAGGTGAGGCGCAAATGGTAGTATTCGTGCAAAGGCGGCCACTTTTGCCTCAAAGTTTGAAGGTGAATCAATCCACCTCGAAGCATACTCGGTGAAGTACGCTTCGTACTCCAGAAATATACGGTCCGGATCTGTCGACTCCAGAAATTCGTTTGTGATAGCAGCGACCTCATCTGGTAGTGTGTCGGCCATATTGTACACTCGGGATCCAGGCATATTATTGCTTCGGCGTGCAATCCGTAGCTGTGATATGGGGCGCCTACCCGTAATTTCGACGCTTCAATTCGGCCTGGTCCGTGGTGTTGGTGTTGGTTTTGCACCCTCGTCGCCGCTCAAGAAAAGTTCCATCCACAACTTTTGTGCCAAGGCGCTAAGCCGAATGCACCCCCGACATGCAGCCGCTGCCGAAATCTTTCGACCTCCGCATCGTCGAAGCCATCGAAGCGCCAGCAGCCATTGTACGCACTTGCAGTCACCATGTCAGCCCCGGCATCTCGCGCCCTGAGGCGTTGCGTCTGTAATGTACGACCCTCGATGATTGGACGGCCCGCGGCGGGATACACAGCACAGCAGAGGCCGTCGCGAAGATGGCAGAGCACCGAAGCTGCTGCGAATCCGAAGATTGCAACTATCGTGGATCAGATTAGCCAATTGACGCTGTTGGAGACGGCAGACTTGGTATCGACACTGAAGGTATGAACTTTACCTGTTACATTCGAAGATGGGTAGCACCTACGAGTCACCTCCGCACCCTATACCAAGACGAGAACTCCACAACTCAATTGCAGCAAACCAGCTAACATGAGTACCACAGACCCGCCTAAATATCCCCGACATGCCAATGGGCGGTTTCGCTGCCGGCCCAGGGGCAGCCGCGCCAGCTGCAGCCCCCGTCGAAGAAGAGGAAGCCGCGCCCGCAGCCCGAGAGAAGACGCTCTTCAACCTCAAGCTCGACAAGTTCGATGCCGCCTCGAAACCCAAAGTCATCAAGGAGATCAAGGCGATGCTGGGATTGTCGCTAGTGGACAGCAAGAAGTTCGTGGAGAGCGCGCCGAAGACAATGAAGGAGGGCGTGCCGAAGGAGGAGGCTGAGAAGATTGTGGCGACGCTGAAGGCGATAGGTGCGACGGCTGTTATGGAGTAGTTATACTAGGGTGAGGTGGAGGAAGAGAAGGTGTGGTGAAGGCATACGGCATCTACGCATCTGTACGAGTAAATATGGGCATTTCAGCGCGTGTACAGTATGGGTGAAGTTCTTGGATGTATTCAAAACAGTATCATAGAAGCAAGGACATGAACAATGCCTAATGGTATCTCCCAGTTCCCCAGCGCCGGCTAATGCAAATGATAATATCGATCCCGAGCCCAGGCGCTATTCCAGAGGATCGAAGCTGTTATACTCCTTGATTAGATCAGACAGCCCATGTCCTTGACCGTCGTCTTCTTCTTCTCGTCGTCTCTCCTATGGACCGAACTCAATCGCATTCTTCCTTTCCATCTGGTCCTCTTTCCCAGCCAGATAGTCATCATCCGCAATATCACTCCCCTCTTCCCACAGCTTATCCAGCTCCTCTTCCGCCTCTCCGGGCACCGCCCATATGCTCTCTCGCTGCCTCTTATGCCTCTCCCGATCCTCCTCAATCCGTATCTCAATCTGTCTCTTATCCAGCCTCGCGCCACCATTCCGGAACGTTTTCGCCGCGCCATTCGCATGGTCCGCGGGGGCAACATCACGCGATTTGAGGACGGCTTCGAGTTCCTGGACGGTTTCGGGGAGCAGGACGGAGCGCGCTTGGAGACCTTGGAGGACCTACATCCACCTCGTCAGTTCCCATTTATACTTATAGACGGTTGAAGGACACTCACCCTCCGAACAACCTTGACATTCGCCCCCCCACCCCCATCACCCCCTCCCTCCCCGCCCCCAACGACCGCCTCCACAATCCTTAGCACGTCTCTCTGCACCATGCGCACGTAATTCGCGTACCCCTCCTTCAAGCTCGCATCGCACAGCACCTCGATGAAGTACATGATGTTCGCTCTGTTGTTCATGGAGTTGCGTTCCAGCTGCTCGAGAATGCAGGAGTGCAGGTCTTCGTCCATTTCGCGGTTCTTAAGGGCGAATGCGGCGGTTTTTTGCGACGAGGTGAGGGACGCGCTGAGGTGGGAGAGGAGCGAGGTGAAGCGCATGCGGACTTCGAAGGGGTCCATTTTCGGGGCGGGAGTTCAGTGTGGTTGTGAACAATAGTGCGCTGAACGAGAAGGTATGGATAAGTTGGATGGTGAGTGCGAGTTGCAGTGAGCTATATAGTTGCGGGTGGGGCTCGTTTACTGCGCCGGAGGTTTATGCAGGTCCGTGCTAAATTTCTTTGGCATCCCACTTTGGTATGCACCAGCTTCAACTTCTTCATAATCCACCCGTCTACCCCAGGAAACTCCCCTATCTTACTCTCTATACAACCAGGAAACATGGCAGAATCCCAAGGCCTAACATTGACCGTCCTCGGCTCCGGTATGTCCCTCAACACCCACCTTTCAACCCCGCCTGACTCACTTTCCTTACAGGCACGATGGGCATAGCAATCATGGGCGGAGTAATGGCGACCCTAGCAGAATCCCGTATGCGCGAGAACCTCCCCTCATCCTCGGCTCCCAAAGACACAGCTCCCGAGCAGCTACCCGCAAAGTTCATCGCCTGCGACATGCGCATCGAAGCCGAAGAAACTGTCAAGAAGGCACTAGGTCACTACAACTTCCCGCTCACCACACTCACGAACAACAATACGGAGGGTACAAAGAAAGCCGACATCATATTACTAGCGTGCAAACCTCAAGGGTTCAAAGACATCTTGGGCGCAGAAGGCATGAGGGACGCGCTGAAAGGCAAGCTGTTGGTCAGCATCCTAGCTGGCGTGACACAGAAGCAGATCGAGGACTTCTTGTACCCAGATGGTCTACCTGAGGGTGGTTGCAGAGTTGTCAGGGTCATGCCGAACACCGCATCTTTCGTCCGGGAGTCGATGAGCGTTATCCAGACTTCGACGCCTCCGTTATCGGATCAGCAGCACAAGCTCGTTACCTGGATATTCAACTCGATCGGCCGAACTGTCTCGCTTCCCCCTGCGTCGATGGATGCATGCACGGCACTGTGTGGATCTGGGCCGGCATTCTTCGCACTCATGCTTGAGGCTGCTGCAGATGGTGCTGTAGCGATGGGTCTTCCGCGCGCGGAGGCTCAAATGATGGCTGCACAGGTTATGAGGGGTACAACTGGCTTGGTGTTAAATGGTGAGCATCCAGCTATTTTGAAGGACAAGGTTTCAACACCAGGAGGCTGCACGATTGGTGGTCTGTTGGTGCTTGAGGAAGGCACGGTGCGAGGCAACATCGCGAAAGCGGTGCGAGAGGCTACCGTTGTAGCAAGCCAGCTTGGTCAGGGTGTGCAGAACGTCAACGGCACGAGGAGATAAATAAGAATTATGATGGTTTGGAGGTCTGAGTTGGCGTTCGGGTAAAGAAAATGGTCAAGATATAGATGTATTCGAGGGATTCGGGAAGCTGCCACCCCATTATCAGGGTCGCTCCTTCCGCATCAATAAGTGGGTATGGCTTTTCAAGTCTCGAGTCAACATTTTCTTACATGCGCTATTCTTTTCCTTCCCACACCACATCCCATCCCTTTCTTTATATTCCATCTCATGTTCTGTGGATCTCACGAAGGCTATGGGGCGAGCAATGCGGGGCGGAGAAGCAACATCTGAGAGCCTTAGGCAACCCCACCCCAGCTTCCTGCATGCAGTACACAGCCTTCAACCTGGCCATCTCAGCCTGATTCATAACGATGCTCCTTCTTTCCCATCACAAACACGCCCTTCATGGATCCAGTCTCGGTTTTCGGTATCGTGTCCGGTTCCGCAACTCTTCTAGAGCTGCTTCTCAAAGGCTTCCTAGGCTTGAAAACAGCAGTTCGAGAAATACGGTCTGTAGACGAGGCTAGCGAGGGCTTCCTTGGAGAACTGGATGTGTTCCACTTTGTCCTGAAAGATCTCGAGTCAGCCTTCAAAGACACCGCATTTCTCCAGAATATTCAGCGATGGTGGGATCCAAGCCAGCTTGAAGAGTTACTAGACAACGCCCTTAAGACCCAGTCTCAACTCTATACGGTCGTTCGAAACATCACCAGGCAGCGATCAGTTCTCAAGGATGTCAGAACGTTCTATCGAACAAAACAATACGACAAAGAGATTGCGCATCTCCGGATACGGGTGGGCACATACATCAACGCTCTACAAATACCTCTTACCCTTGGAAGAATCGGCAGCCTTTTGGTACATGCAGGTCCCATTAGCTCATCCCAACCTATGCCGGATTATTTGCAACGGAACGCTGACAATTTCGCCAATGCAATACTATGCGAGAAGGTCGCCAAGCTAGAAGAGAGTATCCAGACGCTCTCACTAGATATAAAACATTTCAGTCGACCTCAAGACCAGACTTGGGTAGCCTCCGTTCAGCAAGAATCTCGAGAGCTCATGACAATTGCCGGGAGCTTGGCTTCCACTGCGAGCAACTCTGGTTCCTTGTCTAGTACAGGAAGAACAGATACTTCAGGCGCAGAAACCGCCCGCTTAGGCAGGAATGTCGGGGCTCGTCAATATGCTACCTCCGTTGACGGTGCGCCCATGAGCGAACAAGGCCACCGCAGGATTAAACAGTGGATAACCAGTATCAATTCAACAATGTCGGTCAATGATATCTCAGAAAGTATGGCAAGAATCAAGGTGCAAAAGGAATGTCCCTCAGGTGGCGGTGACAAGATCGCGGTCCACGACTTGACCATTCCCGACGGTTATGATTGGGGTCGTCTTGCCTACAGGGGGGAGTGTCTCGGTGTGTCTCCTGAGGGTTTTTTTTCCTGCTGCACAAGTCATGTGGAGACTGCTGGTATCCTCGCCCTCTCTCAAGACTTGGAATACATATTGGCATCCGTGCATCATGCTCAGCAACGAGTGGAAGATAATGCGTTATACGCAGTGGGTCATCTTGCTACCGGGAAAATGCATATCTTGGAGAGTAAAAATCCCCAATTGTACAACCATTTCTATCCAAGCGTCGACTTTTGTGCGCCGAAAAACTTTGAGGGAACACGAAGCCTTCTATTGCCCGGGGGCACTGAGCTTTTTTCTTGGAGACGCGCGGGACCCGCCGAGGATTTCGCGCGTGATCTTCCGCAAATGCCCGGTATCTTCTCTACTAAATCGAAGTCGTGGATAAAGAAAGGTCCTTCCATATTCGAGGGCTCCAGATACCTCGTCCAAACCACCGGGAACGAGCAGTACACGTATGTATTGATCATGTGTGATGGAGCTAACGGCGCTCCTCTATGGGAGAGAACAATCGCTGTTCCCGGCCTGTCAGCCTACTGCCAAAAGCAAAAGGTTGAGATATTAGGAAATTATCACTTCAAAGCCGTTTTCTCCACCAGCTGTAGACACGTCATCACTTGCACTGCATTTCCTTGTAGGATTGGACCTACATGTGTATATTGCATTCAAGTTCTGGAGGTGCTGTCTGGCGACTGTATATTTTCTCACCTTTACTCGGACTCATCGAACTGCTCCGCTACGCAGATAACGCCTGACGATCATATCCTCCTGCTCCGTCACTTTGGGCAGTCTTACGTCCAAGTCTACCATCTCAGCACTGGAGCCTCCTCACGAAAGATCCCTATAACAACGTCCAATTACACTGACTTAGCATCCACATATGCTGACATGTGGGCGATATCTCCCGATGGAGCAAGTTTCGCGATTCTAGAGCCTGGTGCTCTTCAAATTAGCGTCTACCATATTTCGACTGGGAATAGACGAACATTTGCTTTCGACGATGGACTGAAATGCTGTTTGCTATCGTGGACGGAGAAATATGGTTTGATGGGAGCTGGGTGGCCTAAAGATGCATTTCGGAGTATGAGGTTTTACTCTGTACTCGACTTGAATGCCGCGGGAAACACACTACGATTCAGCACCATTCCCGACGCCGATGTTGATGCCATCACTGGAGACCCGCCAGCTCAAGCGTCCACTACGGCGAAAATCTCGCAATGAACCCCAACAGGAGCGCTATATTTCAACACACTCATAGTGCGAACAATCTTCAGGATCATGATCATGGATATAAATAGCAGCATTCTCATTTTCAAGTTCAATTTCATCCCGGATGTTTTCTTTCTCTCCGACCCCTTGGGTTTAGGTTCAACGAGCTCAAGGTTGATGGACAAAGATTTGGAATCGAGAGGCCATGCACTTTCAGGCGCCATAGAGCATAGTCCTTATATGGAGACTTTGTGTAAGAGGTACACCTAACATGTGCGGGCATGAACGTTGATATTGTATATCAGATGCAGGAGGACCTCGGAGCTTTACTACTTACCTAAATCATAGATTGTGTACCACTGAGATTATTTTTCAAGCTATCTCCAGTCCTAGGCCGGAAACATTTTTCATAGTGAAATGGGTAGAAAACTTCGGATTTTGTGTAACTTCTGAGACAGGAAGTGAGCGTCATCGTAGCACGCACTTCGTGATTGTTCTAGAGTACTATTCACAAAAAGACTTGAAGGCCAGGATATTCGGTTACTCATGAGGGGAAATACTCTTCGGACACCATAGTTCAAGCGAACTCCGCCTAGTCGCTCAAGCCTTGGAACTCGTTGAGAAAGTTGGGATCTCTTAAGGGTTCTGCAGACGCTGTTTGTCAGAAACTTTGCTCGCGCTATGCCTATCCGATAGACTTCGCGTCTACTAGCTTGGGTTCAAGGTCATCATGGGTTTTCCTAATCCAAAACCGCGCAACATCAAGAAGGGCGTGAAAGTGCTTCCTTGGAAGATACTTTCTCATGCGCTCAAGAAGATTATCAGCAAAAGCAACGATAGAGAACGGCAAGCTTTCAAAGATACGAAAGAAATCCTATGACTTTTCGACTTGACACCGTCGCAGTCGTCCAATTCCATGTTCCGAACTCAGTGGGTACATAATTTCATTATCTAGAGAAATCTGGACTTGGCAACTGCAGCTACTCTCACGGCTATCATCCACATCCACTACATCAAGCCCCCACTGCCTCCTTCCGCTGCATGAGTCCTAGCCGCCATGTAGAGCTGCGATGCAGAGAGAGCTCTCATTGAGATTGTATCAGCTTTTGCCTTGACAGAAGGGAAATCATTGTTGACGGAACTCAGCCTTGTCGCGTCAAAATGAAGAGGCTCCGTCTTCCGGTTTCTCGTTCTTATGCTTGGGTAGTTAGTGGCAGCGCGGCTAAGCTTTGGTCGTGGCAGAGACTGTCGAGGAAGCAGGTCGAGCTCTGGCATAGGTCGGTGGAGAATCGGCTGCATTGGTTGCAGTTCGATCGACGGTGTGTTGGAGGCGTTCAAGTCGAAGGTCAGAGAGTGAAGTGTACGTGCAGCTTCGCGGTGCATCGAAGCATGTCTTATTGTACTGTCCATGTTCGCTTCTACATCGGGTGTTGGACTAGAAGTCGGGTTCCTGTGCCAGCAGGTATGCTGAGTATGATGGGGTTCGCGTCGTCGGGGCTTGTATTCTGCGAGGTAGAAGAGCAGGATTGCGACGAGGGTTGTCAGCATCGCTGGAGGGAAGCCTGCTGCAATAGCGAGGTTGATATCGACTGGCATGACGATGACGGTAGACTGTATAAGAGTATAGTAACGAGCGGTTAAAAACAACTGTTACTTTAATTGAATGCGCTGAACGCTTGTTGAAAGAGGAGTTGTAAACGAGTAAATCGATAGTAACCAACAGCTAGTGCCGGTTCAGGTATGTTGAGAAACGTTGATTCAGGTACAGGTAAAAATGACTAGAGAAGAAGAAGAAGAAGAAGAAGAAGAAGAAGAAGAAGAGACGGAAGGAGAGGACTGCTGACGTTTTAAGTCTTGAAGGCTCCCATAAGCCCATATTGGTCGCCGCTGTTGTATTCTAGGCCGTATTCGCTTGCGCCACGTCCCGAGCACACGGTGGTTTTTGGTAGGACACATCGAGAATAACATCGCAGGAGTGGTGAGCTCCTCTTTCCAGCGAGCCGGTATCTCGCAGTAAAGTTCCTGGTGGAGCAGCTTATGAGGATAGCATTGCGATCTGAATGAAGTCCAGGTTGTTACGCCGTTGGAGGAGCAAGCGAGCTTCAAGCCCCCGTACTGTCAAAATCTGGTACGGAGCAACAATTGGACGAGAACGCGCTGCAGTCAAGGAGGAAGCGTGGCCGTGGTAGCGGCCGCAGATCAGCCTGCCAGTGATCGTCGTAACTAGAGAAGCCAGCCGCGAGGCGAATGTTGCTGCCGCCCGCATCCTGCCGTTCCAAGCCTCAGGCCATCGCTAGATGTGATGCGCTGGGGTGGTGGGCCAGGATGATCTTCGTTGGGCGACTGCTGTGCTTTACAAACCTGCCCTCCGAAGGACTTACGCTTTTCACTTCAGAATAGACTAAGCGCGTGAAGATGGAATGATACGCATAGCTCGGCTGTACCCCATGTTTCAATTGCGCCTACGATCGGTTGGCTAAGTAAATATGGACATTTGTTGCCAAGACGAATCGTATTCCGAGTCCATGGGACAAAGAAATCGGTTGTGGACTAAGATCAATCACAAGACGACCAAGCATTAAACGAGCCAATCGGAAAGGGAGTCAATCGTCGAAGCGCTGAAGCCTTCATGTCACAGTTAGACTAGCCAGAGAGACGAGAGTGTGGAGGCGGGGAAAGCCCCATAGCGCCAACCAATGTGTGTATCGAGAACGGTATATAGATGTTCATTGGCGGGTGAGAAAGGCCGGAGTTATCCGCAATATCAACGGCGTAGACGTTCCCGAGATTTAGTCAACATTGATTCTCCTCATCGCTTTCAAGGTTAGGAATAGTTGCGTTTGCGATGAAGACCATGCACGATCTAGATCCTTCCTCGCAAGCCTTAATGCAGGTGCAATGAAGACTACCTCCCAGCGCGTACACGACTCCTGCTTTTGATACCTGATGATGGCATCTGCGATGATATTCGCGTTTCCCTCTCTTTCGACTAGCCGTTTGCCACGGCATCGCAACGGCGATGAAATGTATGATAAGACCTACCCCCCTAGAGCATAGACATCTCGTAGCCATAAACTTGAAGCTGATGTTGAGTTTCCCGAGTCCGGAGCGTAGCTTGTGGAAGATGCTGTTGTACTTGCATAACGAATTCTGATAAGAACAGACCCTTCAGCACTGCAGAACCCAAGTCGCATACCATCACCTCAGCAGCCGCAAGGCACTCACTCCCAAGAAACGCTGGAAATCATTATCACCATACGATCTTTGACTGGAACTCCAAACTCCTCTTCCATCTACCTAATCCCATCCCCATCATCCTCCCCATCCACATCCCCACCCAACAGCCCCCTCTCCTCGCTCCCACCCCCCTCATTCTCCTCTCTCAACCTACTAAACCCACTCCTCCCCACCCCGACACCATCATCATCATCTTCATACCCCGCATCCTCCTGCCCATTAAGCACAAACCAAACATCCTTCTTCGTCAACAACCCCCTCAAGCTGCCCTTCTCTGTAAAAAGCACATACCTGAGTCCCAATTTCTGGAACATGCTGACCGTGAGCTGGAAACTCGCTTTCGCGTTTAGCGTGATGGGTGTTTGGTCCATCCAGGGTCTGAGATCGAGGCTGGATGCAGGATCGGAGAGCGGTTGGTGCGAGAAATACGCTTCTGTTGCGTCGTCGAGATTGCGGGTGGCGTTCTGAGCGGAGGAGAGCGCGAACGCGAGTTCAGTTCGCGATATATATCCCAGCAGAATAGCATCTTTCGTATTATCGATGACCGGGAAACCACGGTATCTGTGTCGGGCGAGCAATTCGCGGAGGCTTTGGATAGTGTTCCCCGTTGCTGTGATGACGATGAGGTCCTCGATGCGTGTCATGACCTGCGCAGCCGGGACATCGGGGATAGACGAGCCGTTATCGTCGCGGTTGTCGAGGAAGGGGTAGGCGTTAAAGTGGATCCAGGATTCGTAGATGCCTTTTGGGGAGATGGCGTCGCCGACCCATTTACTGATCATGACTGCGATCATGATGGGTAGGACGTAGGTGAGGGCTCCTGTGAGCTCGAACATGATGACGACGATTGAGACGGTCATTCTGGTTGCTCCAGCGAGGGCAGAAGCAGCGCCTATGATGGCGTAGGTTCCAGGGGTTACGCATGGTATGTCAGGTTCGCATGAACCGAAGACAAAGAGGCTGGGCCAGGCTCCTTGTATAACCTCGATGGACAAGCCCACAGATCGTCCATACAAAGCTCCAATAGCCATCGATGGGAGGATGATGCCGGCCGGAATCTGCAGGCCAAAGGTGAAGCTTGCTAGAAGTATGCCTAGTAAGGAAGAGATGATGAGCAGAGTAATGACACCCGTGTTGGCTTTGCCAGCTTTGCATAAGCCGAGAGTATCTTCACTCAGGTCAACGCATTCGGCGAAGACCAAGTAGAGGAGCTCAGATGCTTGTGCTCTCATGAACTTGATGGGGTAGTTCATGAGCGCTGTAACGAAGGTGACGATCATCACCTCCGTGACAGGTCCTTTGAGGTAATTTCGGTCGCGCCGCCATTCAGCGACGCGCATATTGAGCTTGATGAAGAGTCCTCCGTACAAGCCACCAAGTAAACCAAGGAAGGCGAAGGGTCCGAGTTCGAAATCGTGCCAGCCGCTGTGATAGTTGACTTGATACAAGACAAGCTTGCCGGTTCTGAATGGGTTGAATGCTTGCAGTGTGACTGCTGCTACCATGGCGCAGACGAAGCTCTGCCACATGGTTTTGTCGGGGAAGTAGTAGGATAGTTGCTCTAGTGAAAAGAGCACGCCTCCTATGGGTGCGCCAAAGGCCACAGATATGCCTGCTGCAGCCGCCGCGGAGAAAACTTCGCGTTTTCGTGCTGAATTGTTGTTAATATTATTCGACAACCTAGCCTTGGCAGGGGCATATCATACCTTCGTTACCATTCACATCTTTGAAGAGCTTCATGAACAAATTCGCCGAACAGCATGCGACATGTACCAGAGGGCCTTCTTTACCCAACCAAAGACCCGATGCAACAGCAAGACACTGGCATTGTTAGATGTACGTTGAGCATGAGGTGTGGTAGTGGCTTACTAGTCCCAATGTCTTGACAACCAATGTCCAACCGCCCAAGAAACGCCGAATGATGAAGCCACCCAAGACCGTCTTGATCTCGGCAATACCGCTATGCTTCGCGTAAGGGGAAAACTCGCGCACCAGAAGACTTGCGCATGCTGCAAAAAGCACCTATGCAGTATCAGCATGAAATCTTGGCTCGGCATGGGCCAACCACTCACAGAAAACACGACGAAGAAAATGTACTCGATAATATAACTCCCACCAGCCGAAGTGACTCCAAGCGCATGACTCCAAGGATGCCAATCGTGGCACTGCGAGTACTCGGTGTATCCCCAGCAGCAGAAGCCCCGGTTCAGGTAGAACTTCCCATCCCCGTCAACGTTCTTGCAGTATCCCGTCTTCAGGTCGGCCAGCCAGTCGCTCGCCACGTCGATGAAGGCCGCGATGCCACCACTTAAGATGCCTGTTGCGACCAGGATCAGCCATATCTGGCTCGCATCCGCCAGCTGCTTGAGGTATCCAATAACGCCCGATGCGCCCGTGTACAGATAGCGCAGCCGTTGTCGCTCTTTCGCGTACTCGAAGATCCAGTCGATGGCAGTGAGATCATCATATCCAACCCGCCGCCCTGGCCCCTCAACATACCAGTCCAGCCCCGTCGCATCCTTGGTGTCCTGCAGCTGGTCGCCAGCGTTTCCGGGCGTGTCGAGGTAGTTGAGGATGAGCTCGGTGGAGTCGCTCGCATTGGGGTTAGTGCGCAATTGGTGCAGTCGCGATTGTGGGCCCCGTGGTAGAGGAGAGCTACGGTTGCTATTATTTCCAAGAGGCGAGGAGAGGAATCGTGGGATGGAGAAGGGCGACGAGGCAGCAGCTTTCTGTTTGCGCTTGAACGATAATCTGTGAGCGAATTAGCTCCACGGCCTACCGCCGATTCAGAATCCTCTGCGTACTGCTCCGGCAGAGTGTGCTCTAGCGGGTCCGATGCCAGCAATCCCTCCTCGTTGTCGCTGTCATCTTCGATGGTGGGTTGACGGTTCGGCACGCGGCTGGAGGATGCTTCGGCCTGTCCACTGGCGGACTGGCTTGATGACGAGCTCGACATCCCCTGGGTGTGATTTCATTCGCATCCGTAGAAGCATGTTCATGCATTCATAGTCGAGAAGATGTCGCGAAGTTACGGCCAGCTTCGGTGGAGCTTAGAGCTTGAGCCTCAGTTGCGAGACAAACAGCGCAAACAGGTGCGATCCAGGGTCGTGGCCCGTGCATCTATCATTTCGAGTCTGAAGTTGCTGGGTAACTTGCGATGCGAACCAGAAACCCTGACGTATGTCACTTTCGTACACAGATCTTAAATTTAGCCTATTTCTTCGTAGCTATAGTCTACTTTGATCGACTATCTTTACCTTGCAAGAGATAGCTCGAGGACATAGGACGATATTAATATCCAAAGTATATTCTTCTCTGTAAATCATGATCAAGCTCAATCTATAGGCAGGTCTAATTCGCATCAAGATGTTGCCCAAAGTGACTTCCTGTGTTATAGCTCCGAACGGAGGCTCTCAACGATTCAGCCACAGGTATGTTGCGCGCGTACCACCTCACGATGCGCAATTGCCTACACAGAGTCTCGACAGTGAGCAGCAACGAACAAGACAAGCGGAGTGCTATAGGATCGAGATTTTCTGCTGGTCCATCAACGAAGTCACATACCGTGAGCAATGAATCAAACTAATCATATTCAGACGAACTATGACATGTTATTGCGTGCGGTACCTGGGAAAGGCCTCCGAGGAAGGAGCGACGTGGTCGGAGCACAGCAGGCGCGATCGTGACTCTTGCCTCACCCCCACAATTTGATCGCCTTCTGATCACTATCATGACTCCATTGCAGTTCTCCTTAAGATATCTTCGCTCCAGATCTCAACATGGGAAATATGGAGGTTGATGTTCCTCGACATGACGTGCTTCAACCACTCCAACCAAACGGTACGCTCTCCGCGGATAAGCTGCGAGGCTTGAGCACTGACCATCTTCACGGCTCCTCAACACCACAATCGTACAACGGATGCGAAGAGCGCTTTCGAGCTTGTCCAATTAGCAGAGACAGGTAGGCAAAAATGAAGATAGACGTTGAAATTTGCTAACGAAAGGCCTAGATGCATGGCAGCGGTACGATACTCTGCTCTTGACGCGGCGATAGCTCGCTGACCTCAAACCCAGTGACGGTGAATATATCCTTACTGGTTACCGGTAGGACTGTGCGCGTCCACTACCTGGACCAAGACTGATGCAAGCAGGAAAGCTTCAAGTTCGCTGTTTACCTCTTTGAGGAGTATCTTCAACCTACATAACGATACAGGTCAACCAACTACCCTGATACTCAGCAAAACCATTCTAACTAGCCGCAGTCAACATAGTCACTCACGCCTTTGGAGCGCTTGCTTTCTCTGCTTTTCCACTTCGGGCATATTGGTCCAGCGATTCCCGCTTCCAGCATGCGACCTCAGCAGATGTATTTGCCATTAGTACATACTACGCGTTAGTCACGACTTGTTTTGCTTTCTCAGCCATGTACAATCCCGATTCTTCAGCTAGCCATCCAGACTAATGTCTCTAGTTTCCATGTTTCAAAGACCATAGTAGGCGCGTCCGGAATCTAACATCGCTTCTGGACCACCTGGGCATCGTCTTCGTACTCTGGGGTACAACGGTCGCCAGCTCACACTTCGGCTTTCACTGCGACAGCGTACTCCAGAGCTTCTACTGGACCCTGGCTACGGCGTCAGCTTCATCGTGTGCGATCGCAACCTTCCACCCAATGTTCCGTACCACAAGAGGGCGAAAGATTCGAATCGCGCTATATACGCTTCTCGGGACCTCTTCATTCCTGCCGATAGCCCATGGAGTCTTGGAGTACGGATATTCAGGATACGATGATCGCATGGGGTCGTCGCAATATGTCGCTCTAGCCATCTGCTAGGGTACTGGAGTTGCCATCTACACGACGAGGGTTCCGGAGCACTGGTACCCTGGCAGGTTTGATATCGTCGGCTCCAGCCATCAGATACTTCATATTCTGGTTATGCTGGGAGTATGGTGCTATAGCACAGGTTTGATGCGAGCGTTCAAATACTGGCACAATCTTCGGGGTGGAATGAATGGTTGCGCTTCTCGGCCTAGGGCATGGATCAGAATTTGCTGCTTCAGCTCGACCTGGTGTCGACGGGTGCGCCACCCTTTCCTGGTACGACATAGACTTTGCTGTGAATGTTGTATCTCCGGTACGAGGCCGAAGTCGCCCTCTGATTCACACGCCAGCGTTGACTTGGCTAACAAATAATTAGATCTAACCTTTCGCCGCGGGATGGGTACCAAGACAATTGCCTGTCGAATGGCGGTCTAGCCCAGAGGTAGTCGCCGTATTCGCCGTTGAATTGAAGATTGAAATGGATGGCGCCACGACGATTCAAAGAAAAATGACAACAGCCGAGAGTCCACGAAGTGATATGGGAGCGAAGAGCAAGTCTAGCAGATCATGCAAGCATTTCATAGCCCAGCTAATAATCGCTGAAGATAATCGGGCGTAGATAAGGAACAGCTGCTAGCCCGACTCTTGATTGGCCACCCCCAGCTTTTCGCAGCGACGTACACCAAGATCGATCGCCTCGAGTGCTGCGATAGACAAGACTTCCAAGCAAACGCTGTCTCGATGATCATTAAGGTCTACGTCAACAATTGTCGGTCACTTCGCCCTGTCAAGCATTGCGAAAGATTACGCTCCCACGAACGACTCCTTCCGTGTCACACATCTGATCGTAGACACGAGGTTCTGCTTGTATGGCTCCCAAAGCAACGTGACCCGACATCTCAGCTCTTACCAACTTCAAAATTCGAGACGCCTCTGCAAATATAACGTCTTCTCCAGGCATTTCGAATGTCAGCAATCCGGGCTGGTAAAGATTTTCCGGGGGTACAGGAGACAGGTTTCGAGCGACACAGATCATTTGGCAAACGCGACCGCGGAAATGCTTCGAACATATTTCTGCTGAGGTAGAGATAAGGATGTCCCAATTCAGCCTACTGTTGCAGCCCCCTAGCGTCTGAAGTAGAGCCAAGAGATAAGGAAAACGCCATTCCGCTGCCCAGAGCGCTTCCCGCCCCCACTGCGTCCCGCGAAAAGAGACTGCGCATCCAACATACTCGCCCGCACACAAGTCCCGCTCGTTCCACTCCGAGGTGTACGCTCCACTATGCCAAGTTATGCAGCGCTTTTGGAGCAGATCTGAACTTCCGCGATCATCGGAGCGCTGATCCCATGAGCCATAGCCTGTACTTGCTTTTCATCCACCCTCTTAACTGGGACACGAGCAACCTGGGCCAGACAGTCCGTGCATCCTCCAGTAACTCCAGGTCGCTAGATATACCGGAGAACCCTCACGCTGCTTGGCGACTGGGTCGATTTGCAATACTATTCTCTTGGAAAGGCTTGAGCCGCGTCACGAACCCTATACCGCGGAAGTATACATTGACGTCGATCTTGCATCTATGTATATAGCTGGTATCGCTCCCTGGTAACTCAAAACTGCACGCCGGTACCACCACGTCCAGCAGACGATACAGGCAAACTCGCCAACTTAGAGTAACAAGCCAATTTACCGGGCCCATCCTTGCTTCCCCACACAAGAGCTGCAGCTATCCGACATCTCCAGATCGACATCATGGGGTTCCAACTTAAGATGCTCTGGAGCGCCCCGGAGATTAATCCTTACAACAAGAAGGCGAAGTCCATCCCTGTCTTTAACCCAGTCAACAAGTATGGAAGGGTATTCTTCTTCTCATACCTTGGATTCTTCATCGCTTTCTGGTCCTGGTAAGTACTTGCGTGTAGTTCTTTCGTTGAAAGCATCTGACGTCTAGCCAGGTACGCGTTTCCACCTCTGGTATGGTTACCCTTAGCTATCACGCCACTCTTGGTATGACTCGACTAACCATCTTCAGCTCACTCTCACTATCAAAAAAGATATACATCTTTCGCAAAACGAGGTCGCGAACTCCAACATCATCTCTCTTACTGCTACTTTGCTTGTCAGATTCTTTGCTGGACCGCTGTGCGACCGATTTGGTCCCCGCCTGACCTTCGCTTCACTTCTGTTCCTGGGATCGATTCCATCTGTTCTCGCTGGTACTATCCACAATGCCACGGGATTGTACTTTATTCGATTCTTTGTCGGCATCCTCGGCGGCACTTTCGTTCCTTGCCAGGTCTGGACGACTGGATTTTTCGACAGGAATGTTGTCGGAACGGCGAATGCTTTGGTTGGTGGCTGGGGCAACTCTGGAGGTGGTATCACTTAGTAAGAATCCTTCCCTAGCTATTTTCGCAAACGGAGCTAACGATCGAACAGCTTCGTCATGCCTGCTATCTTCGACTCCCTCGTTCACGAGCGCGGGCTGACCCCGCACGTCGCATGGCGTGTTACCTTCATTGTTCCATTCATCCTCATCACGGCTACTGCACTTGGTCTTCTCCTGCTCACTGATGACACTCCCACGGGCAAGTGGTCCGAAAGAGCTCTCGCTGTGACCCATGGCACTGATGGCACCATTGTGCCGGCAACCGGCCACCTCGACGACAAGCCCGCCGGTACAGGCTCAGTCTCCTCCGATGACGATAAGAAGCGCCATGCTTCATCCAACGATGTCGAAGCTGCCGTGGGGGAGACCCAAATCGCCGATGAAATCCAGCACGAAGTAGTCCAAAAACCTACCTTCAAAGAGGCTTCCAAGGTCATCTTCTCCCTGCAATCTCTCGTCCTCTGCTCTGGCTACATCTGCTCCTTTGGCGGTGAGCTCGCAATCAACTCCATCCTCGGCGCATATTACCTCAAGAACTTCAAGTACCTTGGCCAGACCAACTCCGGCCGATGGGCAGCTATGTTCGGTCTTCTCAACGTCATCACGCGCCCTCTTGGCGGGTTCATCAGCGACTTGATCTACCGGGTCACGAACAAGAACCTGTGGGCAAAGAAATTCTGGATTCACTTCGTCGGTGTGGTATCCGGTGTTATGCTCCTCATCATTGGCCAAATGGATCCTAAGAACTTGGATACTATGATCGGTCTCGTTGCTCTCTTCGCGATCTTCTTGGAGGCTGGGAACGGCGCTAACTTTGCGCTCGTGCCTCACGTTCATCCTCACGCTAATGGTAAGCTACACCCACCTTCCCATCAACTCTTGATTCAATGCTAACGAATGCAAGGTATCCTCTCCGGACTCGTCGGCGCCTCAGGGAACCTCGGTGGCATCATCTTCGCCATCATCTTCCGCTACAATGGCACACATTATTCGCGCGTTTTCTGGATTATGGGCATAATATTCATTATTCTTAATCTGATGTTTGTCTGGGTGCGACCTATTCCTAAGGGCCAGATCGGTGGTCGCTAAGCTGGGATGTGGCTGTGTGGCGGCTGGTAGGGGTTAGATTTGGGTGCAATTTTGGCGAATATAGCATGATGTAATGTTGGATGGATGTAGTATTGATACCTTAGACGCAAGTTCTGCATTGAGCGGTGTAGTGAACTTTGAATCTAAAAGTTCTCATCTCCCGATACTCATAATTCTTGTCTTCGTGATCTTGCAGATGTTGTGCGATACTGCTGGGTGAGGGCTAGCGCGGAGTTGTGGCAGGCGACACGAGGCTGAGAGGCAACAGTCCTCAGGTGTAGGACAGTTTTTTGTAACCATCCGCATCGTTATTAAAGAAGGAGATACCTAGTGAAAAATAGAGAGTATAGTTATGCCTTAAGCTAGATGGAATAAACCGAGTTCGGTTGCAGGTAGGCGCTAAGACTATCCTTGTTGGAACGATGGAGCCCCCGCAAGCGAGAGCGGCTGAGATTGTGATGTGAGAGAAGAGCTGCTTAGCTGAGGCTGATCGCAAACATCTTCACTCTTTCCCACGCAATTCTAGGCAATATTCTGTTCGCGACATATAGCGACATTACTTTCATTTGAGCGCACAGCTGCACTATGTCGGGTCGCGCTTCGATCGGCATCGGTTCGATTGGTCAACTGCTAGGCTACGTGTCCAGTTATCTTTCGATCCTGAGTAGCTTAGGAGCATATGTAAGATCATATCGCCTGTCTCCACCTTAGATGGAAGCTAAACTTAGCCCGAGCCCATACCTATCTGGGGTATTTCCGGCGTCATAGGGTACTTGTTCGAGGATTTTCCGGAGTATGGTATCGGTGCTGTCTTCCTGCATCTAGTCCCAGAAGCCCGAGAAGTCGTAGACAAAGTCAAGAAGCATGTTCTCCATGCAGAAGACGAGGAAATCATCGCCTTTTTGAAGTCGTACACATCCAGTTTCAACATGACCGGTGTTGCAGTATGAGACACTACTTTCCACTTGTCGCTTGCGAGTTTATTACTTACAGGGAGACTAGGGCGCGATTGTTGCGCAGATCGCTGTAACAGGACTCTCGCTCACTCGTCTGGAGGACTCTCACTGGACAGCTGAAGCATTCTTCGTGATAAGTTTGGTCACCGGCGTTCTGTCCGTCTACTTCTCATGTTTGATGAGTCCAGCGTTCAATGGTCTGCACAGTGCAGAAAACATCAAAGAGTTCCTATCGAAGACGATTTCAAGAAGAGAAATGCGAATCGTCCAAGACGTTTTCGCGGAAGTCACGAAGAGAAAGCGACCCTCTAAAGCAGAAATCGCCCAGTTGGAGTACAGGCTTTTTGAGCCGAGTCGGCAAGTTCCATCGGTTTATGCAGCAGTCATGCTTGTGGTGCCCATGAGTCTTCTCACCATTGCTCTGAACACGTTCCTCGTCGGACTCGGAATATATCTAGGCAAGCTGTATACAGCCAACTTGATACCTTCATACGGCAAAGGATCTCTTGGCATACTCATCATCTACATCCTAACAACCCTTCACGGCATCGGGTTGTTCTACTCCCCGCAAAGTCTGAAAGCAATGGAGGCTTATCCGCTAAAGAGGTTACGAAAATTCTTGGAGACTGCGAAGAAAAACGCACCTGACGAGCACATTCATCTGGTCGACAATGCAACGTCTCGCCACGAAGACGGCCCTGAACAGCAGCAACAAGCATCGAGTGCTCGCCAATCGATACATTCTAGAAAGAGCGGAAACAGAGTGTCGTACGAAATTGCTGAGCCTCACGGAAAGGACGCTTCAGCAGCAGAACATGTACCGGAAGGGCAAGCGCCAGAATTGCAAACCGCACCAGAGCCCAATGCAGCTTTGGCCGACGCGGAAACGTCGAGTGCACCACATGAGCCACGAAAACCTGACATCCACGACATCAAACAGCCTGAAGACGTTCAAGCACCAAGCGTTCAGGAAGCTCTAAACGAGCTTGTGCGGGCACAGCAAGAAAGTTTGAGGGCGAGCCAACGATTGTCGGAAGCATTTCGAGCATTGAAACAGGGCGAGACTTTGGAAAAGTAAAGGGAGAAGTAGCCAGAGTGATTGTGTATGCAAGAATGTTAGGATCCAGTAACTGCAAAAGTTGAGCGTAGAGACAGATGTGCAAATCCTGCGCCTTACACAGCGGTAAAATGGGTGGGGCTAGTGAGCGCTAAGCCCAAGATGGATAGCTGATAATCTGCACTTTCGAAAGCGAGGCGAGGTGTGCAGGATTCTTGCACTCTTCATCCACCCGTGCGCACGACCACGACGGGGGCCGCCTCTGGCTCATTAAATGCACTGATGCCCCGAAGGCAGCTCCTGATGCCTTTATCTCTCTTTGCTACCCTCCACAGTGCGTGCATTTGATGTGTGCTTGACGTCCCAGACTCGAGGTGGTAAGCCGGATCCCATTTCTGCACAAATACGAGCAGCGCCCTTCTATTAGCAATCATTTGCTTCGACCAGTGGTGAATTTATTCTTTAATGCATTTTCACATGTCGATAGCGTCGGATTTCTAATATCCAAATCGCTCGCACCAGTAGACCATTGAAGATGACGAAAGATTGGGAATCGGTACGGCCGGAGATTAGGGAGCTATCGGTGGGTCAGAAGAAGAGCCTCCAGGAAGTCAAGACAATCATGGAAAAGAGTCATCAGTTCCGAGCGTCGTAAGTTTCGCTATATCTATCGCACTATTTGGCAACAGGCCATTGACTGTCGCTAGTACGAGGGCATATCGGATGAGGTTGAAGGACTGGGGCTACCTCAGACACAAACCTAGAAAAGGCGGCCAAAGAGACGTGAGCATGGAGGATGATGATGATGGGACGGAGTCGGATCGTGCCGAGGCTATGGATGTAGAAGTAGACCTTGAAGTTGCACCGCAAAGCGACCAGGCGACTCCTATCGATCCAGACTTGTCCTTGTTGGACGAAGCTGACAGCATCATTCCCACCACTGATCCTTGGTCAAAGGCCCGAAGCGCAACCACTAGCAGCGTAATGGAGATGCTTGGCGCCATCCTGGACAGCAACTCGATGAAGCTGGAACAGCTAATTCTGAAGAACCCAAACCACATCAACTACCCGATAGGACTCCCTTTCGAAGCGCACGGCGGGCGCTACTTCGGCCATCCTGCAATGTTGGACTGCGTCATATTACAGCATCCGGATCAGACACTACTCGATATCGCGTGTGGTTTACCATCTGGTCCTGTTGTTTGGGTGCTGGTCGCTCACGGCGCCAAGGGCTCAAAACATCCTCTCGGCACGGATCTTGCGTTCCACAATGCCATCAAGAACGGTCGGACCTTTACAGTACAGTCTCTACTATTTTCTGGCCTCGCAAACGCCAATGGTGTACCAGAAGTATCGTGGAAGCCTTTGCTCCAAGCAACGTTCTGGACGGTGCCTGAGATTGTTCGTCTGTTATTGGACCGAGGTGCTGAAGTGAACTATTGCGCTCCTACACCTTTGGATGGAATGCCCCACAAGACAGCCCTGCAGCTGGCACTGGATCGCCGGGCGACTGAGGCTGCAAGAGGGCGTGGTCCGATACGCGACCGGTGCGACCAGGTGGTGAAGCTGCTGTTAGATGCTGGTGCAGACATCCATGCGTCATCAAATGAAGATGAGCATGGTGAATCACCCTTCGAATGCTTCATTAAACCATGGCAAGGAGATCCGCACTGGGCTGCGAAGATGAGTCCAACGGAACTTGCGTGCTTGGAGATCCTTATTAAGAGGGGCGCAAACCTGCACGTCGCCTTTCGCGGTTTCTCCTGCACTGCTCCTTCCACCAACACCTTTGAACACCAGATTCTGTGGCATTCAACACCGCTTTTAGCGCGGATACCTATCGACAATGTGAATCCAGCCCTTGAAGGAATGGGCTCAAACCTACTACACGAAATTGTAGGGTCGTGTCCAGAAGCGAAGCGCCATCCGTCAGACACTCTCCGTGATATCGCAGTACTTCTCAGGAGTGGCGCCGACGTCAATCACAAAGGAAATGGAGGTCATTCGCCGCTATGGACATGTATCGAACGGTGTCCTGCCGTCGACATTGTGCCTCGTCTGCAAGCGCTTCTCGACGCAGGCGCTGACCCGATACTCCTAGATGACTCGGGCGCACGCCCAATTGGTCTCGTCGCACGGTCTCTAGACGATCCTTTGTTGTCGCAAGTGATGGAGCTCTTAATTTCCAAACTCCGAATGCATGCATTCTTCCAGGATATCTCCATCCAATGGTCCGAGGAGTCTTACTTTCCAATACCCACGAACCCTACCGCTGCTCAGGTCCTGCGCTACAATGAGCAGCAGCCAGACTTCGTATCCGAGATATCTCTCCTTGTGCCGAAAGAGAAGATACCTGTGGTTGTGAGAGCTGCTTTCAGTATAGCAAGCAAGAACTTCCTAGATGCGGCTGTCGACAAAGTCAAGACGGCGCAAAAGATGAATCTCACTGCTACCGAGAAAGTAGAGATCCACCAGCTAATCGCTAAGCGGAAAGCGCAAGGGCTACCAGACTTTGCGTTCGATCAGTACTTCGTCATGAGTCTTTTGATGCCGACATCAACCGCAGCTCCACAAATTGCGGATTCGTACGCAGAGCACAGCGTCGCGAAATCAGCGGAGGAAATACGAAACATGATGGAAGCGGTACCTGGTCTTGACCTCCCGACTTCTCTGCAATCAAATCTCCCAACACCACTGCCCATGGACACGCCCCTAGCGTTAGATGTACTTCAACCAGAAGACTCGGCATCGGTTCGTCGAGCCTCGATTTCGTCTGCATCATCCAACGTGTCCTCTTCATCTTTCTTCATTCCTACGACTACGCAGATCAGATGGCCCTCTATCGGACGTGCGACAAGACCTGACGACAAGGAGAAAGCGAGAGGCCAGACGCTGAAGTACCGGTGCAAGAGCTGTACTCATGAGCCGCTATTGACAGAAGCTGAGTTCAAAAGACATGAGGAGGAGCATTGGCATACGCTGAGTTGCAAGATAGAAGGGTGTCAGAGGAGGTTTTGCATCGCCGAGAGGGGCTGAAGGTGATGACCCCACTGTGGGGGTCACCATGTCGGTTACTCATAACAGCAACGCAATGCGCACGTTTTGGTGTGCGCACGAGGATCAGAGTCAGCGATGACTCGTTCGATAACACGCCACAAACTTGCGACATTCACAGACAGCTTGTCTAGTCCTCTTCGTGCGCCATATGAGTATACTACACTCGTCAGTATTTTGCTTGGCGTTCACGTACCGGTAACTGCTACCATGTCTGGAAACGCGTATCTGATCGCATTCGAATTTCAAGAAGTCCGGAAGCTGCGCGTAGTCGACCCGATATTTTCACGGATGGCGACGACCCAGCAGGCGTGCTGGCTGTATCCAGGGCCGCCGTTCATAAGGGGCTCTACATAACGAAGCTGGTCAGCAAGATGCTGAGACCGAGTAATTAGACGCTTGGCTCGCAGCGGATGAGATGGAGTTACATGATGGGGTAGTGTATGGGTTACACAAGATGTAGGGCTCACGATGTAGCGGAGCTAAGAACGAGTCGAAGTTGCGCTTTGACTCTGGAGGCGCGAGTCATATGTGACTTGCCGAATAAAACGTTCATCCATCAAATCTCCCAGCGTGACTTTTTGCGTATCTTATAAACATTTACAATATATTTCTGATACATCGCTCAAAATCTTATATCTGGTATTATTGATATCTTCGGTTCTTCAGTTTACCCATCCGGCTCTTAAATACAACCCACAACGCGACAGGATATCTCAACACAACCTAAGACTGCATTAAAGTTGCTTTACTGTCACAGGCAAAGATGCGCGCTATTCGGAGGCTGGCCCACCAAAGCAGCGCTCAACCTCCCGAAAATCAGAACCCATTCTCCCGCTTACGCTCAATAAAACCACCTCAAATTCGAAGGAATTCGCTCTCCGAGAAATCCTCCAACGGTGTCCCTAAAAAGGCATACGACTTCGAAGCTGTCTACGATGCAGATGCAGTTAAAAGCGAATATGTCCTTACGAAAGAACGGCTCAAAATTGCCCAAGCCGAGTTGATAACGGCCCGTCAGACCAATAAGGTAGATCTACGGGACATCTATGGAAAAGAACGGCGTATCAATGTGGAGCCTGAGACGGAACTCATGATCGATGTGAACGGCATCTTTCAACTTGCAGATGAGAACCCGACGACGATTGAAGATGCGGGCAGTAATCTATACAAAGGATTCCGCTATTGCCCGTTTCTCTTAGGCGAAGTGCCCGAAAATGTCCCAGAGCCGAAGTATCAGATAGAGGAGATCAAGAGCAAGATCAAAGGCTGGCAAGAACAATGGGAAAAGAGCAAGTATCCCAAATTTTTCGACGACTTCTTGAAACAGAACAGGAAGAGGGTCCAAAAGATCGATAAAGTCATTTGCTTCGATCTCGGCTGGCTTGAACTTCCACGTGGGTCTTATTTACAACACGCTCAAAACGCCTACATTCGACATCTCGCTGCTCGTCATATCGCAAATGTCATAGGAGGCTTGCAGGCCAATGACAATAGTGAACGTGCTGAAGAAAACAAAACGATCCAAATCCTGGCACAAGATGTATACTACACAGAATACTCTTCCAGCTTGGTCAAAGAGCTTGGAATCAAGATTGCGGACTTCAAGCTCGCTGAGGGCCTTGATCATGTAACCGAGAACTCTTTCGTCATATTTTTGAACGTACCAGACTTGGTCATGCAAGCCTGCATTCATCTGACGGGAGGTAAAGGTCCGGCTGGTATGCTGACAGTCCAAAGAACTGAAGATCACGAGAGACAATGGGCGGCGAAGAAATTATCTGAACGTTCTAGGAAGGACATCGGCCCATGGATCACGAGCAAGGAGCTTGGGTACCGAAATCGATGTATTAGGAAGACGTTGGAGGCAGATCCGGAGACGCCGTGGTTCGACGTGAAAGAATATTCTTTTGCGGAGGAACCACATGACGCCGCGGAGGCTAATCGGTTGAGGATGGAACGTCGGGTACCTGTGGAGTTGCTTATAAGATAGGTACGGATAGGTCTCATGATATCGCAATATCATTGCGCACATTCGGTTATAAGAATTGCATGCCTAATTCAAAATACACTAAAGACTTGGCGATCAGAAGCAGTTTGGACTATGACGTTGTAACATACACAGCCTTTGACTGATTTCGCCTCATGTGATGACTAGATAGATTATGACTCGATCTCATGACTTGACTCTTCACAGTGTACCCTACATTTCACCAAGCTTGGATTCAAGACATTACTTTTCTTTCCTCCATAACCTATTGACTAGTTGAACTTGCGACCACGATCACACTATCAATATCAGCATTTATTAGCGCACGAACGAAGCCAAAATTGACCGTCACCGACAACATGTCGGATCCGAAACACAACACAGAGTGTGAAACGTACTTAGTCTTTGACTTCGACAAAATAAATAAAGCCCACAATGGAGGCTACACGTTCACTCGAGAGCGTCTCGCCAAATCGAGAAAGCTGATCATGGACATCAAGGAGATACAAGCAGAGCAACAAGGACGGCAGCTGAGACAGAAAAGATATGTCGATAGTATTGAGGACAAAGAGGTGCAAAGAATATACTCTGTTGAGATCGACGACATCTTTGGGATTACCGTAACGCTGCACATTGACACAGACTTTGAGTATATGGTTGGGCTTTATGGTCTCTTCGGACTGGCCAATAATAATCCGCTCCAAAGCTTCAATGACGAACCTGAACGGAGCGTCCTCCGATACTGCCCATTCTACCCAACAAAGACTCGTAGAGACGTGGAGAGTGGGCAGCCATTAGAACTCCTCTACAATCATATTGCGACCTACAACAAAGATTGGAGAGATAGCGGATACAGTAAGCTGATAGAGGATGCTCTAATCAAGTCTCTGCCAGCAATGCCGGAGGTCGATAAGGTAGTATGCTTCAACATAAAGAGTTTCGATCATAGCTCAGCATATTCTCATTCTCATCACTTAGCCGCTCGGAAGATTGCTGAAGTTATAGGACATGTACAGGGCGAGAACCGCAAGGGAGTACAGGAAATACCGGTATACCTCCAGTCTAAATTTTACACGCGCGAAATCCAAAAAGTTCTGCCTGCTTTAGAGTATCGACTCCTTGATTACTGCACGGCTGAAGGACTTGAAATGGTCGATGAAAAGACATTCGTTATCGCACTAGAGCCTTATGATGAGACTATGCAAGCCTGTATCGGTCTCACAGACGGTTTAGGACCAGCCGGCATGCTTACAGTTCAAAGATCAATCGACCACGAAAAGTGGTGGAGTGGACAGACCCTTCCTACCTCGAAGGCTGCCCATCCGTTGGACGCTTGGATCACAACAGCGGAATTACGATACCGGAAAAACTGCATTCAGATTCCTTTCGAGACCGTCAAAGATAACCCTTGGTTTGACTTGAATACTCCCAGATTTGAGGGTCTGGCACCGACTACTGATGGAAGGCATGATTATCGGCTAGAGTGGCTTTTCAGAAAAAAGGAACTCAGTTCCGGGTAGGAGTCATGATCAGATGCTTTTAAATTCGAGTAACTCTGTAGCACAGTCATTCCATCACCATACATGATCCAAATTCATATTGGCATATACATATACATCCTTGAAACTTTGGCGATGACGTCCGCAAGTACGGAATATTGACAAGTCCTCGATAGATCTCTGTAGTACTGTCATGTTGTGTGGACTGATGCTGGAAATTACATAACAGCGAGTGACACCACTTTGAAGGCTCGTGCGACAAGGAGGGTAGTACAATTTCGAGTAACGATTCTACCGGCATGCTAATGGCGATTTGGGAGAGGGCGAGGAGAAGAGCGCTGCATCTCATGGTGAGAATTGATGGCAGGCGAGTTCAATAAACAACTAACGTTGCGCCTTGACTCCTCAATTTGTACGTCTTCAAGGTAGCATCTGTTCAGATTTGCTAGAGGTGAAATCAGTTTATCAAAAGGGATATCAAATACTCTTCTTTTTAGAAGACGAAAGGCCGGATTGCTGGAACACATTGTGCGGCATTGGCTATCAGCTCCACGTTATCCAATATTCGATGACCGACTTCGTACGTGCCAGAGGGGTCTCTCTACTATCGTGACCAAAATGCGAATGCCCTGCTCGAGCGACTTCCAACCGAGCTTACCACCGCAGCGAAAAGCCAGCCAATAGCCGAGACGCAGGGACCCCTAATTTCGAATTACTAGCGCAAAGAAGAGGCGAGTAAGTAGCTTTTTCTAGTTCTAGCTCGGAATCGGGTTCGCTTCAAACAGCCAGGTACTGAGCCATTAAATGGCCCCCACAAATGCTCTTACTAAGGAAGGTAAGTATCTGATCAAGACTACTGCTGATCTATGCTTACAATGGTGATGAAATCGGTTTATTGCTATACGTATTAGGATCTAGCAACTCGGGTTCGCCTGGAATTTCAATTTATAATTATTGGGCGTAGATATGCTCATGTACCAAAGGCAAAGAAGTTCATAAAACATTCAACATTCCCAAGGTTTTAGGACTATCGTCTTTTGTATCTTCGTACCTGAAATCATGAAGCCTCTGATTATCCTTCTTACGTTGTTAGCCTCTGCTTCGAGCAACCCGCTCGTATGTTATGCTGATGTCCTCAAACAAAGCATACAACTAATCTCCCTAGGCACTTCCATCTGAAAGCAAAAGCCCGGCAGTCCAACCAATGCCAATTATCAACAGCCAGCTCACGTATATCGGCCCCATCAAACCCGGGGGAGAGAATGTTACGCTTCACGGAACAGCGCAAGTAAGCTACTCCAGATACATGTCCCTCTCGTGATAGACACTGACAGCAACGAAACCAACAGTCTGTATTAGCGCAAATCAAGAGTCTAAACCCATCATTTCACCCTGACGACTTTGAAGTCACACGTACTGCTCGAGCCAAATTTGAGAAAACCCTCGCCAAACGCGAGCTGGAGCTTCAGCAACGCTCAAAGCAGGTAAGTACTGTCTAACGATGACCCTTGTATCCAAAAGGCCTTCTAACTGATTTTAGGGCGTAACTAACTGTGGGCTATATGGAAACGCATTGCTCGATGCGAACACTATTATCCCTATTCTGAGTATGCCAGGCGCTTGCTATGTAGGTGGGGGTCCTAGGACATGCGTACATCTTTCGTGTGTCAACGACGGTGGGAACAATGCTGTGTCGCTTTGTAACGACGTAAGGTACCCTTTCTTACTCTATCTTCTCATCGCAAGTCCAAGTCGTGCATTGGCTAATACAGATATAGAACAAGGCGGCTATCGCCCCAACTTGCGCATATCTTGGGACGTACGCCCAAGATATTTGCGGCGGCAAATGCGCGTTTAGCGTCGATGCGGGGGTATTCTTTCCCTTCATCTTTTGTGGGGGCCAAGAGTTCGATACTGATCACTACAACGTCATTGTCGGGACGTCAGTAAGTTGCTAAAGCTACGCTTTCGAGAGCAGATATAAAAATTGGTGGATTGTTCCTGTCATTACCCTCTTTCCAAAGACCACTCTGTATCCTACTAGTCTAGATAGGCTTTAGTATGCTATCCAACATAGCTTCTTGATACCTCACGGCGCAACTGAAAGACAGATTTATAATGCGACTAGTGAGGTTGGGGGGTGCGAAGGAGACTTATATCTTCATCCTCTAGACAGCAGGGTCACGAAGTCAGAACATAACTTGTGGAGCAAGTGCGACAAGACGTTTTTCGAGACATCTAGCGGTAACGACTGGTCTAATGTCAATGCCGACATTGGGAATCGTAAATGAAACTGACGAAGGACGAATGCAGTTTTGACTATCAGATTGAAGGATGTTCAGGATGGAATGAATCCAATATGATGGTTCTACGAGTGCTGCAAGCTGGAAGCTAATTTTTTAAAAAATGACATCAACGTCGATTCCTGGTTTCCGCGTCGTGCGTCTCGAGATGGACATTTATGAACCTAGATTGCCTAGTGGTGAGATCACGCCTTGGAGTGCTCTCATCTGTCCGAGCACAGGGCATAGGCGATTTTCGGCGATTGCATTCATGAGGAAATATGCTGACTAAGAAGAACGTCAAGTCCAATAACACTGGTGTATAACTTATTCATAGCAGGAACATATGACTTGCTTATTAGGTAGATACATGACTGATTCTTTTACCGTACCCTCATCCAAAAGCATACAATATTCTGCGCCAGTTTTGAAAACACGCCCAGAAGCTTGGTGATCAGACGTTCTGACAACATGAAACGGTGCAGTGAGTTCCTCCATCGTTAGGACAGCACTTTTGGCCTTCATTGCACGTTATACACTATATGCTGTTAGAAACATGGACGTGTCCTGCAGCCTCGTGTTCTTACCTGACCCGGCACGATCACCTCCTCGTTGCAAACTTCTGCTGAAGCGCTAGCACTCGGCTCGGCCGGCCACGCGAGGGCGACTGAAAAGAGCGCGAAAAAGATAGTGCTGTATCTCATAATGCAGAATGAGGTCGGTAGTGCTTTAATTGCTTGAATTTTAGGATGAGATCCTGGTTATTTGCGCTCTGTACGTCTCGAGAGGGTGTATATATATTCGCGAGTGGCACAAACGTGGCTTTTCATGCTCGTGGGAACGTGGCGCGAGAACCGAGCCAACGCCCGGTAGAAGCGCGCCGGGACTCAGGCGAGAACGAATGCACTAAGGTGTTCATCTGCAATCGTTAAGTAAGGCGTCGCGGAAATTCCTGTAATATCAAGTATAGAGGAGTTTGGTAAGGATATATGCATGTAGGTAGTCGACAAAGCCGCATCATAGAACGTCAGGAACGGCCACGTTATTATAGGCCGGTCGCCCACCACGCCCTGCACTGCCGTAGGCGTTAGACGACTGCATCAGTTGCCCTAAATTCGAAGTGTTAAGACCTGAAGAATCCGTTTCGAGACTGCCTACTCTATGTATAGTGATCTGTCTAGATGATGTGTTAGGGGACGTACCAAAGTCTGTTTGGGCTACGTTCTTCTTTCTACGAATTAGAGCGACTGCTGCATGTGAACGATCAATACCACGGACGCATGCTGGGTGTCGTGTCGACGAGGAAGCTGAGATCGGCGGGGAAAAGACATCATGCCAGTGCAGTGTATACTCCACAACCAAGCATTCCAGGAAGACTATCTGAATGTACGAGTTCGGCTGCCACGACGCGAAGCTGCATGTACCTTTGCGAGTGCACCACTGTATGCTCGTGGTAAATATAGTCCTGGAGAAGGGCTACATTTATCGTCATCTATATTCGTCATGTAGAAGCACTTTAAATCGCTAAAAACGTTCCAACGAGGGTGATGATGGAAAGGCGAAGTGCTCCTGGTATCTTAAAACCTCTCCAGGAGCTCGCACGAGGCAAACAACGTGCAAGAAGCACTATGAGCAGAACTGGCCTAGCGAAGTGAGCGCTAGATCTTCCTTTAAGCAATCCCCTAAGCAAGCTCAATCTCAATAACCTTCTCCGGATTCCCTTCACAATCCCAGATCTTACTCACCCTCAATCCTACCCCCTCGCAAAGCGCTCTCCAATCACTCTCCGTCCGCTCATACGCCGAATGACACAGCATCATCAACATGTCTACGCTCGTGGAAAACCAATCCGCATCCTTATCCTTGATCACGATCTCATTCAGCAAGATCTTCGAATACCCGTTCTTCATCGCCGGAACGAGTTGCGCAAGGACCTGGCGACACGAGTCATCGGGCCAGTCGTGCAAAACCATGTGTAGGTAGTATGCTTTTGCACCGTGGATGGGTTGTGGCGTGAACATATCGTGTTCCTGGGCCTCAATGTCTTTCGGGAAATCGGCGGTGAGGGAGTTGATCACAGCTGGTAGTTCTTGTAAGACTAATCTGCCCTTCATCTCTGGGAACGCTTTCTTGAAGTCGACGATGTCGTGTCCGGCGTTACCGCCGATGTCGATCATCAGGACGCTCTCGGGGTCCGGACTAGGATCGTTCAGGATGGCGGACACGTCGGTGGACTGAAACCATTTCTTGCCGAGGGTTTTGAAATCCATGTGCGCGTTAAAGGTTTCGATTTTGGCGGCGTGTTCGGGGAGGCTGAGCCATTCGAAGTAATGCAATTTTGTGTCGAAGGCGAATTGGAAGATCGAGGCGTCCTTGTCGGTCGGGTTTTGGTACTTCGTGTTTTTGAGGTATTCTGGGAGTTTGGCGTTGACTTGGTTCATGAGATCGTAGCTGGGACAGGAAGTGTTAGCAGATGGTATCTCGATAGAGTGGGAAGCTGAGTTACCAATCTATCGTCATGCCTTTGCAGATCCTTGTCGCCAGAGCCGCAGTGATCGCGTTGGGCGCAAACTCATTCGATCCGGTCTCGTTTACGAAGCCGCAGCAATAGAGGTGTTTGAGCATGCGTGCTATTGACGTTAGCTCCAAGGTAGTTGTAAACAACCAACAATAACGTACAAAGCAATTTCGGATCCGCCCCTGTCAGCTTCCCCAGCTCCTCGCAACTCTTAGGCGACCTATTGTTCTCCAACATCTTATCGAACAGGTTCAAATCGTATCCTATACGTGTCATGGCCCACTTAGGCGGCTGGGCAAGATGTCAGATAACGCCCGACGATATTACGTGTTGCAGCGGAGAGGCATGGAACTTACATCGAACCAGTTCATTCTCGCGACGACTTCGAAAGGTGTTTCGAGAGCTGTGACAAGACTGCGTGCTGATTCGAGAAGTGCTTTCCTGGGATTGTCGTCGGATGTGGAGTTTGTGACGCTTTTACCTTTGGCATCGACGTCCTTCAATAAGGTGGTGATATCAGGGGATGGAGAGTTCATGGTGTTTGTGTTATGGGCAATGTGAGATATGACCCGACCGACAGGATTGATCGAGCCCAAGATCTCTTATATGTCCACTTACCTGTGACATTAAGATGGGGCCTTACGAAGGCAGTTGTCGCCAGGCCATGTTACAAAGGGTGGCCTGAGCTGGAGGATTCGGGAGTCTATTGGACGATTTTTGTCGATCCGGGCGCGCTCATCGCATTAGTGCGGGGTGTACCATTCCACAATGATACAAGTCACATAGAACCGGGACCTCAATTAGCTTTAGGCGCACTACGACTAGCCTGCACTAGTAGATTACTATGTTTAGGGTTTGGGTGCGTGGCTCACTCTGAGCAAGGCTATTAAACGACGTACAATTGTAATGAACAATATTCCTCCTTCCACTCGCATTATGGCATGTGTTCAATGAGAACCAGATAGCTCATAATAAGGCCAACCGTTGATCCAGTTCGTACTCCTCTCATCAACGGCCCGCCATAATTCCTCGCGTAAAAACTGGAGCAGGACGCCCTGGTTCCTGAACAGTTCTACGTATTCCTCCAAGTTGTTTTTGATCTCCACATAGGGAACGCCATTTGCCACCGGCACGCGCATGATGATGTGCCTTAGTTGTGGATAGTCGTGCCTTGCTTTGGACAGTCTTTGCGTTAAGTTGACGTTCTGATCAGTACAGACCCAAATTTCCAACTTGTGTATCGTTCTCGGCAAATTAGGCCATCCTGGATACTTCAATTCGTCTTGATAGTACGAGCTGTCGTCCCCGGGGTCATGGAATTGGGTCATCCCGGTCTTGCTATAATACTCTAAACCGCGAATTTGCAGGCGAACGCTGCCGTCTGACACGGGTTGAACTTCCCAGTGCGGACTCTGGAAGCGACCGACTAGAGGGATCTTCTCATCCTCCACGATGAGCATCGGAACAGTGAGATGTTGGAGATTGCAAAAGGCGGAAAAGTTGGTGATACGCGTCCCTACGGGGACAAAGGTCTCGTCGTAATAGAATGATGGACTGGGAGAAAACGCAAGGTGTTCAATGCTCGGGAAAGCTGTTGTAAGTACGTTGACGATCTTCTGAATTCGGCTTTGGCTCGGCGAGTTGTACGAATGAAGACAAGTTCGAGGCTGACCAGGCTCGAGCATTGCAATTTCTCCGCTAGTATTGAGATATATCGTTTGAACCTGTCAAAACTGGCCTCCTCGATAAAGCCGCGACAGAGCGGAAGCTCAAGGGCGAGAGACCGTAGTGAAGAAAGCGCTGGTACGTGTTCAAGCGCATCGAGATCTCTCTCCAATATGTATCCAGTTGGCACCTGATACGAAATTTTGGTCAAAGGAGGGAATGGGAATTCCCAGTTTCTCACACAACACTGATTGAGTATAAGCCCTCGTAGATTATGGTATGTGAAAGGAACGAAATTGATGCGACCAAAAAGCTCCGTGAGAAGCCCAGGCACATTGAAGCCAGCGATATCGAGGTCATGTAGATTCGGTAGGAGGACTTGTAGAGAACTTCTTGGGCGATGCTCGGCATCCGCTTCGATACCAGGGAAAGTCGCGTCAGATCATTACTTGACAAAAGACTCGCTATTTCGAGGAGTAGCTCGTCTGGGAGCAGGTAGATGTATGAGGAACCGATTGACTGCATCGCCATCTCTTCTGCTACATTATGAACTGCGTCGAATTGCGATTCTACGATAAGTCCGTATTTGGCCATCTTGGGACAAGGGAAACTCTGATGGTAAAGGAATAGGAGAGTAGAAAGAAGACATTGACCCCGAGATCTCTCGAGAAGTTGAACACATTGCTGACTAGGTTGCCTGGAAGGTGTGATCCTGCGGCACAGCAGCCGAAGGCCGGAGGTGTATCAAACGGAAACCTAGCAAGGTGGGTGATGTGAAGTCGGGCCATACTTTCTATAGGAGTTGGGTCGATCCGTGCTGCGAAAGGTCGGTCGAAAGAAGCTACGCTTTTCGCTCATTTGGACGAGCTTCTGTTTGCAAGGTCGAGTCCCACTGCGGGGAAGCTTGGAAGCTGCGACCCACCACCGCCACCACAGCAGCCACAGGCGGACAACCTTGCGACTCAACGCACATAGTCGTCTCTACCATGGCGATGCTTTGACCATAGGGCGTGCGATACACCAATGCACGCTTCAGACGCGTCTTCTACGTATATGATGCTGGCTCATTTGTCATAAATGCGGTGCTCTTTGACAGACAACACTATTACGACTTCAGAGACGGAGAGCCGCACAAGCCTAATGATCAGCGAACATCATGGCAATAAGGCGTACATATTCAACACGCAGGGCGCGTTTGGGATCGCGAAACTCCACAATACGTCATACCAAATCCATCACTCGCGGGGCCGGATATAACCGATGAACAACATAAAGACCAACCCAGAAGACATACAAAAAGGCATAACTCGAGTTAACAAATTGGACCGAAGCCAGCAGGAGCAGGAACAGTCCGCAACACAGAGCAAACGCCCCAAACCCCTAACCAAAACCCAACAATGGCGAAACTAACAGCCTTCAAACTCCTCTCCTTCGACGTCTACGGCACCCTGATAGACATGCAAGCCGGCATCGAATCAGCCTTTCAACCCACCCTCTCCAAATCCAATCTCGACGGCAAAATCGACAGGAAGACAATCATGTCCGCGGTCTCCGCCGCTAGCACCCCGCTGCAAGAGCAGGAGCCGGGTCTCAAGTACTCGGCGCTGCTGACGAAAGCGCATCCCGAAGTAGCCAAGAAACTAGGCTGCACGCACGACATCAGTGAAGAGGAGAGTAGGGCGTTTGGCGCAAGCGTGGGGAGCTGGCCGGCATTCCCTGATACCGTCGACGCGCTCCAACGACTTCAGAAATTCTACAAACTTGTCGTTTTGTCGAATGTAGATAACGACTCCTTCGCCGCGTGCAACGCCGGCCCGCTCGAAGGTTTTGAATTCGACGCCATCTTGACCGCGCAAGATATCGGATCCTACAAGCCCGACCCCAGGAACTTTGAGTATATGTTCAAAGTCGCGAAGGAGAAGTTTGGCGTGGAGAGGGAGGAGGTGCTGCAAACGGCACAGAGCCAGTTACATGACCATCAGCCGGCGAAGAAGCATTTTGGGATGAAGACGAGTTGGATTGCGAGGTACGGGGTTGTGCTGGGTGGGTCAGGGGAGGAGCCGGTGTGGGATTGGAAGTTTGCGACGCTGGGGGAGATGGCCGATGCTGTTGAGAAAGAGGCGGCGGAAAAGTAAAATAGTAGAAAGATGGTAGCATTACATCCAAGCTTCCAAGATGTGGTATATGCGCGATGCCCACCTAAACGCCAAATTTGCTTCGAGATCCTTTTAATGTGGTGATAGTGTTACTTGTTCAGCCTCTTCATCCTCTCAGGGTCCCTCCACCAAGCGCACTGCTCCATGCGTATCCCAGCACCTTCTTTCTCCATATACGTCCCGCCCCGATCCGCGTTCCCGACGACCAACTCTCCATCCCCCACACCCCCATACATCTCCCAAGTCGGCGCGCCATCGATAGAACTCTTGTTCGGATCCCCATAGACGATGAAACTGACATAGTAGCTATGATACAATTCCGCAATATCGGAATACTGAGCTGAGGAGAGGCCGTTGAAGTACCATAGATCTGAAGCGTGAGGCACACCTTGCCACGATGGTGCATAATTCGGTACATTGAAGCGGGCTTTGTAGACCGAGACTGAGACGTTTGAGACGAGGCGGGCGGTTTCTTGGGCGGGGCAGATGTACGAGTAATCTCCATAAGCGGCACTGATTCTGTCGTACTCCAGACTCTTCGGTGCCTTAGAGTATGGTCCTGATCCGCTTGTCGGATCCGGATAGAGCTTCTCGAGGTCTTTCAAGTCAGATGGGGTAAGGTCAGGCGCGAGATTCGCAAGAAAGGATATGAATTCGGCGTTGGTGGTGAGGTTGGTTGGTGTGAAAAGCTTGCCTTCGTCGGTCGTGGTTGATATCAGTAAAGGGAGGTGGTAAAACGTGCCGTCCTCGCCAGACGTAGAGCCGCGTTTCTCGATCAGGGGACCAGGAGAGACCGGTTGCCATGGCCAGGTGATGTTATAGTTAGATTTGGACATGATGTGCGTCGAGGCATCGTGAATGTCTTTGATAGCTACAGCTCTTAAGCATTTCAGGGCCTTGTCGTTCGGCTGTAATGGGCATTTGACGGATGTCATGAAGTCCTCGTACTGTCGTTTGTAGAGAGGGTACTCAGCATCCGGGAAGGAGCGAGCAGTGGGTGCTCCAGAGGCTATAATGACCTGATTGAAGAGTGGCTTCCCTTTGTCCTTGTCGTAGTTGTGAAAGTAGTGGAGCGCAACCGAATGCGCGCCTGCGCTTTGGCCACCGAGTGTGATCTTGTTTGTGTCGCCTCCGAAGTACTCGACATACTCCTGCATGAACTCCAGGAAGAGTCTCTGGTCCCTCAACCCTAGATTCAGCAGATCCTCCTCTTCGAACAAAGCTGATGGGAGAAACCCTAGAGCACCGAGTCGGTACTGCATCGTCACCACCACAATCGGCTCCGTACTTGCCGCTACAAAGGCTGCACCATCCAAACTCCTTCCACTGCCACCAACGAATGCGCCTCCATGCACCCAAAGCAGAACTGGCAACTTCTGATCAAGTGGTACGCCAGGCGTCCGATAAAGGTTGAAACTCAAACAAGCCTCACTCTGATCAGCCATGCCTCCATTCTGTACACATCTCGGGCCGTACTCATCCGCATCTTTCGTCCCAGCAAACGCCTCAGGCCAGGTCGCAGCTGCAAATCTCTTGTCGCCAACAGGCTGCGTCGCATAATCGATTCCAAGCCACGCATCCACCGGAGTCTCGAACTCAATGCTATACTTCAGAGTCGTGAGGACCTGCGTGCCCTGGAAGAAGCCGTACCTTGGCAACCGTACCACCAGCGGCACCTTCGGGTCCCTGGAGTACGGAATTGGCTTTGCTTTCGCGAAAGTGTACGGCCAGAACAGCAACACAGCAGTGAAAACGAAGAACATCGCCGCGAGAAGGAACCTGAGCCTGTTCTTCTTCGAAGCCTTTTGCGCCCAAACCGGTAGCGGCGGGAGCTGCGGGAAGCCGAGTCGCATTGAGAGGGGCGCGTACCCCCATTTTGAGAGCCTCGAGTTCCACATGCTGAGCTCAGGGTCTCCTTGCTGCGAATCAAGGGAGGGACTGCGATAAGGTGTTGAGAGTAGCTGGAGCCGGAAAGAGGGGTTGTTGCGTCGTTAGCTGTGTTGCGCGCGCATTGTCACGATCCAGCGTCCTGGACTAGTGCACTGAGGCAGCAGTCGTGGACAGGATGCACGAGAATGGTGCAGCGATGCAAGGAGCGGGTGAGGTTGAGGGTTGAGGCACGACGCTGGTGACGGGCGAAGATGATGTTCCTGCCAAGCTTGGACGCCTGTCCATTCGCCGGGCCTAACGCTTCGGACGAGATTCGCGAAAGCATGGTTGCTTTTGCAGGGATCATCTCATTTGCGACGCGTGTGATTGGTGTGATGGATGTTTATCAACGGTGTTCCGATGCGACGATATCGTGAGCAGGATGGGAGCTGCAAGATAATGCAGTGTCTCATGTCTTGCGGCCTGCTGCTTGCACGAACTAGGGGCTTAAAGTTACGACCCCGCTCGGTACCCCCATCAAGGTCACGATAACCTGTTGACGGATTTTGGGGTAGCTTATGAAGCCTGGTCGTACCACTATGACACAGAGGTCCAGTTTATATAGCGCTGAATTGAGGCTAACGAAGGTGCATTGAACGTTGCGACAAAATGCCAAGGCGCATGGATGTTCCCATCGGAAAAGCACCCCTCTACTCAATCAGTCTCTCTTCAGCTTCAGACTCCCAGCATCATTCTCCTTGAGTACCGTCACATTTCCCTACTCGTAGCTACAATCGTACTTCCCCTTTGTCTCCCATGCCCATCACTATACGTCGCCGTTCTTGTGTCCCAGCCATCTAAGCCATGGAACAGGAACGCCAGGATGTTGTTCTTGAACAAGTAGCTCTTGCTACTCGACTCTACACAGTGAGGATAAAGAAAATGATAGTCAGAACAATTAGAGTCAGGGGCATCAGGAACCATTCCCAGCGTACACGGACGTAGACCTCGAGGTCCATGGCTACACCTGTCAGATTTTGAGTCGAAGGGTTGGCGGAGGACTGTATGATGCGAGACGACGCAGTTGCTATACGTGACCAGACAAGGGATAAGTTGCCGGCAAAGATAGAAGATGTCCTGGACAAGCAAACCCAAGTCTCCAGTGGATGTCACATTCCAAGAATACTGCCTCTTGCTGCTGCTGCTGCTTAGAGCTACCACGTCCGGAAACTGGTACGTATATTGCTTTTGCATAGTCAGGTTGACTTCGGAAGCATTCGTGTACGTGAGCCCATATTCCTCGACTTGTTGAACGGTTGTGCGGCCATTCTTCGTTTCGATGCCATCGTATCTTTTCCCACACAAGTTGAGAAAACACTCCGTAACGGACCCATTCAGTACGCCGAGCTGAGAGATGTCGCCGACATGTTCAAGGTCCATTGTTAATATGAAGCAACTCGTGTTTGTCAATTGCGTCGCATGAGCCTGATTTATCTGCCTGTTGCCCGCGTGTTGTCGCTAGTACTCGAGACTTTGCGTGGAGCAATAAGTCAAGTTCTTGTTCGGGAACTAAGACATGCCCATCTGTACCCCTCTTCCGCCTAACAACGTTGAGTCTTCATACTGCATGATATCTTCTAGAGATAGGTAAGTCTGGGGTAAATGTCGCTTGCAACCTCAGAGCGCGTATAGGACGCAGTGGATGAGATGGAAGAGTCAGCAAGGGAGAGTTGGGATGCGGCTGGGGCTCTTTCGCTGCTAGCGTTACCCTAACCTGATTGAGTGTAGCTCATCCCTTATCAACAAGCGACCCACGTGGCGATATCAGTCGAAGTTCACGGACCTCCCACGAACTATCGTGAAAATTTTGTCAGCATCTTCATTCCTCTCGGATGCCTTCGAACACATGGGTCTACCTAAGACAGTGAAATGAAATGGCCAAAAGAAAGACCAAAAGGGGCCCGGAGGCTGGACAAAGAGGGTTGCGGCGGCGAGGGCACGTTGCTTCAAGGTGACTAACAATAGGCGGTGAAAAATCGGCTACAGCTTCTTCGCTATTATAAGCTACCGAAGAGGCTAGAACAGCTTTAATCCGAGACAATTTATATTCAGCGCTCTCTTCCTTTCCTCCCTCTCCTTGTAACTGTCACTCCCATTCCCACGCCGTCTGCTTCGAGCGCAGCGCCTTCCCGGGCAGCGCAGTCCGATGGGCGTCCCCGGCCAAGTCCTGCCGCCATCAAGCAGCTTACCACCAGTCCGCGCGCTCACAACAGCGGTGGTCTGCGAGGAAGAAGTCGTCACTGCTCTCCACAATTTACGCTCATTATATTGTCCCCTTCGACTTCCACAGTCCGTCCATAAGCCGAGGCAGCCATCATTCTCCGTACCAGCAATCGACTCCGGGTACGCGTCCGAAGATGAAGACGAGAACCCCTTCGACACCTTAGCGGCCGATACTGCGATCTCCAATCTTCGTCTAGACGAATTCGAAAGGACCATTGCAACCCGCTGGCTCACGACCCTGATTGCATGTGCCGAAAGCATCGAGTTCGAGACGGAAGACGCGCGCGAGAAGGCTCTCAATTATGCCGCTTTCATACTCTCATCTTTCAGCGATAGCATCGAGGATCCGGAAGAAGAAGCTTTGACTCGCATCTTCGACTTTGCTACTAACCACGGAGACGTCATCAATGTCCGATTAAATGATGCACCTTTGTCCGGGACAGATCACACAGACGTCGGAATGCAAAGCTGGGGAGCTTCAATTGTCATGTCTGATATGCTGTGCGCCGATCCCCAACGTTTCGGGATCTCAACTTTGAATGCTGGAAGCACAGTCGTTGAGCTCGGTGCTGGAACTGGACTTGTCGGTCTGACCCTTGGAAAGCTTCTACCAACTCTTGGGCTTCGGAACTCTCGAATCATCGCAACGGACTACCATTCAGCAGTACTCAGCAACCTGGAGGTCAACATTGGAAACAATTTCCCATCAGACCCCGTACCACCGGTCAAAGCCCATCTCTTAGACTGGTCAAACCCAAAGATACCAGACAGTATTCCAGTGTCCGTGCGGATTTTAGTCGCAGCAGACGTCGTCTATGCGAAAGAGCATGCAGTCTGGCTTCGTGACTGTGCAGGTCGTCTCCTCGGCCCAGACGGAACCTTTTGGCTCATGGTTACCGTCCGCGAACACGGCAAATTTCAAGGCATCGCATCTACAGTCGAGGCTGCGTTCGTGGAAAAGAAGCCAGCGACACATGACGGCCGCGAACTTCGTATATTGGAGAAAGAGAGAGTGGAGAAGAGGAGGGGCATCGGACGAGGAGACGAAGTCTGTTATTTCCTGTACCGAATTGGCTGGACTAGCATGTAGATGGCAGACGACACTTCGACGGCTTTGCATTGGCATATGATATCCCAAAATAGACGTGAGATCTCACCTTCCATATGGTTTGACGCAGCAATCAGATCATGCGTTCCCGGTTGTTCTCTTTTTCTATCTGCTTGCGTCTTCTTCTTCACTTTGGTCTATCAATCCTTTGTATTTCTTTTCTCGCCCAGCGATTCGCAGGAACCTCATTCACGTGATGATTAGTTCTTTGCGTTCTCTCAGAGTACTGAACCTCAACGAGTTCATGGCCTGGTAATGCATTGTTCTTGCTACCTCTGGGATCTGTGCCGCTAGACTCCGGTTTCTCCGAGCACACGAACGCGGTCTGTTTTCTCTCTGGGCTGTCGAAGACCACAGCCTGATAATAGACAGTAGGACACCTTTCGGCAAATGCCTATCCAGGAATGCAGGCAACAGGCCCAACGAAGCGCAAATGATGCCAACCTTAATTTCGATCGCGGCCCAAATGGCCATATTTGAAAAGTTTCTCGTTGTGTCTTTGCTCGATTGTAGGGTTTTCGTCATCACCACTCGCACCAAGCTAGCCGTGCATGCGATGATCCCCAAACTAAAGATAGCGACTAGCTAGACATCCTTTCTAGCTTAGCGCTCAAGCCCCACAGTAATATAATCGGCAGTGCTAGAACATAGATATCGGTCGCTGAGTCCAGCGCTCCGGACCAGTATGCCAGAAGCTCGGCGTCGACAGTGTCCAGGCAATGCGGCAAAAAAGAGCGATAGGTTTGCGCAGCAGACGAAGATGATGCCGCCGTCGATGAAGGAGCGTAATTTAGTGTGGGATGAGAAGATGTGGCGGTAGAAGAAACAGTAAGCTGAGCTTGACGGCGCTAGTGAGGATGAAGTAGATGTCTGAAGCGACAGTGAAGTCCTAGTATGGCTGTTAGGTAGGGACTAGCTGGTAGGTGAATCAGCGGACTAACCTTTAGTGCGTTAGGTGTCCATGTTCCAGGCGTGTCCTACATATGGCGGCCGATGCCCCATGTGTAGGATTTTATCAGTATCGCCGGGAATGCCATTGAGCATAGGTAAGATAATAAGCATACAGCGTCTGTCCACCTCCGAGAGCCTCCTTACTAGCGTAAGCTATAAAAACGCGTATCTTTCGTACCTTTATAAGAAGTGATTGGCTTCTGTCTCTACTTTACTGCGTAAAATACCCGTTGTTGATTCCAACAAGGCGGCACTCCGAGATAGACAGACTCTGTAGATCTATCAATCGCACGCTAGTTCGTGATCGTACGTGACATTTTGGTCGTCCTGCGATGAACGTCTACAATGGTCAATTCCAAGGTATGTCTTCGTAATCCGTCTTCGTGTATACAGTCTTATCGCAACAGAAACCGTGACTAGCATGAGACACGTCGCATGAAGCGCAATGCTTTCCTTCAATCGGTTCTCTGGATTCGTCAAATTTGCCTCGACGCCTGGGGGATATTTGACATCTCCAAAGAACGATCGAAGAAGAGTCCACAAGTCAATGTAAGATATTAGGGCGTCTTATAATCAAACCCCAAGGTAACAAGGGTCGCCTTGCGCAAAGCAAGATCATAAGGGACGCGACGAAATACAGGAAATGCGACACTCGCCATTCAGCCGCTCAATTGCTGAGGCTCGCCTTACGCCAATTGTTTAGGGACGTAAAACTTTCTATCCAAGAACGGTTTAGTGTACGTGTCCAAATACAAATTGGGCAATAATGCGAGACGATTCTAGGTCTTACCGCTGCACACACTAACCTTTATGTAGTCTTATGTGCGGGGTATGTGATTTATGCGAGTTCTCGCACGAATGTAATCTTTGAGACGTCTACATAACCTTGGAACCTGTTTCCCAGCGTGATCCAACGGCGGACGAATGTAAGACGACCACTAGAGTTAGGAAGAAGTCTATATCAGCAGATGCCCTCCTGCAGAGCCAATGCACAGATATTACATCTTTACACTGGAAAGGTAAATTTACGTACTGGGGCCTTTGTGTTATCTTACTGTGCTGCGATTATAGGTACTTCGCCATCTACCACTTTCGCCCTGTCATTATGGTTGTCGGAAACGTTTCCACGATTACTGTGGCCCTTGGCCTCCTGCTCGCCTATCCCATACTCAAAGCAATATACAACGTCTACCTTCACCCTCTCTCCAAAGTCCCAGGACCATGGATATGGTCAGCGTCACGGCTGCCTTACATCCGCTCGCTGCTTGCTGGTCAACTGATCCACGACATCGAAAAGCTGCATAAGAGATACGGATCAGTTGTGCGTATTGCCCCGAACGAAGTCACCTTCGCAAATGTAGAAGCATGGCGCAAGATATACCAGGGAAGACCAGATCACCAAACCTATTTGAAAGACCCAGTTTGGTGGGCACCTCAGCAGGACGAACCTACATCGTTATTCAATGCAATCGATGTGGATAGACACGCCAGGATGCGGAAGATCGTGGCTCCAGCGTTCACGGCACGGGCTATCAAAGCGCAAGAAACAATCATACAGCGCTATGTCAATCTGCTAGTCGAACGATTGGAAGAGCAAGTGACCAAGGAGGGGGAAACGGTCGTGGTGGATGTTTCACCTTGGTTCAACTTCACGACCTTCGACATCTTCGGCGACCTCGGCTTCGGAGAATCGTTCAATTGTCTCGAGAACTCGCAATATCATCCATGGATCAGCCTGCTCTTCCAATACGTAGTAGGTGCCACGTATGCAGCTTCAGCGCGCTTCTACCCGGTCATCGAGTTCATTTTGATGAAGTTGATGCCACCAAGCCTAAAGAAGGCGCAGAAGGATCACTACAAACAAATACTGGATAAAGTTCAGAGGCGTTTCAATTGGGAGCTGCAGAGACCTGACATCATGTCGCATGTGATTGAGAACGAGCAGACCGGCAAGAAGGGCTTCACACTAGACGAAATAAATGCCACGTTCCACGGTATGACGATCGCAGGCAGCGAAACGACGGCAACGACGCTTTGTGGAGCGATGACGTATTTGGTTGCTGACGAGACTAAGTTGCGCACTTTGGAGAAAGAGCTTCGAGATACCTTCGGGACTAGGGAGCAAATGTATCTCGAGGCTCTGCAAAACCTGCCATACTTGAATGCTGTCTTGCGCGAAGCTTTGCGACTTTGTCCAGCAGTACCGTACATGCTTCCAAGAAGGATTCCGAAAGGTGGCGATACCGTTTGTGGGTACTGGCTCCCTGAAGGTGTAAGTAATCATCATTCAACTTGTTTCATACATGGCTGATGTAGCTTAGATGTGTGTTTCTATCCAAGCATGGACCATGAACCGCGATTCAACCTACTTCCACCGCGCGCTCGACTTCAATCCGGAGCGTTGGTTGCCCGAGGCGAGTACAAACGAGAAGTCCCCATACTTCCACCATCAGCGACAGAATATACAGCCTTTCAGCATCGGCGCAAGGAATTGCTTGGGCCAGAATCTTGCTTGGGCAGAGATGAGAACAATTTTGGCAAAGCTGGTCTATACGTTTGACTTTGGTGCTACAGAGGGAATGACAAGATGGCAGGATTTGAGGACGTACTTGTTGGTTGAGAAGAAGCCGATTGATGTGAAGATGAGTCTCAGAGTTACCTGACTTGGCGAATGAAAGGAAGATGCCACTTTACTAACCAATCATTTGTATCGCTTTCGCCGTCATAATGTCTACAGATATCATCTTTTCGTGAACGCTGTTTGGTAACTCTTGACTCGGATTTCCAGAGGCTGGCAATATACCTGACCTCGCAATGAACCTTATGTCGCACGCCTTTACGGCTTACTGCGATGCGTTAGTGAATTGTCCCAGCCACTCATTTCATAAACACCTAAGTACCCTCAAAACTCCGCCCGCCCATCTGCACCACTCAGCTGCGAACTCTAAAAATCCCACAAGAAGTTCCCTCAATATGCGGACCCTTTCATCGTCCGCTCGGGCGTAGGGTTGAACCTGCGTGTGGCTAGTGCCAGCGATCCATTGAGAGCTCGGGTCTGCCCCTCCAAAGACGCATCGACCCAGCAGGCTACCGACGGCATGAGTACAGACCGACTAGGAGGAGGCTATTGCCCTCCTCTCTCTCTGGTTTGAAACGGTCTAAACGGAGCCGGGTCGTAAATGCAGAATCCAGGCCGGACGTGGAGGCATGAGATGAGAGGGTGTCGAGTTGCAATTCTTTTCGGCGAGAGACAAGGGTTGAGCTGGCCCGTAGCTCATTATTATTGTCTCGCAGACTACATGTTCAAGCGCATAGTACAATGCCAGTATAATGGCACATTTTCCTCCTATATCATGTTGTGTTGGCTTATGCGCCTCAATTTCTGTAGGTTTTGACCCTGAAAATGGAGCGCCAGCAATTTCTTAGCACGGAATCTTAGCTCCATAAATAATCTGGATTTATTCTATAACCTTTCTCGACTACTTAGAGACATTTAGTGTTAACTTTAAGCAACAAATGAAATCTATTTAAATAGAAGTGAATCTAATTTTGATTTATGAAAGGCCCTTTCCCGAACAAAGTCTTTATATAACGCCTTCTACTCTAGGTCGAGGGAACGAAGTGCAAATCTGGAAGTAAAAGGAAATCATAACTTTTGATATAACGGACTTGAGACAGAATGAGCCGGATTGTACGAATGACTATAGGCATATCACACGTCCGGAATCGTTTCATACCAAATCAGCGGACTGAAATAAAAATTCGTATCTAGACATTACAAGCATTGAACAGACTTGCGGCCTCAACGAGGGAATATTGGAGGAAGCGGAGTGGAAAGAGAAAGTGGCGGTGGTGGTGGAAGGGGAGGTCGTGGTGCACCTGCACTTATCAAGGGCGGCGCAATAGCTGGAGCTGCTGCTTTGTTTGAGCTCGTTGAGGAAATAGTACCACCTTCCTTCGGAAACATCGAAGTGATCCCAACAGCAAATAAGACTGAAAGGCCGAATGCGAGCCATTGAAGAATGATAAGTGTCTGGCCTGCTGTAATCGCAAGGCTAGCAGCCCCGACTTGAGTGATATAGCTCAGGGCATTGGTAGTTTGGTGGATCGTAATAGCAGATACCAAAGCAAATCCAACTGATAGCCACATAGTTGTAAAAGAAGCTTGTCGTAGGCGATTTCTCCGCTTGATGGCGACTTGATTGCCTGCTGTCAAAGGCATCTTGAAATTCCTTTTCAGGAGGGCGATGAAGACTAGGCTGAAAAGGTAGAGCACAGCAGCTCCGCTGAGAAGACCGATGACATGTTTTGACTGAAGCGTGAGGGCAACAGTGACTATCCCGTTGAGAGTATCACTCTCGGGTATTGAGACCGTAGAAGTACTCCTTAAAGTAGCAAGGATGGCTTCGGTGTTCTTCCCGGACGTTGACTGACAAATACGCTGATCGGAAAAAAGGATACAAAGCCCTAGTAGAACATTATTGAAGCCTTTCATAGGTCAAGGTCATTCAGCTTACCGAAGTACCCAACGCGAATCTCTAAAGTGCTTGATGAACGACGGGGGTTTTCGAGCTTTAATAGGAATATGTTTAGAATTCCTGGAGAGCTCGAAATACACCCAGTCAATGTGAGGGCTATAAGAAAAGTTAGTTGTAACACTTGTTGATAGGATATTTGACTTACTATAGAAAAGAATGATGGGAACCCAAAGAAGATAATTTAGGAGTCGGTAGTTGATATTCTCTAGTTTTTGATCAGCTAAGAACCAAAAAGGAAGCTATATGGTCGTACGCATGCGATTGGATATGCCCATCATAGTAAGATGTTAGGGAGGATATACCTAGAAACGAGATAGTATTTGGTCTACCCTCGATCGAAGTGGAGGAAAACCCTTGATCGGATTGGAGGAGAAGGAAGCCCTGTAAGAGAATGATTGCTACGACTAGCTGGATAGAAGACTACGTTAAAAATACTTCAGAGTACTGAGCTAGTATGTACATAAATCTTTTTTGGGGCGGGGGGGGGGGGAAGATTTATACTTAAAAAAAGCTGTCATATCTTCATAACGCTTAACGGCGCAACCTGAAGCTGAGAGCCTGTCTGTACAGTCTAATTTTAGATAGGATTTGATATTCTGCCTTGCTGTCTGAGCTGTTGCGCGCTTCGTAGCAGTAGTAGAACTCTTTCCTAATAATAAGCTTTGGGTGTTGCCGGTTACAGTATCAAAGTGTACGTATGGTTCTGTCCGCTTAAGACAACGTCCGAATAACTTTTTTTGGTGCTAGCCGCTAAAATTCTAGCTGTTCTTAACCAATCGATTTAAGATGTTGATCCGATTGTCCCCTTCGCGCTGAGGCCTACGAATTCATTAACCGCTGCTGCGCCGCGATAGGCTCCACAACAGGACGTATGGAAGGCTATGAGCAGAGTTTATCAGACGAAGTGTTGGTTCCTGCTAGGAAAATGACACAGGCATGTTTCGCGTACGGTTCGAGCGTTGAGGCATAAACTGAATGACACCCCAACATCTGCGCCTATTGATAGGATGAGTGACCACGAACTACTAATGATCCTGTCCTAATTCGAGAAGAAGGGCGTCTAGCGAAGGTGGCACTCGTGTTCCTGTGTTTCAAATAGCAACATAGCCAATCTGACATCGACGCAAAGGAACCGAGGCCTGCGGAAGGATATCGAAGAGCTAGAGGTGTAAGTAATCGACACGGGTAAGACGAATTGAACCAATGAGACACTTTAAATAAACACAAATAACCTAGGAATTACGTAGGAAGCTAAGACAAAGAAATTCAAAGGGATGTTTGATACAATATAAATACTCAGTCTTTCCAGCCCTCCAGAGTCGTTCAAGTCCATCAATCTACCCATCCACTCATCTATCCATCCACTCATCTATCCATCCACTCATCTATCCATCTACCGAGCTACTCACCAATCAGCCCACCATATCTGCATCGCCTTTCATCATGGCAGCTCCCTAGCAACCACACCTTACATCGTATATAAACTCTCCTCTCCTTTTCTGTCATGATCTAACATCACTATAGCTCCGTGACGTCCTACCCCAATCTCATTCCCGCGGCGGGAGTCAACGCTCAACAGTACTGGGATACTGTGTGCACCAATTACAATTTCATGCGAAGCACGCCACACCAGTATTACACTCAACAGTACGAAACCTACGTGCGAACTTGCTACGAAGAGCACGCCAAGTTTTATGCTTGGTACTCGGGCATTCGCAATCGCCAAACCGAGACACATGTCCATTGGAGTCCTAATGTTCCAGCTGAATGGTATAGCGCCAGTGCTACCAATGATCAAAATGGGCAGATGGTACATCCTTAGTATTGGCCCGTGTACGAGTCCGCGAAGAACAAAGGACTCTTTGGGTCGCCGTAGCAGCAGTAGAGCACGACGTAACCGAGATAGTACGTATACAGTAGTGGAACGCCATTCCATAAAAACCCCGAGAATCTATTATTCTCTAGATTTTCTATCCGAATAGGACTCAGGCGTTACGATCTTTTGTTTAATTACTAGTTCTAGCGAACGTTTTGTTTTTCGTCCTCGCCAGCGTTCTGTTTTACGCGCTAAGTCGCCTTTCCAATTTTTTCCCGTCAGCGTTCCACATTGTACTATTTAGCATTTTTTTCCAGTCGTTACCTTGGAATTTGTTTTATTTTGGTTTGTCTTTCTTAGCCTGAGTTGTTGTTGTCTTATATTTCACTAGAAATAGGATATCAGCTCGATGTTCTACACTTTGCCAAGAATTCATGTCCCAAGTGAATGCCAGCGAAGAGTATATAAGATTACGAGGATTAATGGATAGTCGAGTTTTTATGTCATTTGAAGGGCTCCCCGCTCCTTAAACCATCTAGGTCCATTTCATTCTTGCATCCCACTACAATCCTATCGCTCCAATGCCTCGCAGAATGAGACGACCAAGCAACGAAGTGAATAAGCAGATCAAACACTTCCCTCGCCCCCTCCGCAGCCGAAGTCCAACCTGACCGCCAGATTCAACGTAACAATGCCGTTTGTGGAAAAAAGCCGACCAAGCTAAATTTTAGCCATCTCTTCTCCGCTCCTCTGCTCGCCTTTCACAAGATACGCCCCCTAAGCATCTATCTAGCTTTCTTCAGTGCACGCCCCCTCCTCTCCTCGATATCACCTGTAGCTAGCCACCGGCTCGCCTTCACGAGCTGGATGACATTAATGATCTGCTTGCCCACCATGACAGGGAAGGAGATGACGGCTAAGATCCATGGGACAGTGGAGTCCATTTTGTTAGCACTACAATAGGAAAGTCAGCACGTACAGACATGTGAAACCCTGCATTTCAGAAATTCAGGATGGGTTGCTTGTATGCAAAGATGAATATCGGTGACTGCATTGAAGGAAGTCGTAGACGTACCGAGCATATTCCATTGCGCCTGCTGACCACGGGCTTGTAAATAGCATAGAGCGTTCTGGTGCCGCGGGTGTCCCGACGGACAGGCTAGCCGGGTTTCCAGGAGACTGGAGGAGGGTGGGTGATAGATAGGGCGAGGAGAAGGAGAGGAGGTAAAGGCCGATGAAGAAAAGCTCGTTTAAGGCACAGAAAGTAAACAAGACAACCTGGAAAGGGATTAGTACATTGCGTCCTGGCGATGTAAGGTGAGGTCGGTTTAGAGTATACAGCTTTCAGAGCGGGAGAATGGGGGAGGGGCGGGGAATGAAGGCTTTAGGTCTGACGCACCTTATTCGAATAATACAAATTCAACACCCAACTCTTGCTCTTATTCACGTTCTTATGGCTTTGCCCGGTTTCCCCCATAGTTAGCGTTGCGAACATATGTATATAATGGCTCGCTAGATCTAGACTAATAAGCCCTTGAAACATAATGCTCCATCGCGGGAATGCGCTAGCAAGGAATACAAGTAGGCACGACGTAGTACAGCGGTCTGTTACCATATCAAGCATAATGCCGAACTTTGTCTCCTGCTTGAAGTAGCGTGCCGCCATACCGTCTATTGCATCGAGCAAGCAGGAGGTACTGTATAGGAGGGAGCAGGTACGGGGGTGGAGCGGCATGTAGTAGAGGGAAGCAAGGGTGAGGATGACGCGGAAGTAGCCTAGAAGGACTTATGAGTTTGCAGGCTTGTGAAGTAAGAATGAGGAGTTTGATCCGTACCGATTAAATTCGGGTAGAAGAGGAAAATGTTTTCTTCCGGTTCTTGGATTGACAATGGCGCAAGCCTCACGGCGCTGTCGTTGACGTCTACTGATAGCCGTGATTCCGCCATAGTATGTAGTACGTGAAGTTGGTAGTGGGATGAACTGGGTTCACCGCTTGATTGAAAAGGTTAAAGGCAAAGATTCCTGGAGCAATGTGGAGTTATCCAGCTGTATTGCGTTCGTACCGCTCCAGTGACTGTTGTGCCTCGCGTCTTTCCCGCCCTCTTTAGCCTTGCAAAAAACCTAACCTCCAAGGTCAAGGTAGTGTAAGCTGGCAATGTGTGCCGTGCGACGCTAGTAGAGTTGTGGTCGTTCCCCGCTTCCTCACGATGAGCGCTGGTTACGGGTGCTTTTGCTCGCTCCGCTCTCGAGTACGGAAAAAAGCGGAAGAGGGGTATCGGCCTATGTTGAGGAGCTTACTCGGGAGCTTTTTAATTAGGGTTGTAGGCAGGAAGTGGGCGGTGCTGGCGAGAGGATAGCAGGTAAGACGCACAAGAAGCGTGAGTATGGGGCTGCAGACGCAAGTGTAGGATTCTTTGAAGTAAATGAGTAATATCTTGAGAAGGTGGGAAGGGCGTGTGGTGGGTTTTTGACCGTCCTGAGTGAAAGACGAAATAGGCTAAGGTTAATTTAGGAGCTAAGCCTAATTAGGAAAGGTTAAAGTAATAGTCCTCTACCTAGTAGGTAAATCCAGCGCTTGGAGTGTGAACTCTCGCTAAGAAGCGCAAACGCCTGCAGTAATTAGAGACTTTCCACCAAAGCTTATGGTGATCCTTCTGGCGGACAAATTTCGGTGGATTTGCTGCGCCACCCACACTTATTTTGCCGGATACATGGAACTCGAGAAAACATGGAAATTGGGCTCGAGGGCTTCATATTCCAGCAGTTGCAACTCCAAGTTATAAGAAACTTTCTATGTCTACTTAGATAGCAATCCTTCCTTGATTCCGTCCACCAGCAATAGTAATGGAGCAAGACCAGGCTCCCAGCGAGAAGCCAGGCCATCCGCCCGCTCAAGCGACCCTCCACGAGGTGCGGACTGCCGAAAACAGCGCTGCCCATTTGCTGCCTACGTTGCAGACTATGAAAGAGTCCAACCCCCATTTGACGCTCTTAGACGTCGGCGCTGGCTCAGGCACCATCTCTGTGAGTTTCGCCAAGCTCATCCCCGACGGCCACGTTACCGGCGTCGACCTCAACCCCAACATCTTGCCACGGGCACGAGCTGTCGCCGAAAGGGACGGCGTCAAAAACATCGAGTTTCAGCAGGGCAGTGTTTACAAGCTTCCCTTTGCCGACGAGACATTCGACGTCACCTTTTGTCATCAGGTGCTGATCCACATTGGCACCCCTTGGGATGCGCTACGTGAAATGCTCCGGGTAACAAAGCGAGGCGGCATCGTCGCGGCCCGCGAGGGCGACTATGAGACGGAGTGCGTCTGGCCCGAGCTTCCCGAGTTGCGCAAGTTCCATAAGCTTATGGCAGGCCTTATGAGTGCCGGCGGTGGCACTCCAACTGCAGGCCGACAGCTGCTTTCTTGGGCACTCAAGGCTGGTGTCGAGCGGAGCCAGATTACGCTCAGCTATAGTACATCGTCATACAGCACACCGAGCGATAGGAACATCTGTTGTAAGTTTCATTATTTCACTCTGCTTCCCGTGGCTGCAATTATGGCTCTAATGGCTCTGTTTCCTCTAGCCCAGGGGTTGTGTGATCAGCTCAGAGGGGGTTCTAGGTTGCGCGAAAAAGCCCTAAAGTTCGGCCTAGGTGCTGAGGACGATTTTGAAGAAATGGCCAAGGCTTGGGAGGAGTGGGCGAAGAGAGATGATGCAAGCTTGGCCATGCTGCATGGAGAAATCCTCGTCCAAAAGTAATTTCGAGACCCTAAGTGACACTTTACTGCTGGTCCATGTACACCGGAGATTGCAAAGAAAATACATGATAGATGAAGCCATAAAGCTCCGTGGCTTAAATGCAAGATTGTAACCAGCTAGGTATAGTCGCGATCCTTGGCAGAAAACAATGCAGCCTATCTGGCTCGGCTGATCTCCCGGCACGAGAGCTTATAAGGCTAGCTGTCTGACGATACCTCCTGCAGTGTTCTTTTAGTATTGACTCTCGCCGTCACACCTCCAAGTTTCGATGTTTTCTCTTTCTTATTGAAATGGCAGTGTGGCATTGTAGCTTCGAATGATGCGATAACAGCATTGAACCTAATGCCAGCTGAATGTTCTTGGTTCTCTCGCTATACGCGACATGGCATAGAAGGAGAACCATTGAATATTACTATCGCTTACCGCTTGACTACCGCCTCGTGGCCTTTCTGTGCCGCCCACCGTAGCTGCGTCCGTCCGATTTGATACTCCAGTTCAATTCGCGACCACTAGCAGGGAGGATGGCCGATCCGCTCCGGTCACAGCCTTGATTTTAGAGGCGAAAGGTTTGCAGGAACACCGGAGCCAACCAAGTCACGTTTTTCAGGCTCCGGAAGAACTCTAGGTGATTCAACTGACAATAAAATCCTTCAAAAGCACACGATCGCTTTTCGTGCTTCGAATGGTGTGGTAGTGAGACCGGAGAAGGGGAGATACAAGTCGGACATGGAAGGTCAAACAAAGGTCATATTGTATTTGACGAAAATAGTCGCACAAGATTCTCGGACAAGATCAGCTTCGATTACTACGGGGAACACTTAGAATTTGAAGGGTTCAGAATCGATATCCAACCGAAAGGGAAAGCGAAGCAGCGGTGGGAGGATTTGTGTGATTGTCAGCACAGCGCGGGAGAAGTTGGGTGGTGGGAACGAGGATTTTGGCCTCGGCGACCTAGCAAGAAGCCAAGCAATTGACACGGTGAAGACAATCGTAAGGTGTAGCAACGGGACTGCTTTTTTGCTCGCTACTTTAGCTACCCTGAGGTGTTGGGCGCCTGTCCAGTACAGTTGAATCCTTGCGGGGCCTCCACGTTGCTGCACAAGTACCCCAACGTTTTCGTACCATTTGTCTCAACAGTCAAGTCGTTATCGAAGATGTTGATACCCGTGCAGGGCGCCGCACCGCTACACTGGAGGCTAGCCACGTAATTCCTATCGGTTGTACCTCGCGTATTGCCCCAATGCATGTTGTCAATCTTAAACTTGCTTGTGTCGCAGCCACCCTGCACTCCATTGTAGCTCGTGCACTGCGTAATGTACCAGGGCATGTCGACACTGTGAAGCGTGAAGTTGGTGAAGCTGATGTTTCTCGCGTACCCGATGCCACCGCCACCACCGTTCGGAGGGTAGCCGGTGGTTATACCAGTCCATGACTTCACACGTCCAGCGTAGCCGGTATTGTAGAAGACTGTGTCAACAGCTGTGATGTTCTCGATGATTTCGAACTCGGCCGGATATTGTCCAATGCTCCCCATCGCGTACCCAAGACCCTTATGGAAGGTGTTGTTGGCCATGTAGATGTTCGTTGAGTTCTGTTTCATCGAGATGCTGTCATCACCAGATTCGACTGTCCATCGCACGAGAGTGACGTTGTTTGCGTAAATTGTATCGATCCCATCAGTGTTGACATTGCATCGTCCGGTTCCAACAGCCTGGATGGTCTCAGCACTGCAGCTATTGTTCACATAGATATCGCTCATTTCGACGTTCTCGCTTCGCACGATTGTTGATGTCCACATCTGTGATTTGATGAAACGAATACCCGAGATGAGAGAGTTTGTGGTGCCCCAAATCGTAATAGCGTGCGGCCGTCCATGCAGGTTGGATGTGCCATTGTTGTAGACGTACCAGACGTCGCCTTGGCCATCAAGTGTGCCATAACCATGACCGAAGAAATGTATGTTCTCACCACCAAGATGCCATGCTGACGATTGGTTCTGGAAACCGATCGGAAGCGAATGGTTGAGCCAGTACGGAATATCGGTCGACCAAACCATAGTGCCTTTCAGCTCGATGTCCGTATCCTTTAATCCGGTGGTGTTCATAACTTGGCCCACATGGTATGTCGTGTTTGAGAAGATAATGTGTCCATTCTCTTTGCAGTCGGTGAAAGCGGATAGTATTGCAGGTGTATCATCGCCACTTGGGTCGCCAGATGCCACTTCGCATACCTTGCTTTTTCGAGAATTGCTACCTCGACTGTGATAGTATGGTGGACCTCCGCCCCGGTTTCTAGGTGTCCAAAGGCCATGGTTATATCCACGGTCAATGGTCCGTTGGTGGCTTTCTCCAACCGCAATGGCTAGAGTGCAAGCAAGGGCAATGAGTTGAGAATACCACATCTTGACCTATCAATCAAGGCTGGTTCCTGAATATAAGTATGAGAGTTGTGGTGCAAGCCACAAAGCTTGTACTATATAAGACATCTGTCAGGCTTGAGCATTTGCGGGGAAACAACCGAGACTGCCGGCATGTTCGCAGCAATGTAGCCCGAAAACCCATATTAGGAATGATCGTGTGAGAATCCCATGTAATAAGTCACATGTGGTATATGGTAGTGGAGAATTATATAGGTAGTGCTCAGGCCAGCCGTAGAGTGTAACGTACCCCGCAACCGCAGCCGCCGCGCTCAGGCTATTACGTCATATCTATGAGCAGCAAAACCTCATCCTTGAACAAGTGAACCTCGTTGCCCTATATCTTCATGAGCAACTTATTTGGTTATCCCAACGTATTCGGTTTCAACGACTTCCGAAATGTTTTCGCTACTCGAGCCGACAAGTGCAGAAGGTACCAAGCGCTAATACCTGGGCAGCCAAACAGCGCCTAGACTGCCAAACCGTGCCAGGAAAAAACCACTAAAGATTGTTGGCAGAAAGAAAAATGGGCGACTCGGAACAATCAACTGCGTTTGAACTCTGATTCTTTGCTGATGCTGATGGGATCTAAGAGGTGTTTTTCAAATGGATATTGCATTCTTCGGAGTACGCTCAGACCATCCAGACTCCTATATACTTATTGCCGAGTAATGACTACCTCAGTCCATCTTCCCTTGCTAAAGCTTCGCTGTCCATGCCCTCATTCACTTTCAAGAGATACTTGTCAAATTGGCCGGTCACCTTGATGACGTGCTTCATGCGATTGAAGTCCAATGGCTCCTTCTTGAACATAGCAAGTTGTCGCGCAGTTGTCACCACGTTGCGGATTTGCCTTCCATTCATTTTGTACTCACCCAGCTCCTTCAAGTGATCTCGAAGATCGCTAATATCGATGTCCTCGGACCTGAAGCCTTCCAGACGTTTGATAAAGTTTTCCCAGACCTGCTCACGTGATGATGGAGAGAGCGCTTCGTAGTGAATCGCAAGTTGTATGCGAGATCTGAATCCTTCATCGAAAGTTCCCACACGATTGGTGGTCAGTATCAGAATACCTGAAGAATTCTATCAGCTGAGTCAGCAAATTAAGCTTTTATTCCCTCACCATTGTAATACTCCAGCGTGCGAAGAAATACTGCATTGACATTAGCCTTGTTTTGGAAGCTATCGGGGTTGTATAACTTACTCGACACTAACGCATTTCTTTCAACGTTATCAAGTGTTCGTTCCTGTAGGAACACTTCGGCCTCATCAAGGAGAACGACTACGCGGGATCAATGAATGACGACGATTTTGCATGTGCGGGAACCTACCACTGTCCCACTGCTCGGCAAGCCACAGAGATCGTTTCAGCTGTCGTTCCACGTCATCTGGGCGCGTCCCAATGTCCCCACAGGCCACCCGATACAGGGGCTTTCTCGCTAGTTCTGCAACACTGCGTTATTGTGAGCGCCATGGATTTTGTAACCGCATCTTGAGTTCATACCTCTCCGCTGTTAAAGTTTTACCTGTTCCTGGTGGACTGCAGTTATAAGCCTTCATGACCGAGGAAATATAAAGGTCACTCTGATCTTACCCATGAAATAGAATCACAAGTCCAGAGCCTTTGCCGCGGAAGTAGTCTGTGCGTTCATCTGTCGCAATCTTATTCATAACAAGAGCTTTAATTAGCTCTTTCGTGTCATCTGGTAGCACGAGGGTATCGAAAACATTCTGGTTCCATATAACGTCACTGATATTGCTGACTAGAAGCCACACTGAGAGGAGTTAGTTACTAGATTACTGGGTCGGGTTCTTGCACCTGAAAACATCAACTTACTCCATCGTTTTTCCTCCATGTGAAAGGCTTCAATATACCGCGGCAACAGAAGGAGGAAATCTCCTGGGGGAGGCACATCACGTGCGAAAGTGGCAGCCGGTAATCTGATTTTCGGCTTTTCTCGGTCTTCCGGGTTGGAAGTCCTAGTAGTGAAGTCTCTTCGAGCTTCGCCATCGATCATGAAGCGCGTACCATACTGCCACTGCGATCAGTTGAAAGCCAAGAGTGACTGCGTACAAGGGCCTACCGGGTGAATTGCACCATGGTCATCAAGGCCGGTGTACTCTACGTACTGCTTTTTTCGGCATCTCCAGAATACTTGCCCCCTGGTTCTCAGTGAGTTTGTGCGATCGGCTTCAGCGTACTGAAGCGGACGACAAGAGAAGCTCGAGATGTCAAGTGGGTCGTCCTTGTAGAACCTTTTTGCGACCTTCTCCTCACCAGAATCTTGCCAGAAGTCCCCATTAAATGACCAACAAGTCGTATTCATCTCGATGATGACGTCGCACAGCTGACGATCCAAGACGTTCCCTCCCTTTTTAGAGGCGTCGGTGGTCCACTGCGTATGGATCGATGCCCAAGCTGTTTGCTTAGAAGCTGTATCAAATGCAGGGCCGCGTGTGTCACTATGAATCAACGTTGTTCCGGGTATCTTCCATTGAAATTCAACGTTAGTTTTGATCAATGGAAGTGACATCTGAACTTACAAATAGATAGTCGATGAATTTTGCGCTGATTAATTTCCGTGATAGTAAGCTCTCTAGTTCTGCATGCATCGATTTATTCCCGTCTCGGAAGTATTCAAGAAAAAGCTGAAGATGTACAGCGTCTTCGGCACTTCGTGACTTCAGTCGCACCAGAGCTTCTTTCATCAGCGTTAGGCTGTAGTAGGTCCAGACATGAGGTCGCATGATCTCGACATTAGTCTGCAATTTCACATAGGATATAACGTGGTCTTTATGACTAGACTGAACTTGAGACAGTGTTCGTAGAAGGCTGTCGGACAAGATGACAAGCGTCTCACTTTGGTGTTCGGGAACAACCCCGAGGGTCCGTGCCTTCCACGGACAACAGAAATACTCCCGAATCACAATGAATGACAAGGTCTCATTGCTCTGGATGTATCCGTCGAGGTCAGTAACTCGGTCTAGAGATCGCAAATGACTCTCATTTGTAGACCATGGTGGCTCAATGTCCAGTTCTTGTGTAGCGGAGTCTTCCTGTCTCGAACAATAGACTCGATGAAGGATTGCAAAGGTCGGTGGGCGCGTCTTTTGAGATTCAGCGATATCTTGCAACATCGTACTCATATCGGCAACTTCTTGGAGAAGTCTTGCATCTTCCACATCCGGCCTTATGTTCGCCAAAGAACACATTATGTCTCTCCACGGTAGGTTATTGGTGAGCCTATCAACCTTAGCGATAGAGCTGGCAGTATCGCTAGAATCGTTGTGTTCGATTCGCCTGCGTTTTGTAGCCGGCGGATATGTCTCGTCCGAGGATACGGAGCACGAAAACTCGGGGAAAGGCATCACTTGCGCGAGGTCTGAATGAAGACGACAATAGATTAGCGCTGAGACGCCTCCTGATTCAGGGTTATAGAATTTAAAATGTCTTACGACTTCCAATCTTTCGTGAGCTAACTTCGTCTCGCACGGCTGACTGGCCTTCAACACTCTCAACGGAAGGCTGAATACGAGACTGTAAGTCCGCAATGAGTTTCGTGAGACCGGGTGCCGGTAGGCGCAACGGCTGCAAAGAACGAATGGGTGGGGCGGCGATTTTGTCTAATCCACTGGCGTCAAGATCTGAATCTGGACTCTTTGCGCAATGTTGTGGCGTCCTGAGTTGATCCATGTCAAGGTGGGTGTGTAGAAAGAACTCCGGAAAATTGCAGCTCGTCTGGTCTTATGAGTCTGCCTGGAAGGTCTCAGCCTCGTTGAAAAAGCAATGAGCTGCATCATGCACACAGCCACCAGGCATGCAATACAATTGGCTCGCCGATCACCACAAGATATCAGGCGACGTCCGATTCAGCCTTGAACCCCTCCTCTTCACACTCGAGGGCGATAGCTTTCTAAAATTCGGTCTCTTGACATACACGAGCTTCTGAACAACCACAAATCTAAAGTAGAAGGTAAAATGGCCCTGAACAGCAACACAAATACCTCAACTGATACCAGTACTGGAAACGCTGAGTATGACTGCCGATGTTGCTGAGTTGGAGTCTGTAGCCTGCTGACAGGTATAGAACGGCGAGCCTTATCGACGAAATCTTCGCAGATGCCTTGCGGGCTTGTTTTGGCTCATTTCCGAAAGAAGATGTCAGAATATGGATGCAAGAAAAGCACAGTATCATGAGTGTGCAAAAAGCGGTCAACAGAGCACAATCGAAGTATGAGGAAAAGAAACGGTCGAAGGCCTCAAAATGGCTCTTAAGGCTCTCTGCTCGGATAGCTCTGTACGGTTCAGCACTTGACATGTTAGCTCAGCACCATCCCGAATATCTGGCGCTCGCATGGGGCTCTATCAAGTTCGTTGTAGTGGTGAGTGTCGTTGATACAGCATACTTGAGCCGAGGACTGAAACCGTCTCGATAGGGACTGATGAATCACGAGGAGCTTATCAAGGAATTAGCGAAAGCCTTGTGTCGCATCGGAGACGCCCTGCCCCAAGCCGAAATTTTGCTTATGCTTCACCCAACTGCGGTGATGAAGGAGCTGGTCATGACATTGTATATACAGATCATCAAATTTGCGCGCCGTGCATGGAAGTGGTTTCGCGAGAGTCCAATGGTACACGCATTGAAAGCTATAACGCACCCGTACACTCTGCGATTCAAAGATACTGTTGAGAGTATCAGCGAAACATCACGAAGAATAGAACGCCTTGCACTCACGTTGAGCATGGCAGAGCTACGGAAAACTCGTGAGGAGCTCGCGGACGCACGCCGAGAACAGAGTGCAATCCATGAAGTTACTGTGGAGACGAGGCAGAAGATCGATGGTAAGTCTTCCATGACCTATTTGAGAATATCTCTGACGTCGTTAGCGTATCATAATATCCAGTTTGCAGGCCTCCTAGACACGAATAGGAGAGTATGCGAAATCCAATTCTCCCAATTGATGAGTTTCGCCAGCACTACGCCTTTTGCCACACCAGAAGTCATTCGGAATTATCATACAACTAGGCGAAACCGCAACAGGAGGAGAGGTACCGGCAGCAGTGTCGTCTTCCAGCAATGCCCACAGCTGCAGATGTGGGCGTCTGAGACGAAGTCAGCCGAGGTGGCAATCTGTGGAGGCTTCGCTTCACGGCGCGTCATTCGAGATTTCGCTGCAGATATCATCGATCTGATCTTGGAGGCACGACTGCCGACACTATGGGCCCTGGACTTACCCGATATGGAGATCAGATATTCGCCTGAAGACATCGTACGATATCTGGTGTCTCAGGTCCTTCGGAAGAACCATACTCTGTTGAACGAAAAATCAGGCGCCTTAAGCGCAGCACGCTATCAGAGTGCATCGTCGGTAGAAGATTGGTTCGCGTTGCTCGGATCAGTTCTCGAAGGGATGCCCCAGGTATACTTCATTGTCGATATGGAGTTCCTTCAAAAGTCAGTCGGAGGCGAGTTATCGTGGGTATTGCTATTTCGCCATTTGTTCGAATGCCTGAAGGCAAGAAGTCTGGCAACTGCAGTGAAGGTCGCATTTCTTAGTTCCCGGTCGACGCATCGAGCCGAGATCAGACACGTTGACCAACACAAGATCCTAGAGCTACCTAGAGGGAGGCAGGCTCGTGTTGCAAAAGGATCCGATAACCGAAGGACTGAGGGACGGAGAACGGGAAGAGGGCGGATAGCAAAATCACCCTTCTTCGGTAATACGGCGGGTGCGACTCCACGCGATGCATTAGCGACAACAGCAGCGACTGAATAATGTTAGAGAGGATATTCATTGATGATTGGGACTAGGATAAAAGTAAAATCTGAGTAGCCTTGTAGTAAGCCGTTTCAGGTATCCTGATTGAAACGAGGCTAGTCTGATGACGTCATCGATGTTCCCAGAAGTTATCAGTACCTAGGTAGCTGTTTTCATTTATAGGGCGAAAGCGCTGGAGTTTATGAACATTCATTGATAATGAGACTATAATGTTGAGCGTAGGGTTATTCCTTCTTTTCTTGCTTGCTCATTCTGCTCCCTCCACCACTTCTTTCGTATCTCGTGTCCTGCCATGAACGTCTCGAGCCATTCCTTATTGAAGGGCGGCAGTCCCCTGCCGACATCGTCTTCTGGCAGCTCTCCAGCTAATTTTCGGACTGTTTCGAAGTACTCCTCGAAGTCCGGAAACACAAGACTGAAAGCCGCGCCGTCACCTTTCTTCGCAATGCGATCACGTTCCCACTTCTGCTGTTCCTCAATCGGCGGCAGAGTCGCGCGTCCGGAGAGAATGCGAGCAGCAAGAACGGCTTGCCATTCGAAGATCTTGAAGGTCAATCCTGCACCAACTGCACCAACGAACAACAAAGATGAATCTTTCTGATACACGACATGTTGGTATAGCTCTGGCACGCGATTGTTTCTTACTTCAACTTGAGGCAGGAACGGTAGTGACCAAGAGTAACCAGTACCGAAGATGATCTCGTCGACATTCGAGATTGACGTGCCATCGATGAAGTGGACATTCCTTTTCCCATTCGAGGAGTCAATGTGGGAAATCGAGGGTTTCGGTGCGATACCTGGATGCTTGAATGCTTCGTCGCCAAAGTAACCGTTGGCCTTGTGTCCAACGATGATAGCGTATACCGGACCACGAGCAACTCCGATCAGGTCCACGGCAATATCAGCGGCTGATACAGATGCACCCACAACCACGACTCGCTACTCGATCATTAGTTGAAATTAGTATCGAAGCCAATTAGGTGACTCACCTTTCCTGCGTATGCATCACGGCCACGAAACATCTTACTATGCTTCACAGTGCCTGGTCGCTGTCTCTCAAACTCTTCAAGGCCATCTATCCTAGGAATGTACGGAACATTGTAGTGTCCACTAGCAACAATGACTGCATCGAAGCGCTCTTCCCACCAAATGTCGCTTTGCTCCTCTTCTCTTCTCAACACTAGTCGCCACTCCGTACCAATCTTTTCAGCTTTCTCAACGGCCGTATCGTACGAAACAAGTTTCTCATACCTGTTCCTATTGACGAGTGACGCGACATAATCTCGAACGACGGAATGGTGACGGAATGGAGTATTCTCGCCATGCTTGGAAATCGAGAGTTGGCTTCGCTCATCCGGAAGGGGCTCTTGACTGAAGCTCATTGGGAGCGAGGCGACGTTAGTCTCCAGGTACGGATACACGGAAGATTCTGCATATCGAGGCTGAGATGACTTCGGTGTCTGTGCTGGAAGAGAAGATGGTATCTGAAGAGGCTTATCGCCAGTCCTCGCCGCCAGCGATGAGAACTCGCTGAGATTTGGATGAGGCCGTTCATCTTCGAGCCTGTCGACTGTGAGTACGAACGCATGTGATGGCGCGATGGGACGAAGCTTACCAGCAGCCTCCAGGGGCTTCTCTTCTCTCGAAGACGCGTATCACATCGAAGCATTTCTCCTTTGCGAGTGCATCTATCGTGATGGCCCCAGATGGACCCAGTCCGACAACAGCCACACGTTTCACGGCGCCCATGGATTCCGATCGATATCGACGGTGTTGTTACTTTCGAAAATCGCAGATGTCTTGTCGGTGACACTTTTTTTCTTTTTGCGCAGTCAATAAGTCCTCGGATTTGGAGTTCAGTCCTCCGATAGTGCTCCGAGGTGTTGACGAACGGAGGCGCTGGACGGCTAATGCACTCTTTCGTACGGCCTTGCCTACTGGATCGGTATTGGCAGACTCTAATACTTCTTAAGACGCTTCCCTGATACTTTTCGATCCAGGTGCCTGGTGACCATCCACGCCAGAAAATCTCCCAAATCAAGCTTGCAATGCTTGCGTGATAGTAGGCATGCATCGCGCAATGCGACTAAACCCGACACAACTGGAGAACTTTGTCTTGGCGACGCACCAGCACTCGTCGATTGCTGCTGCTAACTCATGTTCGGCCTGATAGGTGCAGCAGCCGGCCATCGTTCTCACCGGCACGCCTTATCGGCATGATAGAGTTAGGGAAAAGATGCCGATCCAAAGGCATGGCACTGGACCTGGACTAGGGCAAGAAATGGCGAAAAATCACGACTTTTCGCGTCGAAATAAATGTCGGGTTTAGTGTTCCATTGATTCTTGAAAGCGAGTATATTTTGTTCCTGTTTGAAACTTGGCTGATCGTGCGAAACTGAGACTAGCCAAAAGGGTGGGCGTACACCTACATCATCGACTTCAGATCCCAACCAAAGCTTCACCGAGCACAGACACAATTATACATCTCATAAATTATCATGTCGACAACACCGGAAAAAAGCGTGTTCCACCAAGAAGGCCGAAGCGAGAATGCAAGCTCGACTGTCTTCGAGGTCCTTGAAAAGGACGTTGAAGGATTACGAGCGAGAAAGAAGTATTATTCACGAAATTTGCATCCAATGATAAAGACTGAAAAAATTGCAGGGTCGACTCATCTGTGTTGCCCTTGCTATTCCTCGGACTACTCGTCTTCCAGCTTGACCGCATGAACCTCGCGAGCGCTCTCACGGGAGGCTTTGCCAAAGATATCCACGCCAATCAGAATACAATAAGCCTGGGGAACCAATTAATGTTCTTAGGCATCGTGGTACTGGAGATCCCATCTAACCTCATCTTGCAACGCGTTAGTAATACCATCGGCAGTCGATGTGGGATCCTAATTCGTCCTAGACTGGTCCTCGCAAGTGGATCGCAGCACAAGTATTTATATTCGGTTTTGTCGCAACAATGCAGATCTTCGTCAAGAATCGCACAGGCTTTCTTATTTCTCGCTCGTTTCTAGGCCTGTGCGAAGCTGGCTATATCCCAGGCGCGATCTACACGCTTTCCACGTGGTACACGAAGCGTGAACTCGCGCAAAGAGTTGCGATCCTCTTCTTTGGCATGTTTGGTGGTAACACGATTAGCTCGCTATTAGCAAGCGGCATTCTAAAACTAGACAGGAAGCAGGGCTTGAAGGGGTGGCAATGGCTATTTCTCAGTGAGTACTACATTGATTCCTGGCATTATAGGTGCTGATAAACTATAGTTGAGGGCGTGTTCACTATGACCGTAGCGATAGTGCTTTTCTTTCTTCTGCCAGGATCGCCCGATGCCCCTCGACCACTACTCAGCGACGGTATCGTTCGATTTACGCCCAAAAGCCGCGAAGCCCTGCAGAGGCGTATCGAGAAAGACGACACAGAAAGACGGCAAGGCGCGCAAGGGATGCGTATCCCGCTATCTCTAGTCTGGAAAACCGTGAAGCACTATCGGCGCTGGCCACACTTCATTTCAACGTTCGCCGTCTTTTCGACTTGGAGCCCTCTGACTACGTACACGCCGAGTATCATTATGGCGCTGGGTTTTAACCGCATTCAAGCTAATGCGCTTGCCTCTGTCGGTGGCTTCCTCGCATTGGGTGTGGTTTTCATCTTTGGCTATATGAGCGATCGGACGAACAAGCGAGGTTACACTGTCATCTCTGCTCAAGTCTGCTATCTCCTCATCCTCATTCTTGCTAAAGCCGTACATCCGCATGTCGGAAAGTGGAGCCGTTGGGGTTTGTGGACATGCGTCAATGCGTTTGCGATTGGCTACCATCCAGTGCACAACAGTTTGGTGCAGTTGAACTGCAAAGAGCCAGGAGAGAGAAGTATTAGTATTGTGATGTGGGTCATGAATGCCATCAGTGGGCTGATGGTGGGAACGCAGTACTTTAGAAACGATGATCTGCCTTTGGAAGTTCGACCCCACATGCAGATAAGAGATGCTAACCTTTTGAATAGCCATAGCAAGTGTCTACGTACGATGATAAACGCTATATAATGCTACGCAGATTATAACGTATCCTTAGATGGCGGGGCGTAAACTGTGTGACGTGGTGGTGAGCGACAAGTTCGTGTGACTGCGAATAATATTGGTCACCCGCACTCTATCTCCCACTGACTCTGACTGATCACCACAGCAACAAGCGCATATGTGCACAAGCGATGAATCTCTTTCTTGGCACCGCTACATATTTCGCCCTTGCAATGATCACCTCATGTCCCGAATGCAACACCCACACACCGCATCATCTCCCCCCAAGATGGCTAGCACGACTCCTGACGCAGAATCCAAGGGCGTCGTCGAAGTCAAGACTAATGTCACCCAGCTTTCCCAACCACTTTCGGCTATGAAACCGCGAAAGGACCTCGTAGCAGTCTTACGAGAGGCCCTAGGAGGAATTTCGGGAAAGTTCAAAACCGCCACAGAAACGCACGCACGTCAGAGGTCGTAAGTCAGTCATTCACTGAGTCCTCAACTTCGCTCACATAAATACAGAATAAGGGAAATGATCTCTTCAGACCAGGAATTTCGTGACCTAATGGTGGTGGTAAGTCATGCGACTGTGTTTTCAATTACCCTCCTGCCGCGAATTTTCGCGTTGAGAACAGGATCGCTAACAGCGATATAGTGCGAGAAGTACAAGGTAGCATGGACCACTCATGTCACGACAGTTGGGGTTCTCTCGGACTTGATCAAGAATAAGATCAAAGAGCAGGTTGTAAGTCATGGCGCCGAGCTTCCCAAATAGAATGCACAGTGGCTAATGCATACCTCAGCGAAGCCCATCTACAACTGTGAAGATCGAAGGCCACCCGTACTTCATAGACCGCATGTTTGATGTATGTCATACAGGGGCGTATGACTTGCCGAAGAAGAACCCCATCATCAAACATGCCCAGTCCGACGTCCCTGATGAGATCGCGTGTTGGGAGCTACGCAACTTTTCAGACCTTAGGTTGCACATCGGATTCTACTCGTTCGCGCAGTATGCTGGATGCGACATTGCTATGGATGCTGCTCTGACATACATTGTCGAGCTATTGGTAAAGGACATCTCTATTGAGATCTATATGGACGCCGTTATCAGCACCTTCAACCTTGCCGACAACATCGACAATGGCGGTGCCATGATCAGGGATGACGATTGGACCCTGAGGAAGACCCTAGCCACTTACGGAGCGCACAAAGAGTATGAATGGCTGGAATAATGCGACGTTTGGTAGGATCTATAAGCTGGCACCTGACTTTGGTGAGCTATTTCACCAGATGAAGAAGGAGAGGAAGTCTATGCTAGAGCTCGAGGAAGCCAAGAAGCTCAAGGAGGTCCCAAGGAAGAGGCAGCGACCTGGGGCAGAGTCCCAAGAGCAGGAAGCAGGAGGAACTAATGGCTGAGTTAGCGCACCGTGCTTTACGTCTACCCTTCCCTGTAGATATTTGATCCGCGGATGTTTCGATGGGTACCAGTCCAATTGAAGTCCTTGCGAGGAGATAGGAAGGATGGAATAAAAGCAGCATATCGTTTTACAAAGGCCTACAGACTGGGCAGCCAATTAGGTCTGCAGTATGACAAGAAAGTGGATTCAGCCTGAGCAACAATCCAGTTACGATTCTCATCATAGTATTCCTTTCTAGTACCAGTACGCTCGCCAAGCCTAGAGAATTCAGCACTAAATCGAACATTAGCTCTTCCCCTTCTGTTCCATCCAGACTAAGATTGGGCGAGCAAAAAAATGGAAAAAAGAAAAGAATTCTTACATCGGGGTCGAACTGAAGAGCAAAAAAATGGTACCAATGCAAGCAGATATAGCCTACTCGAGATGCGGTCTCCACAGCGGTTTTACCCACTGAGCCATGGCCCGGAAGTAGGGATATCCACTTACATAGTACAATTTGTCATTATCATACTATATAGCCCCATCTTAGACGCAAGTACGAATACTGTCCGCTCGTAGAAAGACCGAACAGCATCCGCCAAAGCAACTTTATAGCAAAGATCTATACTATAGAGAGTAGCGTCGTGGTTCGGCTCAGGAACAAGACGCTGGGCAGTGATCTCGCCATCTGGTTAATTCGACATGTATCTTATTTTATGCCTCTACTCGAAGCGGATGCACGAGAAGAGTAATACCAGCGCTACAGCAGTCCTGATCCGCATACTGCCACCATTTTCGGCGCTTCGGACGCCGCAATTGCATCTGCAATCGATCCGACGGCGGTGATTGTTGGGAGAACCAGAGATCTCGTCTCACTTTCGGGAGCGAGCGCATGCTTATAACCCTTCCGTCCGCGGAAATCTGAGTCATATTTCTGTGGAAAGCAGCCCCGTGCCTCCGCAGATGGACAGGATCGCAGAGATTTCAGATATGACTATTAGGCAGTTTATTCTTCTTGGTCCATCATAACATGCGTCTATATAATATCTAACGACTGATGGGGTATCTAGGCAGAAGCAAGCGACGCCTCATTCACGAAAAGCCTCGTCCTCATTTAGAATCGTCTACTGAAGCCATGACCGTGGCCCTGACGAGACTGATCTTCACTCGTCATAGCCACCTCGGTCGTGACTACAATGTCCCTTGTTCCTTCCTCCTGACTATGCCCCCCAATCTTTCTGAACAGCTCCTCCTCCGAGTCTGTCCTCGTCATCCCCTGCTCCATACGCGTAACACTACCTCTCTTTACCTTAGACCTCACACCAATGCCTCCCCTGGCATCGCTGCTCCTGCCCTTCATATCACTGAGCTTGTACGACCGCGATCCATTGTACTTTTTGTACTCGCCCACCGAGCTGCCTCCAGTAATCTTGTTCCAGATCGCTTTCAGCGAGGGCAGGTTGACGGCGATGATGGCGAGTTGAATCTCGATGGCGGCGACTATAACCATTTTGCCGAGGACGAAGGAGGTGTCGGGAGAAGCGTTGAGTTCGACGAGTGGGATGAGGCGCATACTAGCGACGAGGACGGCTGAGGCACCGAAACTGATCACAGCGAGGACGGCAACCTTGCGGCGCGTCGGCATTTGCAAGCCGAGGACGGTTGTTATAGGTAGGATGAGGATGTACAAATCCTGGAGGATGTTCTGGGTGGCATTAGCGCATGGCTGACAAAGAGAAGCTGGGGAGCGGAACTCACGAGGATGGATGGAAAGAGGAGGAGTAATAGCTTATTGATACACTTGGCATCTGGATGCGTTCCAGGGTGGAAGATCTCATCGAATGGGACGCATTGAAAGAAAGCCATAAATCTGCGATATGGTCAGCATCACTCAGTCAACGCTTTCGCATCGAAACTTACGTATTAGTGATGAAGATGGCGGTGTTCGTGCCCATGCCGACGTATACAAAGGTTTTGAAAACTTTGCTTGGCGAGAGCCGCAGGTAGAACAGAAGGAAGGCTGATTTTATCACGAAGTGGACGACGTAGTAGTACACTTCTTCTACGAATAGGATCTGGTGACACGGTTAGAAAGGCCGTCGATGGCATTATATGGTGTTACCTTTAGAATTCGCAGGACCTGTGGGAGTTCCAATGTGTCTTGATGCCTGAAAACTATTTTAGTATGATGATCACATTGGACTCCCGAAGCCATTGTTGTAGAGGGAGAGGCAATCTAAGATACGACACCAGGTATGTAGTGCCAAGATGAACCACTCTAAAACTTACAGTCCGCATCCGGCTGCAAGGAAGAGATGGAGAACAACTTGCTGACCAACGCTCACCGCCTGCAAACATACTATTAGCGACCTCGACAACACCATCGGAAGAGTAACTTACACCAACCACCATAGCTACATAGTCATCCCATCCCCAACTCTTCAGAATGACAAGCCGACAGTAGATTCTCAAAAATACACTCAAAATCCCCAAAGAGAACGTGGCATACGCCACGCCGTACGCCAGTGGCTGCAACGTCGAAATTGCCATCGGGAAGTGGAAGAGAGATGAACCACAGAACATCCAACTTGTAACGACCGTGAGGGCCAAATGCTTATAAGCCTTCTTGAAGGGAATAGGAGGTGTGAATTGGAAGAAAATGCAGGTGCCTCGTTCCTTCGACCCGATGGAATGGATTGACATGAAACGGCCTGCCGTGCCTTTCTGCAGATCCCATCGGCAGTGACTTGTGCCGCTTCTTTGGCGACTTATGCTGGACAGCTTCTCGGTCTTCTTTCGTCCAAACTCGCGTCTTCCTGAACTAGAGAAACGGTCCGAGAGATTTTAATACTCGCAGAGGGCATACAGAACATTATGCTCAACAAGAGCCAGGGAAAACTTTTGTACCAGGATAATCCAGGTGAGTCTGCTATGCGCCTCTTACATAATTGTTGCTGGAATTGCGGTGTAGGTGTTCGCGGGACAACAGAGGCTATCTTACACTCGTGCGCGTGTCCTGCGAAATCATGCCACTTCAGGAGTGAGACGAGGATTATCTTGTTGTGGGTTGTGCTAGCGTAGAACACCACGCGTCCGAGAGGGGAGAGGGTGGGCCCGCCCAGCCGGGGACTTTCCTAATTAGCGGCGCTACCGGTGTGGCCCGAGGCGCGAGCATCGGGAGACAACCCACACCCCCGCAGCCAACACAGAGCCCGGCAACGTTGGAGTGCCTCCTTGCTAGTGTAAGCCACAAAACGCCTATCTTTTAAGCCATCTTTTGCTACTGAGAGCCTCCCGTGGTCCCTCCTCTTAACGCATGGCAGTTCCCTCTAAAAAAATAATCATAACAATGCCATCGATAGAGGCAAATTTATATAATAGTATCCAGTCGATTCACCATGGTTGATTGTTTCGACAGCTGCGCACAACGTGAGTGTGGCCGGGGCATGTGGCACCGAGCGGCCCTGTATCCTCGCCGCATTGTTGCATGGTGGCGACTATTGGAGTGAAGATCATTGGCCAAGGAAACCAGGCCCCTTTGCACCCTAGTTTTAATTAAGTCCCACAAAAGCCCCGCTGAAGCTGGGAGACCTCTGGATACCTTCATTAGGTCGTTGAGAAATAGCCATTCATCCAGCACCGCTCGACACTGGTTTCTTCTCATAACCATCAATTCGGTTTGTTGACTTCGCGCAACCAAGGCCATCGTCTCGAAGTATGGAGGCTCTCCAAGACCTCACCAAGGGCGTAGCTCAGGCTGATGTGTTCCACATCGCTGGGACCGCTGCCTTGCTTGGGATACTTTTCCACGTGGCTATTCGGCAGACTGAATTCGAATTGGTCATGTTCCATTTCATGGCTGCATCTGTACTCGCTTTCTTTGGCTTGGCCTCTGCGTTCCTGCGTCTCAGTGAGCATAGCATCCTAGCAGCTCTGGCGAAGGCAACCGTTTTTTCTACCGCCTTCAACACCGCCTTACTCACGAGCATCGGCATCTATCGACTTGTCTTCCATCCATGTCGAAAGTTTCCTGGGCCACTGGGCGCTAAATTGACACGTTTCTATGCCGCGAAGTTGTCAGCAAAGAATGTACAGTACTACAAGGAATTGGAAGCACTGCATGAGCGTTATGGCGATGTCGTCCGCACCGGTACGTATTTCTAATTGATCGGCCAGAGGAGAGATCCTGATTTGGTGGATACTAGGTCCTCGTGAACTCTCCGTCCGCCGGAAATCGGCTGTCCCGATCCTATACGGTCCCAATTCGAAGTGCCTCAAATCCACCTGGTACGGCCAGACCGGCAACGATCCGGTGAAATGTTCCATACACATGACTCGCGACTTCGAGCAGCACAGACTTCGACGTCGTGCCTGGGATCGAGGATTCTCGATGAAAGGTCAGTTACAATTTTGCAAGTATCAGAGTGACTGCTAAGAGAAACAAGCCCTTGCGACGTATGAGCCACGAATCAAGGGAAAGGCAGATGCCTTGATCCAGCAGCTTCGGAATAAGGAACACGTGGATGTGTCGAAATGGGCCATGTTCTTCAGCTTCGATGTCATGGGCGAGGTCGGTTTCAGTAAAGACTTCAATAACCTTGCCAGTGGAACCGAACACCCTGGCATTGAAGCAGTTCATGCCCACATGACCATGCTCGGAATATTGAGCACGGTGCCTTGGCTCTTGAACGTGCTTGGCTCAATTCCCGGTGCTGCTGCTGGATACTCGGAATTCTTCGGTTTCTGCGCAAACCAGATTCGGGAAAAGAATAAGGCAAGGCAATGGCGTCTAGTTTGTTTGCTGTAGACATTAACCTTTGGCAGACTTGGAACGCCGACAGCTATCCTCAAGATGTTGTCGGCTGGCTCTTGAAGGCAGTCAAGGAAAAGGACGTCTCTGCTTCGCCCTCGCCTGAGGCTCTTGAAGATGATTCACGTGTTATGATCATCGCCGGCAGGTCAGCAACCGAATGTGCTGTGCAGTGGACAAGGACTAAATTGCACTAGTGAAACTACGGCTACCACGTTGGCAAGCGCGCTCTACTTCTTGGCCAAATATCCCGAAAAGCAGAAGAAACTCCAGCAGCTTGTCGATCAAGCCATTCCTCAGTTCAGTGCATGGACTTACGAGAAAGCCAAATCTGTCACCTACATCGATGACTGGATCAGCGAGACCCTTCGACTGAGACCTGCTTTGCTCAACGGCGGACCTCGTGAGACTCCAGTGGAAGGCATTCAAATAGATGAAGTTGTTATTCCAGGAAAGACAAACGTTCTCGTCCCCGTGCTGCTCATCCAAAAGGATCCAAGATACTGGCCGCAAACAGAGGACTTCATTCCTGAACGATTTGGAGAGAAGCGAGCTGAAATGGAAACTGACAATTCTCCGTATTTGCCATTCTCGCTGGGTAAGCTGCCACCCAATTACTCCAGAGAGAATCATGAACTAACTAGTGTAAAGGCGCGTACAGCTGTCCGGGAAAGAACCTCGCTCAGCTCAGCTTACGCATCTCGCTATCGTCAATCGTCTCCAACTTCGATGTGTCTTTCGCGCCGAACGAAACCGGGGAGAATTTCTACAACGAAATCCTGGATACATTCACAGTTACACTACCCTCTCTCGACTTGCGATTTATACCTAGGAACAGGGGTTAAGGAACTGTTGCGAATTTGTATGTTGAAAATGTTTTGTGAGGCATAGTCAGCTTTTAGAAGCTCGATACATGTGTTTTCGTTGCCATACGAGGTAGTCATATTGTAAAATCAGATCCCTCCTTGTGTCTCCATCCTCGTCACAATGTTCAGCGTGTTATCGAATACCTTGGAGTAGACAAAATGAATTATTGCATGAATATATACGCCCGTAAGCCGGTAGTCTCACGGTGTTGGATATTCGCAACGATGAAGGTTCATCTGGCCATTGCCTGTTGTCTTTTAACTTGTGCGGCTGCAGTCAGCGACAGACGTCAAGGTGGGCCCGTTGATCCGAGTACCGATCCGAGTTGCTCCTGGTTCGATACTGCCTTGGATAAGTCCTTTACATGTGCGTTTTTCGAGGACTTCTGGGCTGTCACACTTGAAGATTTTGTTGCCTGGGTACATCATTTGCTCCCATTACGTGATGAAAATCGCTGCTAACGCAACACAGAACCCATCTTTTAAGAAGGACTGCCGTGGAATCAGCATCGGAAACTCGTAGTGTTGAGGCTACTCACAAACCACGCCAACAAGTACGAATTTTTTCACTTCAACGTCAGCTACACCGGCCTATGCTACGAAGCCATCAACGACACAGGATGGACTCATTGGAACATGTAGGACATTCTACTTCGCGGTCGCAAACGAAAATTGTGCGAAGCTACCTAGCCAAGAAGTTCGGTACCTTTACAGTGGCCGAGTTCATCCAGTGGGTAAGTCTATTTACAACAGCACGCAGCATAGCAAGAAATCTAATACAATCTGTAAAATCTAGAATCCTGCAGTCGGAACGGAATTTAAAGATCTGGAAGGCGGGATGTGGTACTGCATAGGCGTACTGGGCACACCTTTCACCCCGATATCCAGAACGACGCGACTTCCCACCCAGACAGGCATTCCCAAGCCTTCACCTACGCAATTATGGTATTATTGATAGCTGTATTACCCTCCACTACACTGTTAAAGATAATACGTCCTCTAAGACTGAAGAAATTCGGGACCTTCACAATGACCAATTTCATCGCTTGAAGTTCAGCTCTTGGGCCGAACTGTGATCTGTGGTCGGACACGTACTAATGCGTCGGTATACCAGGAACGCCTACTGCATCACTAGTGACCACACTGTCAGCTACGAAGACTGCTTCTTCCACTACAACCAAGCCAACGGGCAATGGAATTCAGACTCCGCTACACCACAACCTGGCATGGTGTCGATCTGCGATGCTTTCTACTTCGTTAAGCAAGATGAAGGCTGCCAGGCAATTGCTGATAAGAATGGCATAACGCTTGTTCAATTCTTTACTTGGAATCCTGAAGCTGGCGGGTCTAGTTGCAGTGGACTATGGGCTGATGTGTGGGCTTGCATAAGCATTATAGGTCATACCCCTAGCGGCAAGTCCACTTCGACGCAAAGGTCATCAAGTTTACCTCCTACATCTATGAAGTTTGCAAGTATGCCTAAATCACGCACCTCATCATTATTAACGCCAATGCTCACGAGCTGCACCGGTTCGCACCCGGACCCCACGCAAGGAGGCTCAATCTGTAAGTGTAAGAAGTGGTACCTCCCAGCGGAGAACGAGTTCTGTAGAAGTTTGGCATCACTGCAGCTCAGTTCAATGCTTGGAACCCTAATGTGGGGGCAAGTTGTGGGAGCGACTGAGCAAATAGTTATGTGTGTGTGTGAGGGTAATTATTCCTTTTATCAAAGATCTCACATGAAGAAAATTCACGGCAAACGGCACTTGTTGATTTTGAACCCTTTGCCCGGCCAGCAATTTTAGAAGTGAATGGATATCACAACAGCGATGCCGTAATCAGGTTAATAAGTAGATACTGTGCTATGGGAGGATGGCTGTAGCCCCCTGGGCAGATGCGAGAGAGAGATGTGATAGTGACACCCAGGTTATGCGACTATCACCAATTCAGGACTTACCTACCCAGCAACTTCTCAAACTTTACCCGTCAAGTGCTGTTCGAGTGGTCGTTCTTACATACCGCCCTACTATATCTCAAATAAAACTCACGATGAACAAAAAATCTGTTATCATGAGATCACGCGCCTTGAGTTCAAGCTGTGGGTAAATGATATTCAATTTAGTTAGCCTCCTTGTGCCCAGAGCTAAGGTTAACGTGGTGGCTGTGCCCCAGTATGACGTGGAGGCTTAGCCATGATCGAAAGCGCTATAATAACATCCACAGCAAGAGTACTTCGTCTATTAAATATTTCTTAGTAGGATCTTACTTAACTAGCTGATGTGCTTTAACCATTGTAGTACGCAATTTGCACCCTTATTTTGCGAAGTATCTTAGTGCGATAGTTCAAGGGCAGAGCAATGATGACGTTGAAATAGGTGAGGAAATTGGGAAGTGCTCAGCCACCGCCATCGAATTGCTTTTTCGGAGCCTTAAACCTTAAGCAAATAGCCATAACTATCCTCCTTTTGCCTTTGCCCATCAATCCACTTTACACTTCAGATTCCAAAGCTGGTAGGCGCAACATCATGTTTGGAATATCGCTTGACCCGACCCAAGACATACTGTACAGGCCTTTACCGAAAGATGGGAGGCTTCTGAGAATTTTGCGCTTAGCGCCTGGAACGTTTGGAGAGCCGCTGCACGGACAACTGATACAAGATAATCTGGAATCTCAGATCCACGAATATTGCGCCTTATCCTACGTTTGGGGGAAGCCGACAGAACAGCGCTATATTTACATGAACGGAAGGCCACATCAGATAATGCCTAGCCTATACGAAGCTTTACAACACATTCGAACTTCCACTGAGACGCTGTTTATATGGGCGGATGCGTTGTGTATAAATCAACAAGACGTCGAGGAGAGAAATAGTCAAGTCGCGATGATGGCGCAGATCTACTCAATGGCAAAAGAAGTATTAGTGTGGCTAGGTGTAGCCGATTACGACACCATGTTCACTGGTGCTAGTGGCATGGATGTTGACCGTCTTTTCGACCGTCTTAATGGCAGAAACACGAATAACATATGGTACCACGTGATGAGGAAGCATGAGGATTCCTTGAGGAATGTGTGCAATCGCGACTATTGGAGTCGCGCTTGGACCATCCAAGAGTTCGCTTTGGCGAAGAGCATTGTCTTGTTTTGTGGAAATAATCGGATGAATCTGGCGAATTTTCTCGATGGCATGGCTCAATGTGGGTTGGAGATCAATCCCGTTTACTTCAAAGCGTCCTCGTACTTCAACAATCGACAGAGTTCGAAGGGCGGGAAACGTCACACTTTGGAAGACGTCCTTGCAGAGGTGCGCGAAGCAGAATGCCAGGACAAGAGAGATCGTATTTTCTCCGTGGTATCGTTGGTGGAAGAATTCGCCAGTCACGAGGTAGACCTTGTGGACTACACCGTTTCAGCAGAGATGATGTTCCTCGGTCTGTCTGCTTTCTGCAGCGCAGAAGGGAATAGAGACCCTGCGAAACTAGCTGCCATCCTGCAAAGAACTTTGCAGGTTCGCACAACTGATCTCATCAACCTGATCAACGACATACGATCCAAACAGGCCATCTCGCGACCAAAGATCCTTGGAACCTCTCGGGCCATGCAGGATAGGACTGAATTAGTTCCAATCATGCATCCAAATTCAACAGACACAACCCCGTTGCTCGAATCTGAAGCATTATGGCTCGTTCGTGAACTCGAACAGTACGCACACAGCGATGAAACCCCAACGCCAGACATCTTGACGCCAATACTCGTAAAAGAAATCATTCCTTCGGACCTGATCCTATACGCGCTCGAGTCCAATTTGTTCGGCTTCTTATTTCAACCAACACTTGTTGGTGCTGTATACATAGGATCCGTTAGACGTTATGGTGAAGGATGGCGCGATTACAACTCTCATCTGGAGCTGCGGTGCATGCTCGAAGAAGAATACTTGGAGATACGCCAGGCGATACGAACCACGATCAGAATATTGCGCGGCTCATCTGAGACCGTCGATCTAAAGAATTTGGACCGCTACCTCAAGATCTCACCGTTGATGCGATACGAATATATCGCGCTGATTGTTGGAGGGGTCGCGGACAGGGTGAAAAACCTGTGTCCCGTGTCTTTTCGTTTCCTCGTAGAGACTGTCTTCAAGACTGGTTTCTTTGGGCCTGAGGCCGGATCTGAAGGGCAAGATCTGAGCTTCTGTCAGTGCCTTTACGATTCCCTAAGCTCAACTACTATCAGCTCAGCGATCGTGCACAAGTGTACTGCTCACAGGCGTAAAGATTGAACTCAGGATGCGGGAGCGACAAAGAAGATTGAAGTTGATGGTTTCAGAAACAGAAGTTCGTATGTATCCGAATGTTTCCGGTGATTATTACTGGCGCAGGCGAGATCCGCGCTTCGAGTTGCCCCACCCGTACAAGTTGTGGCTGCTAATGACAGAATTATCTCGCTATGTTCCTAGCGCACCGGATTATAGACAGAACATGAATAGCGCTTGACTTATATTCAAATCATTCAATACATAGAATGAATCCGACATAGCCCACGATCTAGTTTGTCACTTTCCTCACTTTACCTTCAACGAGAATGAAGCCCAAACTTAGGACATCATATATCAACGACGATAGCGAAGTAAGCCCACTGTCTGCGACCATCAAGATCCACGACGACGCATTTGAAAACACCTGAACCCTTCGCACCCGCTTTGGCGATGACTTTGAGGCCGCAACATGTTACATGAAACAACTTGCTCGCGTTTATGCTCGGAGCTATCCAAGCCCATCGAACCTCGCATCCAACGCCAGTCCTCACCAATATATAAGGCATCTGCTTGAACTCAACCATCGACTACCAAAGAGAGAATGGACCTTCGCCAGTCTAGATCACATCTTTCATATCATTGAGTACCGCTTGAGTGTCATGCTCGCCGCGACCGCGATTTTGGAGGAGACCAACATCCCGTATCCGCAAGGCAAGAAATGTGAAGAGTGGCCCCTAATGGTGTACAATCATGCATTGCATATGATCGGAACACCTGAAACGAAGCGTAAAGTGGACGTTATTCTGGATTTGACCCGCAAGTACCGCATCTTCCCTAATGGTCCTGGTCCCTACTGCAACAAACCGCGCTGGTACGTTGCTGCTGCTATTTAGGGAGTGGAAGAGTACGATACAGAGATGAAGGTGGAAGAGGCAGTTTTCAGGTGCGCACAGGTTGCAACAAGCGTGCTCCCACTGCAGCGGGAGAGAATGGATGAGGTCTTTGGAGTTCCAGAGATTGATGTGGATGCGCCTTTGCCCTTCGTACCGAAAGTCGTCGAGAGCTCAATGGAAGACCGCTATCTTCACGATTCGGATCTAGCATACAGGATTGAGTGAATCATTTTCAAGGTCCTGAAAGTGCCAGATCTGATAGAAACATAATGACATGGACTATCTACTGGTGTTTTCAGGGGATTCTCGCCAGCTAAGGATTGGCTGGGGCTCAATGTAGTACTATGTGACATCTAATTGCTGACAGTCGTAACCCTCCACTTGGCTTTTCAAAGGCTATATCGCACACTCGCTCCCCCACTGCTAAATATCTCTTCGATCAATGCGATAGTCTTCCTTCCATAGATCTGGCATATGTACGAGAATCTGTTCCTTTGTGCTCTGCTAAGATTCATCAGTTCATGCAAGAGGTGAATCGAGTTTAGACCGCACCTCCTATGCCATATTGGCCGAGTCTCGGCGCAAGCGCGACGCGACTTCGGGATCGTGCTCAATGCGAACGTTAACGGTCATCGTCTTGCCGCAGAGACGGTTGCCACCTGGAACCTTCATCTCCTCGATCGCATGAAAACCTCCAACCAAGGCAAGCGTCTTCTCGAACGAATCCTCAAAGAAAGAACTGTGCTTGAGGAATACATCGGCTACCTGGGTACGGGCTTCGCGATCTAACATGGGGCCAAGGTGAACGTCCTTGTTCGCGTCGCTGTCCTCCAACCAGGGTCGAAGGATGTTGAGGTAGAAGGCAGTGCTCGGGAGCTTGGCAAGAGCAATGCTAGCAACATCGCGAAGGATGAATTGATCTTTGATATTCTCAGGGCTGTACTTCATCACGTCTCCGACAGATGTAGTGGCTCCGAGCTGGATTTCTGTGCCTGGAGGTAGGGTGCCAGCCGGCATGTCCTGTATCATGGCAATGACTTCGCAGCGAAACTTGTGAGACTGGAAGTCCGCGCGTTGACACTCGCGATCGCAGTAGTAGGTGGACTTGTAGCGGGCACAGCGCATTAGCGGGATGCCGTCGGGTGTGGAGGTGCGAGAACATGTTGCACACTGGTTGGCCATGTTGAGAAATGATCAGTACGAAGTGAGTCTATCGGTAACTGCGGTACAGGCGATTTGATTGGAGGAGACAAATTGAAGGGGGTGATGGAAAGATGGAAGGAACTCAGGCACTCATATATAGCGGCAGAAGTATGAGATGGCTGTTCACAATTCGTGGACCTGTTTGCTTGGTGCAACATTGCATCTTCTTGGTGTCACGACCAGGGGTATAGACGACGAGTTGCAGCTATTTCGATTACGAAAAGTTCGTGTTACCTGCGGAAGCATGGGCTCAAGCATCATCATCCTGACTCAACTATCATCGCCTATTGCCTGCACTGATAGAAAGTGACCAGTGTGCTCCACTGCTGTTGTCAATCCGTTTACTGGACGAAGTTAGAAACTACCAATCCAAAAGATATCTCTGCTGATGCACGGATAGCTACTGTATCTCACACTCTGAAGGATCACGATGACTCAAAGCTTGCTCATTGTTCCTCGTATCTGTGTGTTGGAACACGTCCAACGTCGAATATATAGTGAGTAGGTGCCACTAGCAAGTGCCAAAGGGCAAATTTACTTGTCGATCACCGAGCGAAGAAAGACATCGTCCGATACAAACGGGAGCGCACATGTGGCGGTGAGGATGGATCAACTTGATTGGCTGGATATGATTTGACCGTTGTCCGGTCAGGTGTCGTAGCCCAAGGAAAGAGCTCATACTTGCTATAATGTATTACCAGCCTGTCCTGATCTGTTGGCAGAAGAGTAAGTGGGGTGCCACTGCCTCTGTAAGTCTCGCAATTCCTTTCGAGATAGACCAGCATCATAATGAGAGTGATCTAGCCTTGCAACCACTGGGGCTCATCACTGCCCAGCGGCTTCGGCATGACGTCCCATCCCACATTAATACCCTCGATCCTCGCAGCATGCTTCACAGCCTTCAACTCACCAAAACCCGATTCTCTGGACTCAAGGTAGAGCTCCACATCCTCTGGCTTCGTGAAGTCTTTTCTTCCGAATCCTGTCTTCTCCGAATATTGCCCAAGCGAGCGAATGTACTTCATTACACCAGCTAGCGAGACGTTGACTTCATATGCGCCGCCATCGACGGCACGCTTGTACAACGCGGCCGTGACTCCGGTCGCAAGTAAATAACCCGCACCGTGATCGAAGGCTTGGCATGGTAAGACACGCGCAGGCTCACCGGCGCCGAAACGTTCAGCATCTGCGACGTTAATACCTGAGGCCGTCTGGACTAATGAGTCAAAGCCGCGGTTCTGTGCCCATGGTCCTTCAAGGCCCCATGCGGACAGATTGGCGATGATAAGATTCGGATTTAATCGCACAAGTTCCTCCGTTGACAGGCCTTGACCTGCTAGACTTCCAGGCCGGTAGCCCTGGATGAATACATCTGCCGTACGAAGAAGCTTGAGGAGCTTTGCCTTGTCTTCTGAATTTTTGATATCGAGTTGCACAGTCCTCTTTCCACGGGCAAGATCTCTGTCAAGATCTGGTAGGTCGGGGAGATTTGGCGATGTGATCCATATTACGTCTGCGCCGTGGGCAGCGAGCGTTTTTCCTGCGACTGGTGCTGCGATGACACGGCTCATCTCTACTACTCTGATGCCGCTCAGACACTTCTTTCCCTTTGTTGAACCAATGTACGGTTTACCCTCTGCAGCTTTGTCTATAAGAATGGGCAAGTCGGCTACCGCTTGTGCTTGTGGCAGTGCGCCCCACTCTCCAAACGATCTCAGCGCAACAATGACAGCACCACGTCGGAACGCAGTAGTCTCCAGGTCGATAGCTTTCCAGTCAAGCATCTTCCTCGCAACGTCTTCTCTCGTTGCGCCTTCTTTTAGATCTAAAATCCTGAGGGCATTCTTGCGATGGCTCGGGAAAGAATCGTGCATCCTCACGTATCCATCTTTTGCTTTATGCAACCCCCCAATCGTGCCCCACGAACTGGGCGCAGGTTTCCCATTCAGTACATACAATCTTTCGGACTTGAACTCGACACAAGCATGTTCCGCTGATACAGTGATCCTCGGTACGGACTTATCGTTGCGGGTAGCATGGAATAGAGCTGCTGCGAGTGCAGACAAGGCGATGGTGCTCTGTGCGAGATGATCAACCTTGAAGGACGAGGGGAAGAAATCCCCATCTTGGACGAGGTTTAGTGAGTCCAGAGCGGATAGAGGAAGGCTTAGTGTATTCCATAGGCAAGCTACGGTGTCCCGGGGTGTGAACGTATGGCGATTCATTGTACATTCTGCAACCCGATACGCCCTCCTCATGTGGTGTTCTTTAGTGTGGGATGGCTTGTCTAGCAGGGTGGACTGATGAACATAGCTTGGACCGCGAGCGACGACATATTTCAATAAGGACCGTCGCCGCGTGTAGCCGATGTCGGATATATGGAACGGGTAACGTTGTATGACGCGATACGCTGCGATCCCGTCCCCGATGCCGAGGCTTCAAGCTTGTGACCAACGCTGCGCACCCAGTATCAATTATTCCGCGGCCAAGTATTGCGGAGCCTTGATGGTTCTTTCACCCCAGTCTTCTCGGGGGGTGTTTCTATATTCGGTAGTGTTACATGATCGCACTGTACTCACTTTCACAACAAGAGCTGAGTATGCTTTGGAAGACGGCAAGCGAGTATCGCTACACTACTTCTCATAATGGATTACCCAACTCTTCCCTTCAGTCCACTACACTGTTCGAGTGTGAATTTACTGTGAGAGTGCAACCGGATGTATGTGCATCACCGCCCCTCAACCTATCACTCTCAACCATGGAACAGCAAGGTTGGAGTTCACTATTTGAACGGTGAACAAACTTTAACGAGTCGATGTGAGTTACTCAAAGGTTTAGCGTGGCTCATTATCCTTATTTAATAAAATTAAGTTCGTCTGTTGAAGTAACTTTGACTCTTCTTGAAAACCACACAGCTCGGTTTCAACATCCTTCTACATATCGCTTCAACTTTTCCCCGTCGTCACTCTACAAGTCATGCAAACTGATCACTCTACGACGTGCTTTTCGCTCATTAGTGACAAGTGCGAAGCCTTCGAAGCTCAAGCCCCTCGACTGCGGGTGCTCGACAAGGCGACTCCGGACGATCCGACTGTGAGAAAGCAAACCAGCTTGACCTTTTGCGACCAAGCATCATCTATATATGCGGAATGGGCACGCACAGGCAAGATTAAAACCAAACGACCTTGGGATACACCAAATCGCATCCGACTAGATGAAGACTAGACTCTCCTAGAGTGTTACGATTACGGGATGCATCTAGACAATTCAGAAGGGCCCCGGTTTCGAAACGCAGTGGTGGACGCAGTGACAGAATATCTCGACGACAATGGGAAAGCTAGGGATTACGATCCGAGGCGGTAAAGCGATGGCCAAATGCACCATTGACGCGACTTCTGGCTTTCTATTTCGTTCTCTCTATTTTTCCAGAAGGCCCCTACTCGTTCTTCTATGGCAAAGGTTCCGACGAAGAGAACTTGTTAGAGCAATGATAGACGATGAGACGCAGGAGCTGGCTCCGAACATCACGTACAGGGATATCTGGGCCACGTTCTTGATGAGTGGAAGAGGCAGGTTCCACGAACACCCTGATAATCAGAATGCGCTATGCTCGACCCGCGATCAGTCGTCCCGTCTCTGATTCCAAAGACAACAGGCATCACCCCGAGAGTATGAACAATGTCGTTATCTCGATAAAGGAATGGGGGCAACACAACTCCGTAATATTATAACATTCTTTCCACCAGGAAGATTACAGCCTACAGGTCTGACCAAAGGCATCTTTGCCTGCCATGTTTCACACATAGCACACGGATATGTTGGCATGTGGACAGAATATACGGGATTTGCTCTCGATCTGGGTTATGAAATTGCAGTCTAGTTTGTTTTAGGTCTGAGAATGAAGACCTACAAGGCTTGATCAATAATTATCCAGTCTTGGGACACCGAAAGCAGAAGATGATATGGGCCACGGTGATAGTTTGTAGCTTTCGAATCATCGAGATAAGTATTATAAGGATCACATGTTAGAAATATCATCATCATAGTCATCTCTATCAGCTCTATAAAGTGTAGAACACGTTGCTCGATGTGCTGCAACAGGATTTGGAGTTCCTGGGTGTCGCGACATTCACCCATCTGCGCGGGTCCTCGCATTGTCTGCCGGTTCCAAGAAAAGCAGCATATATAACGCTTCAGATCGCTGATGACACGGCACAACACTTACAAATCGTGGGACAAGAGGTTTAATGATCAAGGATCCTAAGGACGAACCTACATGTGTTCACAGAGGGCAACACGATCATTTACCATACCGGGTCATGGACGACGGACGCTGGAGGTGAGAAGAAACATGTCTGTAAGCTGTCGGTAGATCACTATCAAGCATAAGATGCCGCGCTGGGTATGCCCTGGGGGCCAGCGTACAATGCCGCGACAGACTCCTGTCTTACCGAGGACATACATAAGTCTGAAACGCCATGCATGTCTACAGATGGGTGTGGGTCTCTAACGGCCTATCTAGATTACTTTTGGTAGAACGAGGATAGCAAGATGATGGTACAATTGTCCTATAGATAAATTAATATCAGCGATATCGAGCGCGTACACCTGACGAATCTAGTTCGAGACTTCCGGTTGAATTGAGCTCGTTTACAGAACCATATATCACGGTAGCGGCGATTGTAATAAGCGCATGGTCTTGCCTTTGGCAGAGAACTTGTACGCATGCGGATCCAGACGAGCACGTACCAGTCCGGTAATATTGAGCGGGAGCTACTGAGATGCAGGAGCAATTTAGCCTCGGCCAGTATGCATACACTTAGTCTCGACCATCACCAGACTAGGATGGAGGGTTGTATGTCCTTATCAACATGTATGAACTGCGTGTCGACCATCTTCAGGCCAGCATAGATTATTTCCAACTTCGCAAGCGAGCTGCTCTGGAGATATAAGCCGGGGGTGGAGCTCGAGATGTATACATTTGGCTTCGACGGTTGTCAAGCCACCCTATAGATTCGTGTTGCGAAGAATTTTATCTTGCGACATAGGCCGGGAGTCAAGTTCCGGAGGTATCCGCTAGGATTCGGGCATTGTTGAGCCAACATGGTAAGTTGTATTGGGTTCTAATCCACATTAGTCAGGTCAGTCTCGTTTTTGTATAAGCCAAAATAGATGATTCAACCTGTCAAGCAAGTCGCTCCTAAAACATTGGTCGAATACCGGATACCGGGTCGCATATTCGCAATCATATTGGTCCTGTTTCATCCGACGAAGCAAAAATACCTGGGTGTTGATGTTCCAGGTCCATATGGTGTCATGATTGCTCATGTCCTCTACATTCAGCTCGAATATTCCAATTCCGATGATGTTGCGGTCGTTCTATCACTAATGGCAATGTCTGGGTCGTTGGACTTCTGGAGTAGATCGTTCTTGTGAGTCATACCACGAGTCAGGATAGAAAGAGAGGCCCCCTTAAGAAAGCACGAGCCCCAGTCGGAATGGCTGGTGCTTTGGGGTAGGAACCGCGCTTGGGAATAAAGGGCGGAGCAGATCTGCTTCGGGACGATGATCCAGGCTTACACAACGTTGTTAGTCTTTCACAGTTCAATTCTGAGAGAGGTGTGCTTCTTGCAGGACACCTGGGCAGTCTAGAGAGTGTACAGGCATTGGCCGGATGCAGGCAACGAAAGCGAGGAAGAAGTGATGATGCTCTTGCAACAGCACCATTTGCAGAGGGATGGCAAAGGTTATGGACCACGCTAAGCTTGTTTTGAGTTTGCGTCTTCATGATCGTGAGAAAAATGAGCAGTAGTTTCCACGGATGTTGATCCTGGGTGCGGGAATAACCGCTGGAATCGGATGAGCCACCAAACGGCCGACAGGCTTGCGTGAACGGATCCAGTACTTTGGGGCACATGATTCGAACAAATATGGGAGCGGCAATGTAGGAATCGGTAATCCGGGGGACTGAGCTCAAAAGCCAAGCCGAAGAGGATGGGTGCGTCAACCGCTGACACGTCTGCATCCATGGTAGGACGATTTGGAAGGCTATGTCCATAAAAGTGTAGAAAACGCTCAACGCATTCCATTAGGCCACCTGGGAGTCCCAAAGTACGACATTATACAAGGACATACAGGTAAGTTGAGGTCCGCCTGAAAGAAAAGGTTTGTTCGAAACCGCAACGTCTTGGCTTTTGAGGCAGGGCGACCAAAGGCCATTACATAATTCAAGAATCCACAGGAGGAAGGAGCAACGACAAAAACAGCTAGCAGTGTAGTTTCTAGTTGCCATGTTGATCAACAGGAAGTCACGAGGTTCCAGAAAATCAGGAGCGACGGGGCCAGCCTTTAAAGGCACTTGTTCTCTGGCCCCCAAATTGCGGACCACGCGCTAGGCAGCAGCCCAACGGGAAGGCAGCTGGTCAGTGCACGCTTAGGGTGGGATGGCGTCAGATAGCTTGCCACAGGATGCTGCAGATCTTGTTCACCACGCCTCCGCCAGGTCATCGCGCGTGGGGAATGCAGCTGCCATCTTTACAATTGACGATTCGTTCGGGGATTGTCGGATAAGCTGCTCGATAAGGTTAGTCACAGGATCAAGGGATCCCGAAGGCCGCTTTTTCAACCCATCTACCCACACATGCAAGGCAGTACTCATCAGCGTCCCTTAGATCCTCGACGGCAAATTTTCTCTACAAGAACAGCGACGCGGACGATACCAGTCAAAGTAGCGACTATAGACACTTTAGCGACGATTACCAACGGTTGACATTACTAGACGCTAGGCACACGCGCGAGTGTGACCAGGACACCCAACAAGACAGGTCATCGCGCTTCTGCACCCGAGCCCGGCCCTGGAGTGCGGCTTGGAAGCCGTCCAGCAAATCCCTGTGGATGTTCACCGCCGTTGCTCTCATGTAATTAGCTATGTGATGGGTTTCAATGCGCCGGCCATGCCCGATGCGCATCATCAAATGCAGACGTGGCCGCATGCACGGGGGCGGTGTTCTCACGCCTTGGAGCAGGCAATTGGGCTGGAAGCCTCCAGTGCGCGAGCGTCCAAGCGGCGAGGGGCCTTCAATTGGATGCGGGCTAACCAAATACCATAAGGCTGCAGTCAATCCAATGTTTGTGATGTTGTTGGCGTACAAACGTCGCTGGAGTCGACAGGGACCGCTCATGCATGGGTCGCTACACTGCAGATAGCGAATGTCCCTGCCACGCTGAGATGAATGGAGTAGAGCCGGAAGGATGATCGTCACAGCTTCCACTGGCGCCCTCGAAATGATCATACACTGCAGATAGCAAACGCCCCTAATAGGTATCGCTTTACGACGAGCCTGCCAATAGAGTGGATCTAGAACGATGATAACCACAGCTGCCACTGGCGTTGGGGCGCTGTTGGCTGCGTCGTTCTGCGAAGGTGAGGACATGAAGCTTTGCTGTGCGTACGCAATGACTTTGGCATCTGGGATTTCCCTGTACCCTGCATCGCAACAGGCGGTCGCGATCCCTCCGTTCCCATCACTCATCCCTTAGTGTCCGCCAGCACATGCCAGCCACCGAACCAAGATGACCACAATCAGCTCTCGGGATCTATGATTTTCCAGCACAGCGCGGCATTATACTGGTGCCGAAGTGAGTCCCAGCCATGCGTAACATGCAGTCACACGGTGTTCTCGAGTCTCCGGTCGAATGAGAAGGCTGAAGCTCGTCGATTCCGGTCTGTATGTCAGTCATCCAGCCCAGGAGCGTTAGTTAACATTTGGATTCCGAGGATGCGCTACCTCCGAGAGGCTTATATCTCCCGAGGCGTCGGTCTCTGCGTTTATGAAACCAATCATTAACCTGGGCGCCTGTGGGTTTCTCCATGTCCGAGTTCTAACAGCCATGTAGGCCTTTTCACAACGCAGGCCCTTCACAGTGTGTAGAGGTCTTTGGCGCATCCCGTATCAAGCCCTCTACTTCTATCCATTCTAGCCCAAGGGATATAAATACCCCGAGAATCCCCAGCCTAAAGATGACCTCCTCGGTAGCGCTTTCATCCATTATATACCCTAGTTCGGCACGACGCCTGAATCTTCGATCGCTGCATTTCTGTTATGGCTGCAAACAAATGTCCCCTGTATAACTCAGCTGTCTCAGCAAAGTATGTTGTACTTAGCGCTATGCCGCTTCATATCATACATCGTGGCTCTCATGGGTATCACCTTGTTTGATCAGTGTTATAGTGTCTCTCGGCATGTTGTGTTGTATACTGACTGTGTCTCATACAGTCATCAGGCCGCCGGAGCGATTCACGAGTCCGAGCTTCCGCACCCTAGCAACGAACAATGTGTTGCTGGTCCTACACTAAACAATGCTGCGACTTACGACAGTGCTGTCAATCTGGCAGCATCTAATGCTACGCAGTGCGAGCAGAAGAACATCGTAGAGAGCGTTTCGATTGGCACAACGTCGATTACTATCAACTCTACCTCGGACCTCGAGGTCCCAACCAGTCTACCCGCTCTCACTGAGGCCAACTTGACTGCACATAACAACCTCACCCGTGACGGACGTGTCTCGGTGGAAGCAGACCACCTAGCTCGAAAGAAACAGGTTCAGGCAGCTGCTGTTGAGTTAGGGTTTGAGTTATCCAACGAATGTCTCGAACATGAAAAGTGGCAAGTTACTGCGTGGGCTGAGCAACACGCCGCATTTGCTTCGACTGGGTAATTTGGTGCTGCATCATCTCAAGACCATACAGAGATGACCATGTTCGAGTAGCTAGTGACTAAACGGTTCATGTAATGCAAGTGTCTTCAACTATATTATAGAAGAGTCTTCTGGCTACCAGGGACATGCATATTTCATGAAGAGTTTCAGTGAAAAATCATCAGCGAGAGTTTCGCGTGTCTGAGCATTCTTTTGACGGTGGTTCCAATGTGTGTGTTATCTGCAGCCTTTCACTGTACAGCTGGTATACCAAGCGATGCATCAGATCGTGATCACTTTACAAGGCGTATCGCACTTGAGGGCGGCGCCGGTATGCATCAGGGTTTTTTTCTTCGCGAAGCACATTGCAAGCTCATTGAAGAGGATAGCCCCATACAGTCGGCTAGAAACCTGGCAGTTAGCTCACGCAAGTGGAACCCGCATGAGGCCCACGTCTAGACGTGTAAGTAGGGACGTCGGAGCTGAAAAGAAATCATTAGATCCTTTCCGCCGAGACGTCTAAGACCTAGTGCCGCCTCGCGGTAGGGATCCGAGGATGTGGTTTATGGGCAACTATGACTTGACATGACACAACGCAACCCTTCTTCGCCCAAATGCTGTTGCCAATTTGGCCGTGGCGGTAGGCTCAGCGCATGTCCCGACCCGTGTGATGACCGACTATCAAGAGAGCGTAACTTGTCTGCATCGTGATGATTAACTCGCGTCAAACACCCGTGGGCAAGTATTGCTCTCTACCAACTCTGCGAATACTGCACAGGTGGCGCTAATGCGTAGTTTCGCCCGATATGCTGCGCCTTGTCAGCCATCGCACTTTCGCGCACGCAGCACGGACTTTCTCAATGTATCGTCTGTACACAAGTATCCTATGCCAAATATGACCTACAATGATTAGTTCGCTTGCAAAATGCAGAGCTAATGCACAGCAGACGACGAGAAGAATCTTTCAGCTTCTTAGATGATGCCCTACAAGCGGATTTCACCGGAATATTCACATCGGTTTGTTAACGGTCAAGGGCATATTCCTTTCTCTTAGGACTTTCTCGCTTCCCGCTAGACATGCCATTGGCGCATATGTCTCAAGCCCGAAGGCCCCACTTCCCAAATAGTTCGCCAGGCTCGACCACTGAGAGCGTGAATCGACCAAAGTACCTCGCAACTGGTCACTTTGCCTACAAGGGCACACGTTGGAGTATTATGACCTCGCAAATGTAGACACCCACTTGTAGACACTTACTTTTCTTGCCGCAAGCACAACTTCTCCACTACACACTGCTATCAGACTTTCGCATACACTACAATAAAAATGTCTGAATGCACGGCGAATATCGCTAGCGTTCCTCAATCGAGAAAGTATGTCGTCTCTTGCGTCTCTCTGATTTTCTTGACCAGGACCGTCCTCTCCAGCCTAGCCCTATGCAATATCCTTCGCTTTGATAAGAGCTTTTGAGGGTGCTCATGGCTAATTGTCTCGTCAGGAAACAGAACGACATGGTACAAGCAACCCAGAACGTCTCCCACCGAAGCGTGTCGACGCCGAGTAAGCGAGCCGAAAACGAGATTCCTGTTTCACTCAATGAAGCCAGCGGCAACGCCCGAGCTACACTCACGGTGGCTTCATTAAACGTCTCCGCATTGGAAGCATACACTACTGAGGCGATGCAAAACAACGCTGGACTGAACCAAGCCAAGAAGATACAGAAGGCAGCAGCTGATCTTGGTCTTGCATTGCCTCTTCATTGCTTCGAACATGCAAAGTGGGAGTTGCATGAATGGATCGAGGAACAGACTGCATTGTTCTCAAGAACCAACGGCACAACAGGAGATCTGTTCTAGTGGTAGCTTACAGTAAGCCGTCATATGATCCCGTGTTCAACACGGTCGAATTCAACAATGCAATGCAGTTATTTGGCTGCATCGCTTTCCTTGATGATTTTCAATGAGTCGCAACACTGTGAGTGACAAAATGTGGGGAAAGTTCTCCGGTCTCGATCTCATCTCTGAACCCTCACTAACCGTAGGTTGTATCCTCAAGTCGCTAGTATGCTGTAGTATTGAGCTCTATGAAGTTCCCACCATTCCTATATCAACGAGCCTACCTAACAAGATGGCTTCGACGGTCGTGCAATATTGTTCAGAGAAAGATATTTCCCCTGCATCGCGTACACGAACTTGTGAAGCTATGCTACCTGTGTAAATAGGTCGGTAACGAGATCTGACCCTTGGTGCGCACCAATTGATCCGGGTCGTTCATTGCTGCGACGTCCGGCCCCAACTGACCCTTGTCTTCGTTCCTAATATGTTTCAATCCTGGTCTGAAGCTCCTATGTACGAATGCAGTGTACAGGTCGGAAAAGCAACCGTAGGGCCGAATATTCGGATCAGTACTATTTGAAGACTTGACAGTGTAGTGCTAGAATAATGGCGGACAAGTTTCCAATTGTCATAGTGCATTATGGCCATGAAAGAATTAGACCATACATACATTAACTCTACAAAATACCTAAATTGGATTCTTGATCAAGACCAGATTGGAAATTTCATGTCAGTGGAAGCCCTCGCCAGAACGTCTCCGCCAGGGTCTTGAGAATACCTAGCAAGGTCATGCTGTCCCAACCACAAAACAGATAGGCGCTGGTACATGTAAGATCTTGGGGCATATACGGTGTATACTAGATCGCATCCGATGAAAGGATTAAGGGTCATCATTATGGCCTTGTGTATAAGAGTAAATGCACGTGGGACTAAGGAGATGGTTATGAACCCGCAGAAGAATCTGATCGGGTAGACCCGGAGTTCGTTTCGATATATTTTTATACTGGATAGACAGGTATTCTAACAAAAGACTCCTGGGCGTCCGATAGGTATCGCGTCACAATTGCGCACTCCAGACTTGCTCTTCTTCTATGTTTCTCAAGTGACTTCATTGTAGTTTCTACTAGAGCGGATATGGATATTTCGCATGGAACCGAACAGCACGGAAATATCCGAAAAGGCGTAATCGTTCGATTGAACGACTTAAAACATGATGTTAAAGTCCCACCTATGGCAAGCAGAATGCGGTGATCGTTGACCTCGAAGTTGAAGTTCTGAGACAGCAGTGACCGATGACAAAGTGGTTTGGTAGCTTTGCGCCCCCACTGGCTGACCACATGTAGAAAGCCGGCAGGGTAGGTGGACAGGGGCAAAGGAGACGGCGTGCTGGGAGACCAGGGTGGGCGTGCCCAGGACCCTGTCATTTTGAGCCATTAGGCCACCCGCTAGGTGCGGGAGCAGGGTGCCCACGTTGACAACGGCCAACGGCACCGGCTGTGGTATCTAAGTTGACATCCATCATTGGAGGATCAATATCAGAGTTGCTGCCTGAGGGGTATGACTTTGCATTTAAGTGGAGGAGAGGGTGTCTAGGCTGACATGGGTGACACCGTCACCGTCGTCAATACGAGCCATGTCAGGCCAAATAAAGATAACTTGTCGAGAAACAGCGGGGCGCTGCTCGGAGAGGGTGTGCTGCTTGTCGACAGACTACATACTGACCTATGAAGATGCCTTGAAGGAGGCCAGGGTTGCACTCGGTTGCAAGGATGGGGCCCAAGAATGTGGTAAGCCCCGGTTAAATACGAGCGTACTGACCAGACAGTGTTAGGACGTCATCTCGGGATATGCGATGCCTCCTCCTGTCTTGTAGTCGCTCTGAAAAGCTGCTGTTCAAGAATCTTCCCTCTTTCCGATGTAGATCTGTCTTGGCCGGTGGAAAACAGATATATAAGAGAGCGGTTCGACTTCTGTAGCTTTCTTTTACCGCTCCAACTTTGAACCCATTTGCTCTTATGCGCCCAAGCCACCCCATTATATTCCGCTATTCATACACCCTTTAAATGCGATTACTTCACTCTCTGGTACAATATGTCGAAAACCCTTCACAGTAGCCGACAAGTGGGTATTGTTGACGAACACTGCTCTGCCACGCCCGCCAGCAGTATGTGAGTATAGCTGAAGTTCAATTGAACCTTCATCCTCTTCACGGCGTCACTATCCAATCCGATAGCCCTTGTATCGTCCTGTGTCATTTTCCTAACATAGAACTCGACATAGAAGAAGATCCAGTTCTCAAGAACATCTACCACAACGCGCAACTTCGACAAATTCTCCTGTTATGTCTCTTCAGTCGAAAAAGAATCCTTCGACCATCTCCTCGACAACGAAACCTTTGACCGCAAAGGCTCTCGCACAGCACAACACGAATATGTCTATCCATGAAGATACTGCAGAAGCGTTGGAGAAGCTTAGAGTGCTTAGACTCAAGAAGGCTGCTCGGGATCTCGGATTTGAATTGCCGGAGGGGTGTTATGCTAGGGACAAGTGGAGCTAGAGCGTTGGATCTGAGGTAACGTCCCGCACTAAAGACGCTTCCTAGCTTGTAGGCTGAGAACGTAATATGATGAAGCACAAAAGGGTAGTTATCGTAAACAAGAACTCCTACTCTGATCGATGTACTCACACTTGTTGTCTGCAAATGCCTTGATTTCTGCTAAGTTCTATTCTGCCCGGATAAGATCGTCTTATAGTGTAGTGATGTATCTCCCGGTGTAGATGGAACATACCAAAACTGAACATGCGCCATGATAATTGTTTTTGCATTCCAGCTTCATAGGTCAAACTTCTAATATTAACCAATCTTTCAATTTCAATGAACAGAATCAGACTCCTTCTTCGTGCCAGCGAAACGAAATCAATCCTAGTGATCTCAAGCTATACGGGCGGCCTCTAACAAACAGTGCAACTTCCGCTGGCTTCATATCTGTGAGATCCATTTGCGCTTAGACACAAAGTATATTAATACGCCTGGAAATGAATTATCGCACCCAAGCTCGAAAAAAAAGAACGGATGTAACACCAGATGACTGTGCGCCACATCTAAGCTAAGTGGCCCGTTCTGGGTGGGGTAAGCGACACTGCAGGCGTGGCAAACAAGATCTGCGACCCTTCGCGCTGTGCTACGACTATCTAGGCCTAGACTCTAGATGTTTTGCTACCGAATGAAGCCTCGCGAACGCTGACTTCATTATGGCGGCGCAGATTGGTGATGTGTTCAAGCCTTTCTCAAGTTTGGGCACTGCGTATCCCTGCCCAACGCATCTAGAAGCAGACAGATCACATCGACTCTTTGCTCCGTAAAGCAAAGATAAGAAAGAAGGCAACTCAGTGCATAATGCCGTTCGCCAGTTCTAACTCAGGGACACTGGCGCCGGCTTTTGTATAAGAACGCTCCCACCCGAGCCTGCTTGTTGAGCACTGTTTGGGACTGTCGGACTTCCCATCGATCTTCAGGTATCTGGATCATTCATCCAGGTTCCATCTATTCAGACGTTAATTCGAGAGTCTACTCAATTTCATCAGCAGTTAAGACACCATGGTCGTGTCTCGTGAAGGGATCGCTCATCTTGGAGTTGAAGTTGGCACTGGCAATACCGAGGGCGACCCTTGCTTGTAAGTAGAAGGTCCATCGCAGTATTTGAAGATCTCGCATAGTCATATGCTTCCTGGTCACCTCTCCTCATCTTTGAGTTCATTATAATAACCTTCTATCGGTCTCTTCTTCTGTTAATATAGCATACATTGAACATCGAACACTGACTTGTTTCAATACCACAGGCAAGACTTATCTGTTCTACACCCTTCCGATCCAGCAAAAGCTCGGAGCTCTTCGACCGGCGTTGAAGCACAGACACTTCCATCCACTGCGTCAAGTTCCGGCTCGATCATACCACTGACGGCAAAAGCATTGATGGAGCATGATATCGCCACATCAATAGAGACAGAGAAACAATTGGAGATAAACAGGATCGCGAAGCTAAGGGACGCAGCCCGTGAGCTAGGCTTCTATCTACCTGGAAAGTGTTTCGCTGGTGAGAGGTGGCAGTAGAACTATTCTATACTCGGACCGGAGAATGAGGTGTCATATATGGATCTTCTAATGGTACGGGTTGCGAAAGACTCCTGGGTAGTATCAAGAAGTGCGGTCTACTGCCGTTAAGGAATGCTTAGGTCACTTGCATATTTTGTATCATCCTCCACCACCTCTGTCACAACGTACAGGATGTCCGTAGTTGTCAGTGTCTCCTCTAGATCGAAATGCTATTTCGGGCTTCACTCCAGGGCGCATTTTGTCAACACTCGTGGCGGCAATACACCCAATCGGTTCCAGATTCTATACGTAAGCAGACCGACGGATTTAGTTCGATGCTAGTAAGCTTCTCCAAGGAACAAGAGCTCATCGCCTTACTTAGTAACAAAGGCGCTCGTGCGGGTGACTAATGTAGAGTATCGGACGCAACACGCAATCTCACTGGGAAATCGTTGCCTGGTCTGTGCCTCATACTCACTCCTGGCGGACAGCATCTTGAGGGGTAATGACACCGGCCCATTATCCTGAGTTTATTGCCCGACACCGTGCTTGCTCACCTTATGATTGCATGGTCGGAGGTCGGATTAAGAGTCCGATCCGATGAAAGACAGACTGGGATATTAGAGAGCGGAGTTGCACCTAAATCCTGTGAGACACGGCGGCAGAGTTCGAGGGCCAGACCGGGCGTATGTCGCCCTAATTTTCAGAATTGATCCTGCCCTTTGCACTGAAGCTACTTTATAGTTTTGGAGCATATTGTACGGTTCTTTTAGGCCCTAAGATAAAGTAGTTTCGGACCCTTTCAATCCAAAGGGCAAGCATTCGTACAAAACCACGGGAGTCTCGGAATCTCGTCTAGGCTCAGAAGTAGATGAGTGTCACTGAACCCAGTGTAGCACCGATGAGGCAACGCTGCATATACATTGATAGTGAAACTTAGGCTTATAGCGACGAGAGCCATAGGAAATTCAACATAAACGATTCTCATGCGTGGCACCGGTTGAGATTGGCACATCCACGTCAAATGTAAGGACGTTAGATGCAAGCGTCTCACCTTATCTCGCGCGAGATATGTTAGCATGTCGACTCTACGTGAATAACACCATGTGCGCGGCGGCAGATTGGTACCTTATCCAGTAGTAGACTACCGGGATACCGGCGAAAGACTCTCGTGCGAGAAATCACGGGGTGGCGCATTTACATAGTACAGATGCTGAAACCTTTTTGTTCCCTCAGCCCTCCGCATGATAGACGGCCTTATTTAACAGGCGCCTGCCGCGATGGCACGGGCAATCCCTACCGCAATGGTCATAGATGTGGTTCCATTTCTAATAGGCGCCTGTCGCCGCGGCTCGCGTGGAGCTGACATTTATTGCCGAATTTGTCTCGTCAAGCGCCCAGGTGGTGCGTTCTGGGCGCCTGGTTGCCTTCATTTGTATTGCGGCGAGAATGCGGGGCGTAGACCAATGACGGCCGCTGTCCTCGGACATGCGAACCAATCAGTCTCTTTCGCGTCCTCCCCAAATGCAGTAATTTTGCGAATGCTGCGTGCATACACGGCCTGTTCCGGAAATCAGGACGAGTGGTGGAGGTCGAGGAGCACAAAGTTGAGGCGGCGTAGAGGGAATGCTGCGGGTACTAAAGCCGCCCGGTCTCTCTTTCTCAGTATGTACTGATGTTTTTAAGTTCTGGTCTGCAACATTAACGGCAGAGATCTTGCAGTCCTTGCGCCCATTACTTCTGAGTTACTTCATGTATCTACACTTGTTAGTACATTGTTGATCTTTTCTGCCTTCATACCATACCTCATTCGAGACATGCCGCCGTCGCGGACCTTCAATGGTAGATCGAGCCGGGCGCATTGTCAAGCGGAACAGGGAGAAAACAGTGTCGACGTGTAAGTACCTTGACTCCGCTTGACGAACATGACCATCTAAAACGACGCCCTCGTTATTTATCAATTTCTTGTTCGCTGTTCTTCATCATCGGTCCAGAGGCCTCGGAGGTACTGAGAGCTGACACTGTATCCAGGAATAAGCTGCAACCGTGCAAGTCGGTTATTGTCGACACTGATCGCACCAAGACAAATTACACCATATCAGTGGGGTCTGCAATGGCTGATGACAGGGCTGCTCGAATGAATTCTCATTCAGTCACATCTTCAGCCACCCCTTTGACTGCAGAAGCACTAGCGGCATACACTGCTTCTCAATCCTGGCCGATGGAAACGGAGGTAGAAAGAGCTCGGATCGAAAATCTCAAAAAGGCAGCAAAGGAGTTAGGCTTTAGCTTATCGGATAAGCAACTCATGAGGGAGAAATGGTGATAGTACGCTGACGATCTTGCCACGGTGGCTGGACGGCGATGGTAGGAATAGTTTGCATTCTTATCGCACAGGGAAAGTTCTTGTAGACTTGTTTCATTCTGTATAAGTTAGCTCAATATGAACGATAAAGGAAGATCTTGTTCGCGTCTACTTAACATTTATATGTCCACGTCAAAAGAGAACAAAGGCCTCTTGAATGTAAAGTCATGTATAACGATAGCTCTCAGTGGTCTTGCTTACCTAAACATGGGCGGTGTCGCACACGTGATCACTTTAGCCAGCCAACGTTTGATTTCGAGTGAGGTGCAGAAGGCCTTGTGCACAGCCATCCCATACCGCGGGTTGACACGTGCCTGAATCAATATAACAGGCTAGCCACCGCCTCGCAGCGCATGGATGAACAATATCCCTTGGTAGGACCCTCGGGAACAGGGGATTGTGCAGCGCCACAGGCTGAGTGGGCGGCCTCCAACGTGGCACAACAGGCTGGCGGCATTCCGGCCGAACCACTAGCAAAACAGATTTCCACAACGCATGGATGAAATCTACCGCTTGTTCTCAAGGTTCGGGCACTTGAGCATCAATGGTGTCTGTGCGCCTACGACCAATTCCAGAATAGAAGTGCACGCAAGCTTATTGCACCGTTAAGCGAACAATGAATTCACTTGGTTTTCCCTCCAAAGGTAGATCGTGAATGTCTTCCTAAGTTGAATGACGTTGAAGCATCAGAGTCATTGATGTGCCATTCGAAGGACTCACTGCTACAGCTAACCTTCTTTTAAACTGCATGGCGCAGCGCAGCGCACCTGCGATTGGGCTCTCGAAACACATGGCTAGGCGCTTGCTTTTCATGAGTGAGCTGGTAAATGGTCAGCTAGGATGTGTTGGCAACTCAACAGATGCAGGCCATCGACGCCGATTACTGTACCATAGCGTCCGCAAACGAATGCATCAGGTGTCCACGCCGAACCGTTACGTTGCCTGTCATCGTCCTCGGGCGTGCAAGTGGGATAGTCGCACGAGAAACCGGTCACCTGCATCACTTTAGTGCGTAGTTTGTCTACTCTCACATCCTCAATCACGCGAATTGAGACGCTCGGTCCGAGCATTTAAATCACGTGTACAAGTTCTTCCGCGCCGATCACTTTCGCGTATCACGTGGCGTGGACCGGCTGAGGTGAAGCAAATGGAGATCGCCCATTGGACGCGTGACAAAAAAGCGACCGTAGTACCTGTGCGATTAAGAGAGGATGTTTGTGTATGGTCTTGCGGGATTAGCGAAGTTCAAATCCAATAATATCGCACGGGGGTATAGTACAAGCCCTGAGGAACGGCTGCAGCTAAGAGATTTGCCACTCGACTACGGTTGCGCTTACCCAAACGAGCTATCCCACTAGCTCGGTCATGTAGTGTTCGCTATCCGCCGCCGCACAAGAGAAAGAGCCCCCAGTCGAGTCGGAGCAATGTTCAGATTGACCGGTGGGAAGAGAGGGTATATGAAGTGGTTCTACGTCGAGGCTCTCGATTGCCTTTGCCTTTTCCTCCCGTCCCCCTTGTTGCGAAAAGCCAAGGTCGAGTAACATTTGAACACACTTTCTCCCTCGAGAATCAGTTGAAGGCGACGTCGGTTGCCAACATGAAAGGTGGCCAGCAAATGGGAGGCGATGTTCAGGTTGGTTGCTCCTTGGTGAAGAAAGGATCCCCGTAAGTCTTCATCTGATGCCGAAGCAATGTCGTGTGTCTTCTACTGATTTTGATCAGACAACATGATGAAGAGTCGTCATCACGCTGCCCTGCACAGGAACCTACCCAGCCTAGAGTTGATGCTCGCTTCATGGCTCGACCCAACGGCGCACTGACCACAAGTCCTCCCTCTCATACACCAAAGCGCTTGGCCGAAGCGGCTCTCATCGAGCACAACACTACCTACATCGAAGGGGAATATAAGGACGAAGAGCGTATGAGGCTCAACAGGCTGGAGGCTGCAGCTCGTGAGCTCGGTTTTGCGTTGCCAAGGGATTGTTTCGAACTAGACGTGCCTGGGTTGGAAGGCTGGCTGGAGGCTCGACGTGGTCGTCAGTTCTGAACCCTGCAGGGAAGGAGTTGTAACAATGGAAATGGGATGCTGAGGCGGCTCGTGCTAACTCTGTTGCTTCTTGTGTCCAAATGCTAAAGAGGCAATTATTGTATAGCTTATATATGGTATGAGGGTAATGACTGTCTGGGTTCTAAGAAAGACTTGCATGTCGTGCCGTACATTGCTGTGTTGCTGAGAATCGAGTCGAGTGTGTTACTTTGTCCTTGATGCCTTTGTCCTAGCAAACACTCAACTTCTGCTCACCCTTAGTCTCATAAGTGACCCAATTGAGCCATCCGCCTGCTTCGGTGTCTGACGAACTACTGCCGAGGTTGCCCAAACTATATAACGGCTGAATGAAGACTGTCAGTTGGTCACGACCGAGGCATAGACTGATGCAGTGAGACTGACCCATGAGATACTAGGCATCGGCGCAGCGGCCAACATATGAGCAATCCAGCGTATTGCATATGCAGTCGGGATCATTGTCGCCGCACGTACCATACGTGCTCGCAGGGAACCCGCACACATTTCCGCGGGTGAAGCAATCGGCACGCTTCTCCAAGATGCTGCCCTTGGCTGGAGTAACGGCGGCTGCATCTCTCGCAACTGCTGGTGAAGTCTCAATTTCGAAGACTTTGCATGCAGCAGGGCCACGCTTCTGCTGGTTTTCAGGGCTCGGATGAACGAGTGTATTGAATGGGGCACTAGTTGCCCAAAGCTGGTCGTCGTCTTCGACGAGCAGTCCGTCGACGCCGTCGAACACGGCATCGTAGTGGTCCTTTTCCGCGGCTGACATTAGACCACCAGCTACATGTTCGATATGAGTGGCGATCAACTCAGGTGAGAGCTTGATATATCCGAGCACTGTGTAGTTGGCGGCAAGGGAGCGTAGAACGCCATCGTCAGCGAGGTGGAATTGGCCGAGCGGCTCACGTGGAAGTGCCTTTTTCTGTACTTTGAAGGCTTCGAAGGCGGCGTCACCTGACGCGAGCTGATATGAAGCGACTTGTTAGAATATGCAAGGCGAGCTACAGAAAGGGCGTTCCCACTTACAGATGTTGCCAGTCCATATGCGTTGGAGACCATTACGCATATGAATGCAATGGTCAGGTTTGGCTGCATGGTTGAGGAAGTTGAAAGTAGATGAAGTGACAACCGGTGTTGACTAGGTTATTTGAACGGAGTGTTGGAAGCTTCTTGGAGGTAGTAACTGTAACAGCAGGCGCGAGGTCTTATATACTCCCTTACAGCAAACACTCTGGTACTGCTACGTAGAGCGTAGTAGGTAGTGATTCGCATAGTTAGACCAGATTGAGGTAGAAAGAGTATTGATTCCAATTCATAAGCACTAACAACCGCTATTCGTAATCCGAAGTTGTAGAACTTGCGTCGAATGATTATTTCAGCCCCGTATCCTCGGAAGTCGAGCTGGGGTTCGTTTTACGCTAATTAGCATTGGCCTCGAAAGGAAGCTGTATAAAAACATGGTGGGCCTATAATTGCGTATCTACGCAATGTTATAGGTAGGAGTAGGGTTGATTGTGGAATCAACGGCTCAATGAGTAAGGTGCACAGATGGATTGGGAAGACGAATCAGAGTTCGAGGAGTCAGCACTGAACATCATTACTCTTTTGAAGAAGTTCAGTCATACACAAGCTGACGTCGAGGGTCGTGTTCGTGCCAATTCGAAGCAATGGGACGGCGGGGCATTGGGCAGGTCTCGTCGTAAAGTAGGTGTTTGAAAGAGAAATAAGTGGAACCTGCATTTTGGCTCGGTCATGTGGAGGCACTTAGCAGAGCACACGTGAACACGTGTAGGTATAGTTTATCGAAACAGCCACCCAAGTTCTAATGAATAAGCTACATATTGCAGTATGTGGGTTTGGCTTTGCGCTGTTAAGGAATCGTCCGGAGAGATGTGCGCGCACTGAGAGAATAGGTGTAAAGCCAGGATCGAAATGTCCATGAATGCTGTTTCCAACAAGAAAGCAATTGTATGTTGCGGCAGATGTGTTTTGAGGAACGTCTCGTGCTGATTCTCTATTCCTCTTGTGCCGATTTCTCCTAGCCTCTCGCAACTTCCGCGCTCGATGATAAAGGTGCCAAACTTCGTCTATCACTGCGTGCACGGAGGCCCACAGTTGATGATGCATTGTAGACAGTCTCGACGTCCACGCCATGCCTGTTTTGCGAAATTTGACGTCATGAGATTGTTGATATCCTTGATTCGCGGACAATGCTGATATAAAATGTCCGAGTCTATGATATACGATCTCGAATTGTTCCTATCACCGCACTTAAGCTATGCAGTCTTTCGCCTCTTATCTCGCCAAGATAAAGCGATGCCACAGATCATGCACAAATGCCACCCTTCTCTTCATAGGATTTGACTAGGGTCTCAGATCGAGCACCAGCGACGGCGTCCGAGCAGGTCGATTGCAGTGGTAGACAGTATGCGTTCCGTTGAAGTGTTTCCCAAGGCATCTAGAACAACCCTTACGCCGTCCACCTCTTTTGCATCCCTCAACCGCAGTGAGGACGAAAACGAAACGTCGTGATCGAGAAGCCATACATCGATATAGAGGGAGTCTACTTAATCTTTTATATCAGATATCAAAGCTAACAACGGCGATCATAGCCTCGATTATCTTGCTTACCATAGTAAGGGCGGCCTCCCATTGCAGATTCGCACAAGCGATGTGATTAACCATAAGTGTCTGTGATGTTTCTCCACAACGCTCTCGCAGTGAGAGGATAACCACGCTACCTCAAGAGCATCTGATGACAAGGGCCAGATCCTGGGAGTGTCGCGTGAAGCTTGGCCCCTACGTGAGATTTAGATCCCTACGGCATTGCTGTAGAAGCGGCTTCCAGTCTAGTTCAATGTCAACCAACTGCTATCTCATCCACAATGGTAGAGCTTGCAAAGCAGATCCGCAACATACAGACGAACATCATAGCCTGTACAGAACTTTCTCAAGGCACGTCTGGCTCACAATTTCTGTTGCCGCTTGTGTGTCTGGGAAGCGGTCGACGAATCCATCCTTGCAAGTAATTTGTAGGGTTGAGTTGGGCTCTTCGCCGGCGCCATTCGCAACACGTGAAGAAGTACTCAACACCAATGCCAAGAACTGAGGATAATAGCGTTCCTGTCTAAGCATTGGCGTCGTGTAAGATCACATTCATTTATTGCGTCAATGCTACCGACGCTTATATGCGAGCTGTCCCGCAAGAGCCAACAGCACATCGCGCAAGAGCCGGCAACCGGGTTCCGGGTACAGTAGGTGCTGGTGATTCTGGGCATATCTCTCGCATCAGAGCTAATCATGATGCTGCACTGGGGGTTGGTCATTCCTGCAGCTTGCAAATACTGCGGTGGTGCTGATACCAGTACCACCGGGTGCGAGGGTTCGTGGAGATGTGGTTAAGAGCGACGAGACTAAGCGCGCGCGCATGCGTTGTGAATGCTTGTGATCGACCCAATCAGATAATTTAGTGAGGTGGCTTACCTACATTCATCGCCTTGAAAGAGGCCACGAGAAATATATGT